>CM019182.2:41322308-41420881 GCA_009739505.2 Apolygus lucorum
AAATGTGGATATTTTTTCTTTTGACGTGCTTTTATTTTACTGGATAACCTACTCCATTATAATTTTTGGTTTATTATTTTCAATAATGAACCTTTGGAATCGACCAAGAAAAAAAAATTTTAACACCCCCTCAAAATTTGATGGTTTACGTTTCAAGGTACGTAGAATCCAAAAATCGAATAAAAATTTGGCCGTCCGTCCGCCGTACGCCGTCCGCCGTACGCGGCACTTTTGCCACTTAGCATTGACCGATTTTGATGAAATTCGGTATGTAGGCTCCATTTGGGGTCTAGTTGTGCCCCGAAGCTTTTGGTTGATGTAGGTCATTTCTAAGGGTTCCAAAATCAATTTTGAAATTTTGAAAACGCCCTAACTCAAAAAATTTTGATATAAAGGTATTGTTTTTCCTTCAATTTAAGATTCTATAGAATTTTTAGAATTTTTTGAGACCACGCGGAGCTCTGTAGGACAAACCGTTCGCTCCCTACGAAAATTTAAGGGTTTATATTGAAATATATATATATATAAATAAATCAAAACACGGGTGTGAATCGCAAAAGAGGCCATCTCTGTTCAAATTAGAGCTGACCAAAATGCGATCAATGGTTGGTGATTTTGATTTTTTTTTTAATTTATTTATTTTTATTTTTTTTCTCTTCATATTGGATGGTTGGTGATTTTGTAGACGAGTGATCTATATAGAAAAATAATAAACCATTGTGTAATAATTTGCAGCGTTTTTTCATTCGTGATAAATTATCCGATTTGTATGCACTTCATTTCGATATCCCATAACTTCCCCATTTCCATTATTGTTTCAAGCATAAAGATACTTTTTTTAAAATTGTTTTCCAGTAATTATATTGTTATATAGTGATGATTGTGTTGAATCATCAAAAATTAACGTCCCTTGACCGGGGATCGACCTCCTATCGTTCCGACTAAACTATATTTACACTTCTGAGTCGGAGCTCGTTACCACAGAGCTAAGGAAGTGAATAGACAGAAATGCGAAGAGGTAGCTAATCACAACAATTGAAAAGTAGGTGATTTTCTTCAAATTCCAAGTAAATTCAATGAAGTTATCTGTTTTGAAATTGAATTTTGTCTGGTTCCCATGCAGTACCTAGTAGGTCAAATTTATCAAACGATGTTATCAGACCATCTCTTCGACATATCGATATCATCGGACCAAAATATCGATGTTTGAAAACATCGATATTACGAGCACAACATCGATGTTTCGATATTATCGATATCGATGTCCCATCCCTAATTACCGGTACAGGCGGTCAAATCCCACTCACATGACATGGATGAAGCAGGCAGTCAAATCCCTATCGTCCTTCTTCCATGCTTATGATCTCAACTTGCAACACAATAGCATCATTTTCCTTGAAAATTCGCTAAAAGGAAGGAATTTGAACGAGTGTTACAAAACAGACAATTTATTATAAATGATAGTGACCAAACAATTCAAGGAAAGAATAATGACGTTGCAGTTTAAGAACTTAACATGGCAATTATTATAATTTGGAGGGGAAAATATAAGTCCTTGGTTGTTCTAATAACGTGTATTGACACTAATTATAAACGCAATGTTATTATTGGAATAGTCAAAACCGGGATGGAATTTTTTTTTTGTTGAAAGAATCAAATTCCCACTTTTTTCCGTGGCTTGAACTGATTCCTCATTCTCGAGATCGAGGATAGGCTTTTGGACTTTCCCTAGGACTTGGTTCATTGGTCCGGAGCCGGCCGTCGGCATTCCCAAATCCTCCTTCAGGGCGACCATAAATCGGTGGGTCACAAGCCAAACCACAAGAAGATGGTCAAACCTGGGAGGACATGCTCTAAGTAAGCGCATGGTGGCCAAACCTAACCCCAGCGCCTCTGAGGAGCTGCTGCGGCTAAGCCGCAGGGAAGTCAGGCTAGTGGTTGGTCTGGTAACAGGCTTCACCCCACTCCGATTCCACCTTAACCGCATTGGGGTGACGCAAGATACAACCCTATGCAGGCTATGTGGTGAGGCTGAAGAAAAGGCCTCCCACATAATTTTTGATTGCCAAGCCCTATCAACCCGCAGGTTCCAACTCTTTGGGTCACCCACACCCATGGAGGCATTCCCCTGCACTAACCTAGCCAAACCACTACTGGCCCTTACTAAAGGGCTGGGACTGTTTGACTAGACAATAGAATCTGCGGAGAAGCACAATAAGCCACCAGGCTTCAGTGCTTTTGGGCTCCCCTCACCCTGATCCGTAGATTCAGGTACAATCTACAATCTAGGACTTGGTTCCACTTCTTATTTTTCCGCAGAAGTGTTTCAACTTGAATAATCCAGGTAGGTATCGTAGTTCTCTCTCCCAAGAGGTTCGATCTTGACGCTGGTAGTCATTCCCGATCTCAAAACGATTTTTCTCCTTTCAAGTTGATTTTCCCCACTGCGCAGTGGATTCTACCATAACCTATTATAATTTGGAGGGAAATATATAAGTCCTTGGTTGTTCTAATAACGTGTATTGACACTAATTATAAACGCAATGTTATTATTGGAATAGTCAAAACCGGGATGGAATTTTTTTTTTTTGTTGAAAGAATCAAATTCCCACTTTTTTCCGTGGCTTGAACTGATTCCTCATTCTCGAGATCGAGGATAGGCTTTTGGACTTTCCCTAGGACTTGGTTCATTGGTCCGGAGCCGGCCGTCGGCATTCCCAAATCCTCCTTCAGGGCGACCATAAATCGGTGGGTCACAAGCCAAACCACAAGAAGATGGTCAAACCTGGGAGGACATGCTCTAAGTAAGCGCATGGTGGCCAAACCTAACCCCAGCGCCTCTGAGGAGCTGCTGCGGCTAAGCCGAAGGGAAGTCAGGCTAGTGGTTGGTCTGGTAACAGGCTTCACCCCACTCCGATTCCACCTTAACCGCATTGGGGTGACGCAAGATACAACCCTATGCAGGCTATGTGGTGAGGCTGAAGAAAAGGCCTCCCACATAATTTTTGATTGCCAAGCCCTATCAACCCGCAGGTTCCAACTCTTTGGGTCACCCACACCCATGGAGGCATTCCCCTGCACTAACCTAGCCAAACCACTACTGGCCCTTACTAAAGGGCTGGGACTGTTTGACTAGACAATAGAATCTGCGGAGAAGCACAATAAGCCACCAGGCTTCAGTGCTTTTGGGCTCCCCTCACCCTGATCCGTAGATTCAGGTACAATCTACAATCTAGGACTTGGTTCCACTTCTTATTTTTCCGCAGAAGTGTTTCAACTTGAATAATCCAGGTAGGTATCGTAGTTCTCTCTCCCAAGAGGTTCGATCTTGACGCTGGTAGTCATTCCCGATCTCAAAACGATTTTTCTCCTTTCAAGTTGATTTTCCCCACTGCGCAGTGGATTCTACCATAACCTATTATAATTTGGAGGGAAATATATAAGTCCTTGGTTGTTCTAATAACGTGTATTGACACTAATTATAAACGCAATGTTATTATTGGAATAGTCAAAACCGGGATGGAATTTTTTTTTTGTTGAAAGAATCAAATTCCCACTTTTTTCCGTGGCTTGAACTGATTCCTCATTCTCGAGATCGAGGATAGGCTTTTGGACTTTCCCTAGGACTTGGTTCATTGGTCCGGAGCCGGCCGTCGGCATTCCCAAATCCTCCTTCAGGGCGACCATAAATCGGTGGGTCACAAGCCAAACCACAAGAAGATGGTCAAACCTGGGAGGACATGCTCTAAGTAAGCGCATGGTGGCCAAACCTAACCCCAGCGCCTCTGAGGAGCTGCTGCGGCTAAGCCGAAGGGAAGTCAGGCTAGTGGTTGGTCTGGTAACAGGCTTCACCCCACTCCGATTCCACCTTAACCGCATTGGGGTGACGCAAGATACAACCCTATGCAGGCTATGTGGTGAGGCTGAAGAAAAGGCCTCCCACATAATTTTTGATTGCCAAGCCCTATCAACCCGCAGGTTCCAACTCTTTGGGTCACCCACACCCATGGAGGCATTCCCCTGCACTAACCTAGCCAACAACTTCCATGCTAACCAGTCCAGAAGATCACTTCCCGCTCAAGAGCCATTCCACGATACTAATGCATTCTCAGTCCATGGAAGTAGTAATGGCGCTTCCAGGTACAACATGGAACAGAACTGAGAACAAGATCCATGCTTACCGGTCCAAAACCCTTCCCGGTTCAGAGCCTTTTTTTCATGATATCTTATTGGTCCGATTCCATCCTTGCTGGTCTGAATGATCCCTTCCCAGTCCAGAGCCATTTCAAGTTACTTATCAGTCTGTGGAACTGGACAGGTAAGGGTCGAGTTTTTGTCACTGCGTGGAACCGTTACAAGTCGATACTCGGTTCCACAGTCCCGGTACAGCTGTACCAACACACCTCTTCAACAGGCGAACGTCCAGCTAAAATCGCCAAGCAACATACACTATCAGTCAACCGCCTGCGTAGGAGGACGTACAGATGAAGCGCTCGCTTGCACTCCAGGGCCTGCAGGCGGATAAGTATGTCTGAGATTCTCCCTTCAAGTGAAGGTCGATTGAGGATTCCTGAAGTCTTGCGACTCTGAGGGCCGGTTTATCAGTCACATTTTACCCCCCCGGTAAAGCAGATTTGTCCGACGGCCATCGGGTAACTCAATCGTACGCGTTTATCAGTCCCCAGATAACCGTTACCCGCAGTTTAAAGTTACCTGGTCGTCCGAGGACCGGATAAAAAGTTACCGAAGGGTAACTCGATTTATCCAAGGCATTTTAACCTCAAAGAGTCAGTTCTCGTGTTTTTTGTTTCCCAGAACGTCCGTTTTTGCAAATTGCGTTGTTGACTGTTAGTGAATTATGCTACAATCGAAAATGGATTTGTGGGGCTCTTCCTGCGTTCAATAGGATTGAAAATGGCTTCGGAGCTCACTCAGCTGATCAGTGCTCTTCCAGGCGTCTCCAGCATTCGAGAAGATCTTCTTCACTCTTCAGATTACTGATCAGCTGAGTGAGCTCCGAAGCCATTGTCAATCCTATTGAACGCAGGAAGCTGAAATTTGAGAGGGAAGGTCAAGGGAGAATACAGATGGTGGTAGGTGCTATTGATGGAGAACCAGTGATCTATACAGAAGGGGGATCTATACAGAAAATAATAAACCTTTGGGCAATGATTTGCAGCGTTTTGTGTTGTATTTAGTTTATTTTCTGTGAACTTGGTTCTTCTTTATCAACTAATTACACAAACGGCGAAGGTGGTCAGTTGTTATTGCTGGGGTCCCCGCAGGAGGCAGCGGAGTATTCAGATCAACATAAAGGTGGCCGACACTCACACATCCTCCAACGCGCTTTTACACGCGAACACAAGGATTCCCACCTCCGTTCCACCAAATTTGTTGATTCGCCTCAAAGTTGACTTAACCTAAAAAGGACGGAGCCAGCTTCCGTCTCATACGTGCTGTTCCGAACTGAGTGGCTGTCCTCGCAAAATGTCCGCCCGACCGATATCGCCGGATTTGTCCAGACAAGAACAGATTTGTACAGAATTTGTATAATAACGGTTAATTTGTATTAACTGCCAATTATAATATTTGAAACTGAACAATTTTCATGGTTATAATGATAAGGTAGGTTTATCTATGAAATGTGACTTGCCTCAGGGAGGAGACCTGGTTTATTGCCGAACTTCCAGGCACGAAACCCCGTTGATGGCTTCCCAACTATGTTGATAGCATGTGGCTGGAGGCGAGCAAACAGTACGTTTTTTGGTTTATTATTTTCAATAATGAACCTTTGGAATCGACCAAGAAAAACCTTGTTTAACCCATTTCAAGCCAACGGTAAAAATAATTGAATAATGAGGAGAAGAGGATGAACTGTTTTACATAATGCCAGCCAAAATGAAGCGTCATGTGCTCCCCAATCGAGAGCAAAAATACTCGATATTTTATGAAATTTACTTTTTATTGAGATTCGAGAGGCCTCAGTTTTCTAAATGGATATGATTTATCCAGTTCTTTGTTTTGGTAGGATGAAAAAGTCTACTTATAGACCGGAAATGGCCCAGAAAGCTCACTCGTCCAGAATCGAATTTGAGCCACCATACTCATGTCTTCCGCCAAGATGCCTCCTTTTCAAAAAAATTCCAAAATTGCTTTGAGCTCCCGAACATCAAAGAAACTTTTTCTGAAAAAATTTAGGAACAGCATGAACGAGGAAAAATTCTCCTGCAAAGATTTACCGCTATTTTCAATATTTAAAAAAGTCATAAATATGACGATGCGAAAACGCATCAGTGGCCGAAAATGGGTTAACACCCCCTCAAAATTAAATTTTGAAGGCAGACACGCCTTTCACTCACGACCTTCCTTATAAAAGGCCAAAACAGGCCCAATTCTGGCATTCTAGTTTACCGACCAAAAAGAGACTCTCTCCAGTTGGTCATACTCTACGGCTGTATTCTCTAGATCACAAAACTGAGTTCTCTAAACTTCTCTCTTAAAGTTTTTGGGACCTTTCAGCTAAAATTTAAATTCTTATAGTGCCAAGTTGTGAGCCAGAGAGTAAGGCGCCAGTAAGTATCTCCATCACTCTACAAATCTCTCTATTTACTAATTGGAAATTACCTAAAACTAAACTACCTATCATAGGTCGAAAATGTAAGTGCTTGCTGTGCTTTGTACCTAATGATAGAAAAAAACGCTGCAAATTATTACACAATGGTTTATTATTATTGTTTTATATAGATCACTCGTCTGCAAAGCCACCAACCATCCAGAATGAAGAAAAACATCGATCGTATTTCGGTCAGCTTTAATTTGAACGGAGATTAGGCCTCTTTTGCGATTCACACGCGTGTTTCTGAACTATATATATATATTTCAATAAAAACCCTTAAATTCTCGTAGGGAGCGAACGGAATCTTAAATGGAAGGAGAAACAATACCTTTATTTCGAAATTTTTTGAGTTAGGGCGTTTTCAAAATTTCAATATTTATTTTGGAACCCTTAGACGTAACCTACATCAACCAAAATCTTCGGAGCACAACTAGACCCCAAATGAAGCCTAAATACCAAATTTCATCGAAATCGGTCAATGCTAAGTGGCAAACGTGCCGCGTACGGCGTACGGCGGACGGACGGCCAAATTTTTATTCGATTTTTACGTACCTTGAAACGTCGTAAACCATCAAATTTTGAGGGGGTGTTAAAAATTTTTTTTCTTAGTCGATTCCAAAGATTCATTATTGAAAATAATAAACCAAAATCTAAAAATAGAAAATTTTCAATGCCCGTGTTAGTACTACTAATGAGATATTAGGCAGTCTTGGTTCTTGACTTGAGATTGTGCCTTGGGAAAACAAAAAACGTGATTTTATTGGTGGTTTACGATCCCACAAATGAAACCTTGAAACTTCTTGAACCTCTTCTGAAGATAAAGTTGCATTAAAATTGTGACTTCTCCATAATATTAGACCTATTGTATTTTGCTTCCGAGTCTACCAAGGAAGCAGGAACATTGTTTTCACTTTCCATGGTTGAAAAAAAAAGTTCTCCTGAATCAGAATTTCCACTCGTGTTTTACGTTTCTAGCCTTCCTGAACAAGTCTGGTTCCGTGTCTGTCTGATATAAAACTATCGAAGTTATTGTCCGATTTCGATGAAATTTTCAGAGATTGTGCGGATTTGCAGAATTGCAATGATTTCTCTTTTTCAATTCTCATATTCGTGCTTTTACTTGGAGAAGGATAAATTTCATAGTTTTTCAGTAAACTACATCACTGCCAGCTACAGAGTATTGCCGTTTCACCATGAAACAACAGAGAAAATGTGGTACATCATAGCACAAGTGAGAGGAAAAATTTCAACAGCATGGCACATCTACGAGATTTTTTTACATATGATGTTTACTGTGCTATTAAATGCAATTCAAGTTAGCAGACTGTAAATAAAGGTAGACCGATGAATAAAAATTTTAAAAACTATAAAATTTATCGACCAAATCGGTTTTTTTGCTCTCCTGAAAAGTAGGCAAAAGTTAGATGTGCCATGATGCATCTTAAGCGACGATTTGTTGGTACGACGGTACGTTTCAAGGTACGTAGAATCCAAAAATCGAATAAAAATTTGGCCATCCGTCCGCCGTCCGATTTTGATGAAATTTGGTATGTAGGCTCTATTTGGGGTCTAGTTGTGCCCCGAAGATTTTGGTTGATGTAGGTCACTTCTAAGGGTTCAAAAATGAATTTTGAATTTTTGAAAACGCCCTAACTCAAATAACTTTGATATAAAGGTATTGTTTTTCCTTCAATTTAAGATTCTATAGAATTTTTAGAATTTTTTAAGACCATGCGGAGCCCCTTAGGACAAACCGTTCGCTCCCTACGGGAATTTAAAGGTTGGACGTACGATAAATGAGAATCACGAGTGCGAATCGCAAAAGAGGCCTAATCTCCGTTCAAATTTTAGCTGACCGAAATGCGATCGATGTTTTTCTTCATGTTGGATGGTTGGTGGCTTTGTAGAGTGTTCTGTATAGAAAAATAATAAACCATTGTGAAATAATCTGCAGCGTTTTGACTTCTTAAATATTATTTCGCGTTTTCGACCTTACATCGTTAAAACTATCACAACTCCTGTTATTTACCAAGTTAATTAAATTTTGAGGATGTCGCTGGAAAGGGCGTTAAATTTCCAAGCTACTTAGTACAACCAAAATCTTGTAGCTATAAATCATTTCTAAAAAATCAAGTCAAAAAGCTAACTTCAATTGTTTTTTGAAATTTGTCTTTTTATTTTCACTCTTGCCCACTTCGATGGGCGCTCTTTGGAGTAAACTTGAAGTTTGGTCCTTCCAAATGGTTGAAACCCTGTATAAATATTATATATTAAGGAACCGAAACATAGAAAAATCGGAAATTTAAAAATATTATCCCCTACTCGCCCCCTCCCCATGCTGATTTTGATACTCTGGTGAAATAGTGTGCAATTTGGAAGATTTCTGAGTCCAAAAAAGCAAATCGGTTGGAAATTGAAGCCTGGGCAGAGTTCACAAGATATCCGCAAACGCACGTTTTTTTATGCCCTCCCGTGACGTGATCAAACATCTAAACTTAATCATGTTTCGCAGCATCTTTCACGAAATATACTTAGTATATAATTTGAATTAAAAAATACGAATGTGGGCGGAATATAATATGGATTTCATATTGATCCCTGTCCTTAAATATTGACAACTGTCCACGTAAGTCGTGGTAAGAATCTGAAATCTTCATTCTCCGTAGCAATATCCAAGTGTAGCATCTTATAACAGATTGTCTTTCGCCGAGCACAGACAACCATATTTCCCAGTGAGTAATCCTAAAGGCATTGTCTTTGACAAATGAACCACCTGAAGGAAAGATTTATTACTTCATGGCGCTGAATGGAAGGAAAATCCCCCCCTTTTTCTCTTCGACAGGTATAGGATTTTTTCTTGTTTTGTTCAAAATGTCGGAGGGACTCGATATTGATCGGGTCAGTTGAATGAACCACAAGGTTACCAAAGGTGAGGATCGAAAAGTTGGTAAGTTTGACCAAAGATATAGCTATTGTGTTTATCTTAAAATCGTAATGAATCATTGATTACACTGCCTATTTTGCTTTAAGCAACATTAAAAAAAAATTGAATTATTGTATGATCCTTAATTTATTCATTTGATTTAGTATCTATGCATATAGTTTTATGGATAAACAAAAATCAATAATTCACCATATTTATGATTAAACAAATAAACATTTCCCTCCGCAAAAGAAAAAACACTACATGAAAACTAGATGAATTTTGAAAAATATGAGCCCACACGTGAGAAATTGGAGTTAAGGTGAAAGTACCAGTA
This sequence comes from Apolygus lucorum, assembly GCA_009739505.2. Lineage (NCBI taxonomy): Eukaryota > Metazoa > Arthropoda > Insecta > Hemiptera > Miridae > Apolygus > Apolygus lucorum. The sequence continues at coordinate 41,332,185 of CM019182.2, forward strand.
TCAGACACTAAAAAACGGAAACTCTCAGGTTTCATTATACAGCGAGGCGTGATTTCATCAGACATTCATCGGGGAGGGGGCTTAATTAGGTGCCCTAACTTTTTGAAAACTCACCAAGACTTTGAAATCGAAGGAGTCTTATGTTTTTCGAATTTAACATGTTTTTTGCACCAGTATCAGACACGGAAAAATTTGGATGGCTCCAGTATCAGACGCCTTTCAAGTCCAGAATAGACAGTTCAATCTAACTACAAAAAAAAAGATTTTATTAAGTACATTTTTATTTGACTAGGTAAAGACGCTTTTCGTACGATAAACGAAAAACAATCATCACATAAACTCAGATGTTTTTGCAGCAGCTCTATTTCGTTAAAAAATCATCGACAAATTGAACCAAAGGCGAGAATCAGATATCGTCGAGTGCCGGTATCCTAATAGTAATAGTTTTGGAACACATTTATTACCTCAATGATACCCACTCTCGTTCCTGTTTTGTATTGCACTATCGACGCATGTCGTAATACTAACCAGATGGAAGTGGAATCTACTCGCGTTTGTGTCTACAGATGGGCACAGCGGCGACTTCAATCCGTACCTACCTACCCACCTTCCCTACTGAATTTCCTAAGATTATTATTTTTCCCTTTTTGGTGTTTACAGACATCATTTTTGAGGTCGGTCCATTTTTTTGTTAAAAAGGTTTTTATTTTATTATTTTTCCATTTTATAATATTTGTTATTTCTCACTTTTAGTGGTCCTCAATTTAAATCTGAAATTAATTTACCCGCAGTTTTTCGATCAGTTTTCGTAATATAGATCTTTTTCCGTACTGTGAATCATTTCAGTAAGGTTAACCAGGAGCCGTAGGGTGGACCAAATTCTGTAATCCGGGTCAGTTTCCATATGTATAGATGAGTTTCCGTTTTTGGATCGGTTTCAGGAGGTATTTGGTTCACTTTCCTACTTAGCAATCTACTCTCTTATCTCCTAACAGTTCGACTTCCCTCATAAATGGAAGGTAAGTACTTGGTAGTTCTGACAACACACTTCAACAACTTAACCATAACATGATTGACGAGGGAGCTATGTGCTACACCCACTTGGTGGAAAACCCTGTCATCACCTAACAGTACTACATACCTAATATTTGGTACGGCACTATTCAGTTCTGACGATCTCCTATACCATTACCTACCTGACTATATTATGGATGACGAGGAAGCTATGTGCTACACCCACTTGGTAGAATACCCTCTCATCATCTAATAGTAGGTACTATATACCTCATATTTGGTACAGCACTATTCAGTTTAGATGATCTCCTATACCATTACCTACCCAATCATGTTATTAGTAATGAGGGAGCTATGTGCTACGCCCACTTGGTAGAATACCCTCTACATCTAACTGTACAATATCTCTCATTTTAGGTCAGGCACTATGCAGTTCTGACGATCTCCTATACCATTACCTACCCAACTATATTATGGATGACGAGGGAGCTATGTGCTACACCCACTTGGTAGAATACCATCTAATCACCTAACTGTACTATATCTGTCATATTAGGTCAGGCACTATTCAGTTCAGATGATCTCCTATACCATTACCTACCCAACTATATTATGGATGAGGAGGAAGCTATGTGCTACACCCACTTGGTAGAATGCTTAATAACAGTACTATTATGTCACTCATATTTGGTAGGAAAACTCCCATACTTGAGCATTCATAAACACGTTTGATACGGCTCATGCAGGTTTAGAGCGAATAACCCTCCATAATTTCCCCGTTTCTCATCCCCGCAGCACCTTTTGGTTATCGGAACCCCCCTCATATTGCATATAATTTTAAAGCTTACAATCAGACCTTTAATTTGACTATACACAATCAGTCCGGCATCGACTCAGTCGGAAGTCACAGGGCAGGAAGAGTGAATGCGGACCAATATTCCCGAAAACGGGAACCACGTTTTTCAACTTCTTTCACAAATTTTCGATACTTCTAACAATGCATAGTGAAATCTGTTTGGAACGGGACCACCACGGATACTGGTAGAACAAATTTCAAAAAGAACCAGACAGATTGGTACCAGAATAAAGAAATGCAAGGTGTTCAGACATTAAAAAAAAAATCGTCGTCCCACGACAACTTGAATTGAGCACCTCCTCTTTCGCGCGCCTTCGGCGCGTTGAAGTCGGTCAAAAATATCGTTACTTTTTGAAAGTATCGTATCGATATTTTTTGATACTTTCTAGATGTATCGATACGATGTTATATCGATACTTTTGAAGTATCGGACATCCCTACGACAGACTGCTCCAACTTCGTCACAAACATGATGAAGAAACTGCCTGTTGCAGCTGTTGGACACTGGCTTCATTCAATTAATTTGTAGCGCCTCTGTATTAACTTGTTCTGCAACAATGTTAAATAAAGCTATTTTTTATGAATGGTTCGAAAAAGATTAATTTGATTGAATTAAGGTTTCAATTTTTGGAAAAATGTTGCATTCGATCGAAAAGAGGTTGCATTGGATTGGTACCTGGTTTCATTTGGTAGGTACCTACGAGGTTTCGTTTTATGAAAAACGCTATTTACACCAGGAAAAAGCTAATGTGGAAGTGTCCTAAGATAACCATTATCAGGCAATAACCTTCTCTGAGCTCGTAGTTGGACTACAGTTCACTGAATAAATTTGCCAGCACCAAATGATCCATGTAAAATGCCTCAGAACGGTTTAGAAGAAAAGATGCCGTTGATTATGTGGATTTGAAGTTGAAAGTGGCTGATACTGGACCAGTGTCTGAAACTGGTGCCTTCGCCCTAGCCCTGAAGAGGAACTCAAAGTATAGTTTTTTCAAAACCTGTTTCTTTCAAGTCGAAAATTGAACTATTTCGCTTGATTCTGGATCTTCGGGTGGTTTAGTGAATTTTCCGAGTGTTTTCTTTGAAAAATCAATCCTGGGATAAACATTACAGCTGAACCAATTAATCTAATGAGCATAAATTCCAAAGCCTCCCCCTTCATCATCTCTCGCGTCCCTTCCTTTCAGTCAACTCTTTTGAAGATCCTGCAAGGGATCTAAATTATAAAACCGTCGTCAGAGAAGGACGTTTAGTGGATCAAGGTATGTAATGGCGGTATTTATTACTCCTTTCCTCTTCATCTCCTCGCACGCACTCGATTAGCCTCATCCTCTCCGCCTCTCACTTTTCTTTTGTTCGAACAAAACTTCCTCGTGGGCGAGTGGGAAGTGAATTTATTATCTCGGCCCGGGGAATTTATCGCCGCAACGGCACGGCGAATGCCAAACCCGCAAGACTCTGAGGTGTTGCACGTTTTAACATAAATCCTGCGCCAGCGTTCACTGTGACAGAACATCTCTGGCGGAGCGAAGGCTCCTGTGAGAGGCCTAGTCTTCACTTCTAACGAATAAATAAGTAAGAATTCGAACCTGGACAGACGCAGTAGAATATAAAGTGTCCACAATGGAGAGGTGTAAATCCATATTGAAGGTCTGAACAATTTTCTATATTGTGATATGAAATCTGTGATGCCTGTGATAAGAGATATAACTTGAGATTATTGTTCCTGTTAGAATTGAAAAAGTTCTCCTGTGTGTGATCCCCTCTAGTCATTGTTTTATTGTTAATTAGTTTTAAATAATTTTTACATCCTGCCAGTGATTTGAAAAGAATAATTGTTATGGAAATGGACGAAGGTAGGTTTTTGAGATTTTCTATTTTTGTATGTTTTTAGTTAGTAGAAAGTTCTTCAAAATTATGTTGAAATGTGTTGCTGGTTTTCCAGTGAGAATAGTTTTCAAGATTGGCAGAGGTGAGATTTTGGTGATTGAGGAGGGATGGAAGATAGTGGGAGTATAAATGCAGAGTGAACATAGGTAGGTTGTTTTGTTTTCTTTCTATTTTTTAATGTTTGTCTGCGTGTCAGTGTGTGTACTGTTCAGTTCTTGGTTGCTTATATTCTAAAGGGTTTTTTGATGATGAAGAATAGGTTTAATCTTGGTGGCTCACTTTTTAATGGTTTTAATAAAAAGTAATTATTGAGTAATAACATTTTTTTACATAATATTTTTGACTGGTTGGTTATACTAACCGTGATTGTTCATGCTAGAGGTTACTTTTTTAGTCTTCAATTAACTGTTTTTTCTTGTAGGCTTGAGAAAGGGGCCATAGTTTGCCCCGAAAGCGCTTGCCGAATAAATGTTAATAAAATATATTGACGTCCTCTGCTTCCTTCTCCACAACAACCAAGAAAACATATTGAAGGTTTAGTTGGCCTTGAGATTTTGTTTAATCTCCCACTATTTAGAGTAATTTTAATTTTATTCTTATTGAGACTATGCACAGAAGGCCAAGCCTTATTACAAGTTCACAACAATATGCACTAAAATCACAAACAATATCTAAGTAATAAATAATAATTATCTAAAGCAATTTAATAATCATAACAAGGTCTAACCCAGATTCAGCCGGTCGCCGTTCATTCCTCGTTCCGGGTCAGTATTTCACGTAATTGAAGGCGCAAATTTTACCTAAACTTGAAATTTTCAAGGATTTTAGAAATTCACTAGTGCATGGGCGTTGAGGATATAAAAACTGAAAGATTGCCGCTGGAATCACCAAATCGAACAATAATTGCCAGAGAATTGTGGGAAAAACAAGTAAAAACCCGTTTATTCAGTAGTTTTTTCCATTTTTCTCCATTGTTTCTATTGTTATTTAGTCTTTCCATTGTTCGATTTAGATGATTCCGGCGGTAATATTTCTTTTTGTCAATTCCCTAGGGCCGTGCACTAACTTATTTCATAAATCCTATTTAAAATTTAGGTTAAACTTTTCAAGTTTTGCGCCTTCAATTTCGCGAAATACTAAGAACGAACGGCGACCGACTGAAACCCCCTTAACGTCCTCTGTACGGACACTTGTACGGACTCTGTACGGACACTTTTAATTATTATTATGAGATAGAGCTGATTATTAACAAATATTAAAAGATTGTTTTTAAAAAGATTTTTTTTTTAAACGAATGCTTGTTTTAAATTCCGTTTATAAACATTTTCAACCGATGGATTTGTTTTCAACCGATTTTTATGGTGCGTTTCTTGCGAAAACTATTGAGTTGTGCAGTAAGTCGCCGGAATTTCGAATTTTGACTTTTAAGGGGGTTAATGCTCAAAAACGTGCGTTTTTGGGCATAATCTTGTAACTCTGCCCAGGCCTCAATTTCCAACCGATTTGCGTGTTTCTTTTTTTATTCGACTTGAAATGTTCCGAGTTGGATACTATTTCACCAGAGTATCAAAGTCAGCTCGGGGAGGGGTGAGGGGGGGATATTCAAAAAATATCCGATTTTTCAATATTTTGGTCCCTTTACCTTCATAGCTTATTAATTGTACCCAAGCTTTGAAATTGAGGGAACACTCACAATATGTCTCTGGATTTTCATGAATTATTCTTTGTGCCAACGTGAAACGAGTGGTGCCACCATGGTGCCAGGACACCAGAACCCACGTATTTCGTGGGTTTTTGTGTGTTTCCCCTTGAATCCGGATGTGAACTTCTACGGACTTCCTAAACAGATGAAAGTTCACCGTTACAAAGTTCGACCGCTGACTAATTGGTGTGTTATATTTGAATCCTACGTGTGTGTTAGCAAGGTACCTTGAGACTTCCAAATTTAGGGAGCACAGGTGAAAGATAATGGCAGTTGTAATATACCAGCAAAAAAAATTCCATTCATGCAGCTTGAATTAATGAGCGAATTTTCAAAGAAATCTTTCAGTTGAAGGTATGGTTAAGAAAAGGAACAATGGTGTTGCAATTTCTTTTAGAAAGTTTTGTTTTACACGATTCTTGGTTTTTCGATTTTTTAGTATGTCCTTGGCCTCTATATTTCATTAAAATGATAAAACCATCAAATTATGCTCTGATACTTGTTTACGATTCAAAATTTGGTGTCCCACAGGGAACTTGTGGCGGAGTCAATTGTCAATAGATGCAATCAATAAGACAAAGTGTATCCTAAGACACCTTGCTCGACGTTCAGATTTTGACGTTGACCTTGTCCTGCATTTTATGAAATCGATAATTATCATTCGCATTCTGATTCTTTTGAGAGTGGGTTCTTTCTCAGCGAAAAATCTGAATTTGACAATTTCAGCACTGTAGTGAACCTTTTTGATAGCCTTGAGAAAAGTAAACTCTGAGGTGCTATTGAAAATTAAAAGATAATACATGAAAATAAAATTGTCTGGTATGATTGCGTTCCAAGTCCTTCACTGCCAACGTCTCACTTTTCATCCTCAGAGTTGGCTCCAGACTTGGGGAGAAGAAAAAGAAGATACACGGAGATAGAAGATGAAAGATATTATCTCCTCCTAGGAGCAAAAAACCCCCAGAAAACTGTTTTTCTCTGTCTCTCTCTCTGGCCTTGGGATAGAAAAAAAGAAGTACTTATCAGAAGAAGTTAGCAATAGCAGAAATGTGGGACCAGTAGAAAACGGATTGAATCAGCTTGAGACACATGTCTTAAGGTGCCTGTGGAGACACCTGGGAGACTGCTTTCGAGCGACGCAAGGTGTCCGAGGAGACACCATACGACCTGAGCACGTCTGAAAGTGTGGAAACACACCGATTTTCTTTGTTTTATGAGGAAAACACATGTATTCATTTGGAGCATTGTACACGGACTTTGGATAGTATAGATACAAATTTTCCCATAGATCGCTATTTTGCTTGAGAACAGTGAAAAAATTGACTTCCATCGTAGAGGCGTCAATCACAAGGCAGGGCACTGAACCGAGTTACGTTAGATGGAGGTTTCATGTGATTGATGGTTTCCGCCCACTTTTTCTTGATTTCGAGAGAAGCTCAGAGAACAGTTTCTTCCCGTAACGATTGATTATATAAACGTTTGAATGAAAAATTATAAGAACTATTAACTACAACGTTGAGAAATACACGTACATAGAGAATCATTTCTTCTGCCTCACTCCTAATTTAAAGAGTGGGTGAATTATATGTAGCCCTTTTCAGCCCCCCAGAAATAATTCCTGAGTTCAACTTTATCTCCATGAAATCCTACTCCTTGATATTTCCTAACGGTAGTTGTTCTCATCATCGTAGTACATTATCCCCTCTCGCTCTTCGCATCAAATGTAATCAAAATCACTCCAAACTGGAACTCACTACATTGGCTCTTATACCAACAACCTCACCTGCTCTCTATTATAGTTTCTTACCGCGACCTGGATGATACCTCATGGATTCCCACTTCGAATGAACAATCGGTGTCATCGGGGCAGAGCGAAGCACCTGTTTGCTTTTGGTAAACATTCGCTACAGCAAATGTTCACAAACCAATCACATTTGAAATCTGATTAACCGGTTGAAATTGATTAGTATATGTACGAAGTAGTACTCGTAGATCTAGCTGAATAACATTTATATAACGTTAAATGTGCATTTCTTGGGGACACTATTTTAAATTACCTGTGTTTACCATACCTGTATAGTGTTTTGAAAATTGTAATCCTCACTTTTCACCCCTTAGGCCATCAAATTTGGAGGGGTTACAATTTTTTCTTGCTCGATTCCAAAGTTTCATCGTTGAAAATTTAAAACCGAAAAGAGCTTGTGGAGTGGTATTTTTATGTTTGAACTTATTCCAGGCTTCTAAATTGGTCTTTTTGATTTATTATTGCATGATTAGCGTCCTCTTTTTCGGTTCTGACCTAAAGATCACCTCCAGTTCATAAATGCAGTTTCTTCCATATCGGGACCTTCTTAACTCAGCCCTTCTTGTTTTTAATATAATGAGAAACGAAAAAGAGGACGCTAGTCATGCAATAATAAATCAAAAAGGCTAATACAGAAGCCTGGGATAAATCCAAACATAAAAACACCACGACAAGCACTTTTCGGTTGATTATTTTCGATAATGAACGTTTGGAATCAACAAGAAAACATATTGTTTAGTAATGCATGCATTCCAGGGGACGTCCCATTGGATAAGCATTAGATCAGTTTAACCAGTTGGTAAGCGATAAAACTGTTTCACCCGATGTAATTTGGTTCATTACTTAAGGCAAGAAATAGTGACCCCCCCCCCCTCACCCTTATCCACCACAAAATTTCTAGCGGCATGGCAGCCTCGAATCTGAAGAGCATTTAAAAATCCATGATCTACGATACCCAACATGTGAATTCGAGTTCACCCCCCCCCCCCCCCTCATTCCTCCAATGGTGCCAGTCTGGCACCAAAGTGGAAATACGTCGTAACATTGAACTTTCATCTATTAGTTTTAGTAAGCAGTCCGTCGAGGTTCACATCCGTATTCAAGGTGAAACACAAAAAAAAAAAAACACGAAATATGAGGTTTATGGTGTCCTGGCACCACGGTGGCACCACTATTAGTTCCATGGTGGTACAGAGAATAATTCATGAAAATCCGGAGGTATATTGAGAATTTTTCCTCAATTTCAAAGCTTGGGGAAAGTTAGTAAGCATTAAAGGAACCGAAATATTGAAAAATCGGATATTTTGTGAATATTATCCCCCCACTTGCCCCCTCTCCTTGCGAATTTATGTACTCGGGTGAAATAATGTACAACTCGGAAGTTATTTGAGTCAAACAAAAAGAAAAACACACAAATCGGTTGGAAATTGAGGCCTTGGCAGAATTTACAAGATTATGCCCGCAAACGCACGTTTTTCAAGCATTAACCCCCCTTTCCCCCCCTTAAAAAGCAGAATTCAAAATTCCGGCGCCGTAGTGCACAACTAGACAGTTTTCCGCGTCGATGAAAAAAAGAACCACAAAAATCGGTTGAGAACTAAGGCCTGGGCAGACGACACAAGATTATGCCCAAAAACGCACGTTTTTTAAGCATTAACCCCCCCCTTTCCCCCCCTTAAAAGGCAAAATTCGAAAATCCGGCGACGTAGTGCACAACTAGATAGTTTTTCGCGTCGAACAAAAAAAGAACCAGGAAAATCGGTTGAGAACTAAGGGCTTGGCAGACGACACAAGATTTTGTCACACACACACACACACACACACACACACACACACATACATACATACACACACACGCACACACAGACATACACCTGTGGTTTTTTTCGCGGATTAGGATTCAGAATGGTCTAAAACGGATTACTGTGTGGTTATTTTTTTTTTCTGTTGAGTGTTGTCCAACTTCACCCCAGATCGATCGCATAAGGACGCCCAAGTCTTACTGTGGGACGTCCTAAAAAATGATAACTCCTCCAAATTTGATGGTTTATGTCTAAGGGGTGAAAAGTGAGGATTAAAATATAACAATATACTCGCATAGTAAATACAGGTAATATATAATAGTGTCAATTTTGGTTTATATTTTCAATGATAAACCTTTCAAATCGAGCAAGGAAAATTTTACCCCCCTGAAAATGTTATGGTTTACGTTTAAAGAAAATAGAATCCAAAAATTTAGTCTAGTTCCTTAAGTCCGATTTTGAGAACATTCGGTAAACCGGCGCCATTTGGTGTACTTAGTTGGGTTCCGAAGGTTTTGGTTATTGTCAGTCTCTGGTGGGGGGGAGAGAAGGTATTCCAAAACACCATAGCTTGAAAACATTAGATAGTGTTATTTTAACATTTAATGGTGTCATTTTTTTCAATTGCTAAAAATTTCCAACACAAATTTGATCTGATTTTTAAAAAAAATTCAACAATGTTTAGAGTCGAAGGGCACCACCTAGAGCTCTGTAGGACCAAAAATTCGCTAATTAGGAAAAATAATTACCAAATTAACGACGTGTTCCATGATGTTTTTTCATCGATTTAAGATACTGTTCCAAGTACAAAAACGGTTGAAATCATCCTCTAGAAGATCAACAATTTATTGTATACCTAGGTACTAGTTTATTATGAAATTTTAGAACATTTTAGTGCTCTGTGAACTCAGTTCGGAAAGATCCGAATTCCCTTTCCTTCCCACCAACCATTGGACGAATGATGAGTCAGAAACACGTATACGAATCGAACATGAACGTTCGGTGTCGGAAGTGAACCAAATTTCTGCTGTTCAAATGCGATCTTTTTTCGTTTCTTCGATTGGAAATTTCATTTCACCCAGTTGTGCATCCTGAACAAGCAAGAATCACAAAGGTATCGCGAAGTTGTGGGATACTTTCGTATTAAAAGCACCCACACCTTCGGAATAACAATGTTTTTCTTTCTGACAAAATATTTTAATTTTAAACAAGTGCGATAATATGGTTGGTGGGTACTACTAATGGAAAAGCCATGTTCATCGCAAAAGGACGATCTTTACATAGAAATAATAAGCCGTCATGTACCTAATAATTTGCAGCGTTTTTCAAAATTTAGTCATAAAGTTGTTCAATCAGGACAAGGCGTGGCTACGTTCGTGGGGACGTCATTGTTTGGCGGTGGACTTTGGACCGACCTCCGCGGGGATCGTGGGTTCAAGGCTCATCGCCGGGGTTCTCATCGCCCCCCTTGTCCCAATCCAGGGCGGTGAGGCAAAGGGAAGCAACGAGCGAAATCATCAGAACAAATCCTGATCTTCCCTTTGGATGGCAGCTGATGACGTCCGCGAGGCCAGAAATGGCAGACGGACCGAAAATCCAACCTGAAATGGTTGTATAATTTACTTCACTACTACTTTACTAAGTTGTTCAACCTTCTGCTTCCGTATCGCCCCAGGATAGACAGTAGTCTCTGCGCATGCGTAAAAGTTAAAACAGTGTAAAAGCAATAAATTCTACAGTTTTCACCTGAATTCAATGTGATTTTCAAGTATTGTACAGGTACTTGAAGATTGATGTTTCAAGATTAGCTACTATGATACATTGTATCGGATCATCTATAGGAGGAAGCTTTGTGCCACACCCACTTGTTTTGTTTATTGTCCTACGCATGTCTGTTAGTGCATCAGACTTCTTGATGCCCAGCACCTCTTATACGGTGTTTCTTCTGTTGTGGATCCGCTAGCCCCATCCATTGCTGAGCACTCCATGAGGTGGAGGGCATTCACTTTTACCAGGCTCCATAATTGACACATTGGCAAGTCGACAATCCTCAATCTATTAAAATGCTTTTTGGAGCTAATTATGGTCAGTCAGCATCCTGAATAGAGCTACTGACACTCACCGTGGTAGGTTTTGTGGAATTTTGCCATCCTTTGCGATGACGCACTCCCAGTCTTTCCCTGCACTCGCAGCCACGAGTGCAGGGGTACTTAGAGTCAGATGTCGTGAGATTAGCTACAATACATCGGGTAATCTATACAATGGGGTTATGTTTACCAGTAAGCTATGAATGTGTCACACCCACTTAGTAGACTTTTTTGTTGGAATTAATCGAAGATTCTCTAGTTTCATTGGAAATTCTTCCGAACATCATCAGTATCTTCACTTTACATCTTTTTGACCCCGTTAACAGCAAATCCCCGCCTTTATTCGTGCGTTTCCCGTTTTCCACTCATTTCCTGATACCGACCGCGAGGAGATGAAAAAATCAGTAATTTTTTTTCGGGGGAGGAAAGGTACACAGATAAGTCTGAGAAGGGTGGTTTGCGTGTGGCTGCAGATAAGACTTGTACCTTTGGCGATGCGGTGGCTTTTTTTTCTTTCTTCTTATTTTTAATTACGAGTCTTGCGGGGGTGGGATATCACTTGCAGGCCCGAGGCACGACGATATTTCATTCTAACCGATAAGTAGCTCTAACGGGTGAAAAAGGGATCGAGGATCAAAGCGCCCAGATTCTCGAGCTTGTATAACATGGAATAATTGGGTCTGCGTCTGGACTATAAATAGCGAGTCTTTCGTATTTTAGTTACCTATCACTTTTCTTGAAAGGGATGAATTATTATGATACAACAATATTGTATGATGGATACTCATACGTCCTTTCATTCGAGACATTTCATGCAAATTTGTGAGTAATTCAGATTTGACGAACAGAAATTTTGAGGAAAAGTTTTGAGGTTTCGATCAGATGAGCTCGCAACATAATAAATAATTATGTCATCAAAGCGCAGATGTTTGTTTTACACCTTCTTGAAAGCTACTGGAAGTGATTTAAAGTAATTAGGGAAGATCAGCAAATCATGTACTTCTTACCGGAATCTTTGACATGCCACTTTATCTTTTTGGTAGAATATCCTGATTTGTAGATGTTTGTTTTCAATATGGAGAAGAAGAGACAGCAAAGTAAAAATGTCAAATCTTGTTTACTCTCAACGGACCTTAAGTTTCACACCAACGATTGGCGTACTCAGTGCCGCATGCCTTTTCCGCAATTCCCACAATTCTTTTCGAACTTTAATGCATTCCAAGTTTACTCTTTTCAAGGATTCAAAGATACTTTAATTACTACAAGAACTCCAATTCTTCAAAATAAACTCCAATACTTTGAATTATCTCAATATTTGAATTTTTTCCTAGATTAGAAACCGGAAATCCTTTTCCACTGGTTAGTTATTACTCATATTGTGGTATTACTTAGGTACTCATTATGGAATTTTCCACTATCTTCCTATCTATGTATTAAAAACCGTGACAAATCGAATGAAATTTATATACGTAGGTACTAGTTTTCAATATAGGTTTCGGGAAATATTTGACTCTGAAAATTGTCTATGTGATGAATAATTATGATTTCAAAAAACTTCGACCCATTTGAACGACCATTCATTATGATAATGTTCCCAAACCAACCCATCAACTGGCGGGACGTGCAAATTGGCGTAACATTGGCGCCTTGAGAGCCGCCTAGACCATTTTTTTTTCTTTTTCACTTAAACCGTCACGTGCCCTACAATAAGACTTATTGTTGGGCACGTGACGGTTTAAGTGAAAAAAAAGATTACTTAGTAATCTCAAGGGTTGTGTAAGGTCATGGTTTTGGATGGGAGGATTGGGTTAGAGGTTAGAAGGGGTGTAGGGGGTCTATGGAGCACATCTCTCAATATCATTGCTCTTTTTGACCGACTTCAATTCCGCGAAAGAGGAGGTACTCAATTCGGGTTGTCGTGGGACGACGATTTTTTCCCCCCTTTGTATGTCCGAACACCTTGTTCCTATGAGGCGGTACTCAGTGCCGCCTATCTGTCCGTTTAGGGCTAAAATGTCTTTATTCAGTATGACTTGAAATGTCAAAACATCCAACTGTTTGAAATTCGGCCGACAGTGTGTTGGTGAAAAAACGCCTTTCATGGTGCGAATTGCAGCTTTCTGACTGATTCATACCTCCTCCAGAGTTACCGCCATGGAGTACTCAGTATGTTAGACGAGACTCATAGGATGTGGTTGGACGCTGAGTGGGAGAAAATATGACACCACTGCCGACTCAAGTACTCGTATATATGCCTACACTGCTAGAAACTAGAATCGCCAAGGGTGGGCGGGAAAACAATTTTTTGTTTGTTCCGTATTCTAATAGAGCGGAAAAGTTGCGAAATGGTTCCAAAAGGAGGGAAAATGTTTTTTGATTTTTTTCTATCAAGTTGAAATTTAACAACAACCGTGAAAATTGTTTATATTCAGTCATTTTTAAACCATCATTAAAATGGTCCTTGGTTGTTCCACACCAAGTAATGTTTTCATCCCCTCGCTAAAACCCTGCAGCATTCAGAGTACGGATCACAGTCTCTATCTCTGAAATTGAAAGCTCGGGTAATTTAGAAAATTATAAAAAATATAGCTATATGAATTAGCTTGAAATAATTTTAAAATGTAGCATTGATTTTACGATATTTTTTGTTTAAAATTGAAGCTTGAGAAGGTTTTATACCAATGATCTTGAAGCGAATCGATGAAACTCTTAGAGCACTTCTTTTGCATCGTGCTCTCGATCTTTAAGCATTAATTTTTCAACAAAGCTTTCATTGAATTAAAGCGCTTTACCAGCTAATAATGGTCATGAATGCTGAAGGGTTTCAATTTTTTTTTTTCAGAAAATTGTTTTACTATCTTCTCTCTAAATTTACTGCTCTCACTCCCTGTAGTTCATGTACAATGAAAGTCTATACCGGGATTTGGTTACACAGACAGCTGATTTTCAGGAATCCAAGATTCCTTCACAGCGCGGGCCAATATTAGGTTATTCAACAGCTTATACTAACTTGTGGTTCTGACTATTAAGACCCCTTCTCAAGAACTAACATTCAACTCGAGTTGACTCAGGTAGTTATAAGCTGTTGGGAGCCACTTGATAGAAGGTTAATCCCCGTAAACTGCGACGATTCAGGTTGTATCAGTAGACCTTTGGAAGGATTCGGGTTTGCACTATTAATGGAAAACAGGCCTGCTGTTGACGAAATCCTTTGGGAACTAATACTACTTTGATGATGCTACACAATCGTTTTAACTACCCTTTCCCATCCCGTGATAGTAATTCAACAAATTATATGCGTAATTTTTCTTCTATATTCATGAAAAAAATAAACGGATATTTTGAGCTCTAAACCCTCGTTACATTATGCAAGAGAGATAAGTCTAGGCTACGCAAAGCAGCATAGCATCATGGGGTTGTTACATGGAATGCTATTTGGTATCCACTTTTACTCCAAACATTTGATAGCTCTGTAGGACAAACCGTTCGCTCCCTACGAGAACTCAAGTTTTGGGCTTACGATAAATCAGAAACACGAATGTGAATCGCAAAAGAGGCCTAATCTCCGTTGAAATTTTACCTGAACAAAATGGGATTGTTGTTGTTTCCTCGAGAATTGAAGACCGCGGCCGAGTCTATGTTACATTTTTTTAATTTAACAGGAGAGCCAAAAAACTATTGAGAAACCTTTAGATCCGAGAATCGGTGGCTAATGTAACAAGGACTTCTTTTCGCCAATCGAACAAAAATGACAAAATATTCTTCAAATTAATATCGTTATAGGTAACTGTTCTTGTTAGTAACCGTATTGTAGGCTTAAGGATCTCTACGCTGTAAATCATTACACAATGGGAATTTAAGTTTTGTTGCCCCGAGTTTATCAGAATGTTTCGCGTCTCATCCTTCCAGTCTTGTAATTTTATGTTTCGTGACTTTCATTTAAGTGTATCCACATCATTTCCCGATGGTATCACCGAAGAATCCATTTTCGCGAATCAGCGCACCGAAATTCGGAACTCACAAAAAAAACTTCGCCTAAACCCAGGAAAAACGATAACGGTATAAATGACGCGGCGCTCGGCGCTAAGTAACATAGATTACAAAATTATTATCTACGTACCGTAAGTCGAGTACTCGACTTGCTGGTTACGACGGGTTCTCCAATACGGTACGTAGATAACAATTGTATTCTTGTAACTAGCGGAACTAACCCCATTCATTTAAATAGATTGTTTTTCTTGTCAATTAGAGGTGTGTCGGTCAGGAGTGAACGTATTGAAAAGACCTCATCTTCAAAATGATCTTGTCAGAACTGAACGGGTTATCAAAATGAACACGGTTATTCGTTCATCAACCCACCAATCGAGTTTTCCGGTTAAATTACGAGAACAATAGCAGAAGGCCAACAAAATATATTAATTGCCCGCAATATGGATGTATAGGTAATGTATATTTATATACATGCATGTTTGTACATGGATCATTAATGTGTGAAATTTACAAGGAACTATCAACAGAAAGAAGTAGATGGAAGTGGTTTTCTAAGCAAAACCTTCCATCATCCAAGTGAAGAATTACGTTCGAATGAACTGAGGACTTAAAAGATAAAACACACTCAAAGACTGATTCATATGATTCGAATCGATCTTTCATTTGTTTTTGCCTTTCAGCCCATTCGATTCATTCAAATCACCTACTCATTGTAAATTATTCCGACTCGTTCGGTTTTTCGACTCAGCGTTTTTTCGAGTCACGACCTGGATCCCAAAGTTTCGACTCGTTTGGTTTACAGACTCGCTCGTTTTTGTGACTTCTGACTGGTTGGTTGTTTGTCTTGTGAGTGAACGGGTGAACGGATTCAAAAGACCTGGTCTCTGTAATGAGTGACCGTTTGGGATTCGAATCAGCCAAATGACCTTGTCTAACACACCTCTATTGATTGACAATGTCAATCGTGGATCTCATTTCTTGCTATTTTCGTCGTCGTGACATCGACCATGTGATAATTTTTAGGGTTTTTGTATTCCTAATTAATAGAGAAGATCCTAACGAATCTTTTGATACCAAACTCATTTTCGAAAAAAATGTAACATGGACTGTTTTTCAGCCGCGGACTCAGTTTTGCGTCCTTAATTTCCATATGAAGGAACTCCAACTCCCTGTTATGATACTCCACTATCTATCAACTGTTACATAGTAACGTTTTGTATACTACAATTCCTAGAGATGGGCAAAACGGTTCACCAAGAAGAACGGCTCTGAGCGCTCCGCTCATTCAAAAGATCCGAATCTTTTCGACGGGTCAGTGGCTCTTTTTGGCTCTTTTGAGCTCGTATTTATTGTAGAGATGAAAATACGATGAAAAACGCTACAAATTGTTACACAACGGTTTATTTTAGTTCTGCCCGGAAATGTTTATTCGATTATTGGATTCTACACTACCTTGAATCCTAAGCCATGAAATTTTGAGGGCGAGAGGGAATAATTTCTCTGTTGCTCGATTCCAATGGTTCATTATTGAAAATAATAACCCAAAAAGCGCTGTTGTTCAATAAAGATGCTCAACAAATCCTTCAGAAATCAACGAAAATTAATAAATGAACATGATTAAAACAATGAATAAGTAAGAATTGAAAATACAGTTTTTTGGTAAAATATTTATTTATATGAAATCTGCATTTTTTTTGTGCCTCTAATGACAAACCACAATTTAAAAAAAATTCTTAGTAGGTATAACATTTTTATAATATAACATTTTGATGTTATAATATAACATCAAAATGTTATAATATAACATCAAAATGTTATATTATAAAATGTTATTATCATGTAACATGATATTATCAACAAAGAAAATTAAGGTAACCAAGGTAAAAGAGAATAAACGAACCAATAAGTACGTAAGCTTCAATATTGATTCAATATTCAATATTGGTAAGATAAGGCTGTGCTTTTGCTTGCCTTTTGAACTTGTATCAGAAAGCTCCTCACAAAAAATCATGATGTAAAAATCAAACAGGGAGAAAAAACCGGAAAGAATCAGAAAGTGAATCACAGAAAACACTGGAAAAATTCGGTAAAGTTTACGACCGAAAATACAATAATGCATGTGGTGGTACGATACGATTCCGCAAAATTGTATTGTTTGATCGACTTATATCGTATTTTCCCTCGGAATTATCGTACGGGTTGGCAACAGTGAGCTGACGAAAAGGAGGTCCTAATTTTCCCGAACACTGCCGATCTCAAAAGAACCGAAGAACGAAGAGCCGCCGTTCTCAAAAGGACCGAAGATCGAAGAGCCGCCGTTCATTTATTTTACTGGATCTCAAGAGATCCAAAGATCGAAGAACCGCGATTCATTTGTCATTTTTACTGATCCGCAGTTCACTCGCTCTTTTGAAGAGCCGATCTTCACCGATCACTACCACCGCTGAGCTCAAAAGATCCGAAGAGCCGCGGTTCTTTTTTACTGACCCGTGGTTCACTCGCTCTTCTGAAAGACCCGGCTCAAAGAGCCGGATCTTTAATGAGCGACCCATCTCTAACAATTCCCAATTTAACATTTGTTCATTACTAGCATGGTTTTCGTTTAATAAAGCTCACTTTCTATTCTGAGTATTCTACAATTTATTAAACGAAAACCAAATTATGGACCGCCTACTTCGTCCAGCCAGACTGGAAGCTGACCCAAACTCACAAACATCGACTCTGGATTGGAAGCACTGGTTCCGCACTTTCGAAAACTTCCTAACTGGAGTAGCGAATCTCACGGATACAGGTAAACTCCAACTTCTCTTTAACCATGTATCTCCTACAGTATTTGCTCTAATCAGTGAGGCGGACTCCTATCAATCGGCTATCGACACCCTCAGAGCTGCTTACGTCAAGCCAGTCGATGAAATATACGCTCCTCACCAACTGGCAACACCACTCACAAGCTTCTAGCGAAACTATCGACCAATACGATAGAGCTCTTTCCCTCTTAGGCAAGGAGTGCCAATTTAAGGACGTAAATGCAGTTACGAATAGAGACGATTATACTCGTGATGCTTTCATTAGGGGTTTGCTTTCATCTGATATACGACAACGATTACTAGAGAACGTTACTTTGACCTTAGAAGAAGCTTACAACAAAGCACGCGCTCAGGAATTAGCTCAAAAACAGTCAGCTTCGTATGTCTCTACGCCGAATGCTTTGGTCAATGCATTTCCTGATTGCGACCCGCAGCTTTTAGATTCCACAGGTGCAATCCCTAGCTACAATAGAAAATGTTATTTCTGTGGTCGAGCTCGACATTCACGAAACGATTGTCCTGCTAAAGATAAGAAATGCACAGGGTGTGGAAAATTGGGGCATTTTTCAACTGTCTGCCGATCGAAGAAACAACAGCTTGCGGCAGCAACTGATGGGGTCGAAGGAGTTGTTGCAACTGGCGTCTGTGGCGCAGCTCCCCGCTGTCTATCCAAGTCAGTTATGGATGTCCTGGTCAATGGGGTTAAAGCCAAGGCCCTCATAGACAGTGGAAGTTCCTCTACCTTTTTGGATGAAAACTTTGCACGAAACTCTGGCTTTCCATTGCTGAAGGAACATAAAGGAAACATTTCTATGGCTACTAAATCTCTTTCTTGCATCATTCAAAACTGTTGTATCGCTGATCTACAGCTAGTTGATCAACTTTTCAAGAGAATTAAAATTGCAGTCCTACCTAACTCCTGTGCTGATCTCATCATTGGTAACGATGTTCTCAAAGAATACACAACCGTCAGCATAGATTTCAAGGGATCAAGGCCTTCTCTTCAGATATGCAGTTTAGCAGTCGCCAGAGTACCAGAGGTAGACTTATTTGAAAACCTTCTCCCAAACATCAAGCCCATTGCTATCCGCTCTCGCCGATTTTCTAGAGGAGATCAGGAATTCATTGCAGATGAGATAAAGAAACTCATTGAGAACAATATCATTGAAGAAAGTTCATCCCTATGGCGTGCACAAATCTGTATAGCAAATGATGATAAACATAAAAAGAGCATGTGCATTGACTATTCCCAGACTATAAACCGATTCACTCTTCTCGATGCGTTTCCACTCCCACGCATTGAAGACATAGTAAACAAGGTAGCCAAGTACAGCATATTCAGTACAATTGACCTGAAATCGGCTTATCACCAAGTTCCCATTCGAGAAGAAAGTCGTCCCTTCACAGCATTTGAGGCAAATGGAAAGCTTTACCAGTTCAACCGCATTCCTTTCGGAGTCACCAATGGGGTGCCTTGTTTTCAAAGGTTTGTGCAGGGAATAATCAGCGCTGAGAAGATTGAAGGCACCTACGCCTACCTAGACGACATAACTGTTTGTGGGCACTCTCAAGAAGATCACGATCGGAATCTTTCCGAATTCCTTAAAGCAGCCGATCGGTACAACCTTACCATTAACAAGGAAAAGAGTAAGTTCAATGCCACATCCATAAATTTGTTAGGCCACTCAATCGAAAATCATATCATCAAGCCTGACATGGATAGACTTAAGCCACTCCTTAATTTTCCGGTGCCTTCAGACTCATCATCCTTGAAGCGAGCCATGGGAATGTTTGCTCATTATTCCCGATTTATCCGCAACTTTTCAGAGAGAATAAGACCTCTCGTGGAGTGCAAGTCCTTCCCCCTGGGAGGACGCGCATTGCAAGTGTTCAAAGAAATAAAGGCAGCCATTGCTGACTCGGCAGTTCATAACAACGACGAGGATGAAGAGTTTTTGGTTGAAACCGACGCCTCCGACCATGCAATTGCAGCAGTGCTATCCCAGATGGGTAGACCGGTAGCATTTTTTTCAAGGACCCTCTCAGGAACAGAACAGCGCCATTCAGCTGTTGAAAAGGAAGCGTATGCCATCGTAGAGTCACTTCGGAAATGGAGGTATCTATTGCTCGGCCGCCCATTCAAGCTTATCACTGATCAACAATCTGTAGCATTCATGTTCAATTCAAAAGTTACGAACAAGATAAAAAATGAAAAGATTCAGCGGTGGCGTCTTGAGCTCTCCTCATATTACTTTGACATCGCATACAGACCAGGGAACCAAAACGCTTCTGCTGATGCTTTCTCTCGGTTGTGTGCTTCATCTAAACCCAATGTTGAACGTTCCCTCTAAGAACTCCACAAAATGTTATGCCATCCTGGAGTGACACGCATGCATCATTGGGTGGGGTGTAAGAATCTCCCATACTCTATCAACGAAATACGAGAAATGACTAAGAAGTGTCCCGCCTGTAGTGAGATCAAACCACGTTTTGCAGCTTTCCAAGGCAACCTCATAGAAGAGACATATGCATTTGAACGGCTCAACTTGGATTTTAAGGGACCTCTTCCAACCAACTCAAATAATGCATACATTCTTACTGTTGTTGGTGAGTATTCTCGATTTCCGTTTGCGTTCGCGTGCCGAGATACTTCAGCAGTATCAGTGATAAAGAATCTAAAACTGTTATTTACTTTGTTCGGTACTCCAAACTACATTCATTCGGATCAGGGCAGTGCCTTTATGTCAGCAGAGCTAAAATCATTCCTCACTCTCAATGGAGTCGCTACTAGCAGATCTACCGCCTTCAATCCACGTGGAAACGGTCAAGTGGAACGTTACAATGGAATTATCTGGCGTACGATCAAGCTTGCTCTCAGGTCAAAGGGCCTCAACACTCGACAATGGGAATCCGTGATTCCCACAGCTCTCAATGCAATCCGATCGCTCCTTTGCACGTCGACTAACGCCACGCCACATGAACTGATGTTTCGTCACTCAAGGAGAAGTGCGAATGGAACTTCGCTCCCAAATTGGTTGACAACACCAGGACCAGTCCTAATGCGCAGGCACCAACGTACGAGCAAGTATGACCCTATAGTAGATGAAGTAGAACTGATCGAGTCGACTCTTAACTATGCAGTGGTACGTCTGCAGGATGGAAGAGAAACGACGGTATCGTTTCGTCATCTGGCTCCAAGAGGTTCAACTTTGCCTCTAACAGAAGAACCGGTAGTGACACCTACTCCCAGCTCCATCCAAAACCTCGAAACTTCACCAGTGCCTACTCCAAGCCTCAATCAATGCCACGATCCTGAAGGAGCTCCCAATTCCCGTGAATTCTTCCAAGAACCTCTGCCTCTGGATCTTCCAAAAGAACAGCCTCCCACTGTGGCAGAACCGCCATCACCGCGACCGCAGCGAGACCGCCGACCACCAAAGTACCTGGCAGACTACGTACGGGAATAAAGGGGGGGGGATGTTATGATACTCCACTATCTATCAACTGTTACATAGTAACGTTTTGTATACCACAATTCCCAATTTCACATTTGTTCATTACTAGCATGGTTTTCGATTAATAAAGCTCACTTTCTATTCTGAGTATTCTACACTCCCTATTTCAACATATTGAGTTTGAAGCGTTTATTTCTTCCAAATACACTTGATTGTGAAGTAGGTAAGTTGTAGGCAACAATACAATGGCAAACCTGTGTTCTTTGCAGGCGAGTGATCTGTACAGAGAATACCTTTGTGGAATAATTTGCAGCATTTTTCTCTTTTTTTCCAAATTGAAAACTGTACCAATCATGGATAATCGGTAAATTTGATTTGTTCAAATAAACATATTGTTAAGTAATGTTCAGGATTCCAGGGAAATTCACCAGGGGAACATTCCAGGGGATAGTCACCACTATCAATCTATGGTGGCACAGAGAATAATTCATAAAAATCCAGAGGTATAGTGAGAATTTTTCTTCAATTTCAAAGCTTGGGTACAATTAGTAAGCTGTAAAGGAGCCGAAATATTGAAAAGTCGGATATTTTGTGAATATTATACCCCCACTCGCCCCCTCCCCATGCTAATTTTGATTCTCTGGTGAAATAGTGTGCAATTTGGAAGATTTTCAAGTCAAACAAAAAACGCTGCAAATCATTGCTCAAAGGTTTATTATTTTCTGTATAGATCACCCTTCTGTATAGATCACTGGTTCTCCATCAATAGCACCTACCACCATCTGTATTCTCCATTGACCCGCCCTCTCAAATTTCAGCTTCCTGCGTTCAACAGAAGAGAAAATGGCCTTGGAGCTCACTCAGCTGATCAGTGACCACTCATGCGCCTTCAGCATTCTCCATTGACCCGCCCTCTCAAATTTCAGGTTCCTGCGTTCAACAGGAGAGGAAATGGCCTTGGAGCTCACTCAGCTGATCAGTTACCACTCAGACGCCTTCAGCATTCTCCTTTGACCCTGCCTCTAAAATTTCAGCTTCCTGCGTTCAACAGGAGAGGAAATGGCCTTGGAGCTCACTCAACTGATCAGTGACCACTCAGGCGCCTTCAGCATTCTCCATTGACCCGCCCTCTCAAATTTCAGGTTCCTGCGTCCAACAGGAGAGGAAATGGCCTTGGAGCTCACTCACCTGATCAGTTACCACTCAGGCGCCTTCAGCAATCTCCATTGACCCTGCCTCTCAAATTTCAGGTTCCTGCGTTCAACAGGAGAGAAAATGGCCTTGGAGCTCACTCAGCTGATCAGTGACCACTCAGGCACCTTCAGCAATCTCCATTGACCCGCCCTCTAAAATTTCAGCTTCCTGCGTTCAACAGGAGAGGAAATGGCCTTGGAGCTCACTCAGCTGATCAGTGACCACTCAGGCGCCTTCAGCATTCTCAATTGACCCGCCCTCTCAAATTTCAGGTTCCTGCGTTCAACAAGAGAGGAAATGGCCTTGGAGCTCACTCAGCTGATCAGTGACCACTCAGGCGCCTTCAGTATTCTCCATTGACTTTTGATTATGGAAATTTGATTACTGGTTACGCAGAAGGCAAAACTGTATACAAATCGAAGAAATGAACAGCGATCGCATTTTAGTCAGAAAAACGCTGCAAATCATTGCTCAAAGGTTTATTATTTTATGTATAGATCATCCTTCTGTATAGATCAATGGTTCTCCATCAATAGCACCTACCACCATCTGTATTCTCCCTTGACCTTCCCTCTCAAATTTCAGCTCCTGCGTTCAATAGGATTGAAAATGGCTTCGGAGCTCACTCAGCTGATCAGTGATCTGAAGAGTGAAGAAGATCTCCTCGAATGCTGGAGACGCCTGGAAGAGCACTCCCATTCAATAGGATTGAAAATGGCTTTCGAGCTCACTCAGCTGATCAGTGATGTGAGGAGTGAAGAAGATATCCTCGAATGCTGGAGACGCCTGGAAGAGCACCTCCATTCAATAGGATTGAAAATGGCTTCGGAGCTCACTCAGCTGATCAGTGATGTGAGGAGTGAAGAAGATCTCCTCGAATGCTGGAGACGCCTGGAACAGCACCTCCATTCAATAGGATTGAAAATGGCTTTCGAGCTCACTCAGCTGATCAGTGATGTGAGGAGTGAAGAAGATCTCCTCGAATGCTGGAGACGCCTGGAAGAGCACCTCCATTCAATAGGATTGAAAATGGCTTTGGAGCTCACTCAGCTGATCAGTGATGTGAGGAGTGAAGAAGATATCCTCGAATGCTGGAGACGCCTGGAAGAGCACTTCCATTCAATAGCATTGAAAATGGCTTCGGAGCTCACTCAGCTGATCAGTGATCTGATCAGTGAGCAATGATTTGCAGCGTTTTTTACCTACAAACATTGTTTTACCTACCAATTTTTTTTACCTACCACACCTACCTATTGGTAGGTACTACCTACCACACTATAATGGCTTCACACCTTCACAATCAAGTTTATTAGAAAGAACTAAACGCTTCACACTCGATTCGAAAAATAGAAAGCTTGATATGGAAATTTGATTACTGGTTACGCAGAAGGCAAAACTGTATACAAATCGAAGAAATGAACAGCGATCGCATTTTAGTCCGATAAAATTTGAACGGCGATTAGACCTCTTTTGCGATTCACACTCATGATTCTGTTTTATCGAAGGAAAACCTTCAAATACTCGTAGGGACCGAACGGTTTGTCCTACAGAGCTCCGGGTGGTCTCAAAAATTTTTAAAAATTCTGTACTATTTAAAATTGGTGAAAAAACGATACCTTTATTTCGAGAGTTGTCGAGCTAGGGCACTCTTGAAAATTTCAACCCTTAATTTTCACCCCTTAGAAGTGACCTACATCAACCAAAAGCTTCGCGGCACAACTAGACCCCAAATGGAGCCCATATACCAAATTTGAACCAAATCGGTCCAGTGTTGCTAAGAAAAGTGCCGCGTACGGCGGACGGCGGACGGCGGACGGCGGACGGCGTACGGCGTACGGCGGACGGACGGAAATTTTTTTATTCGATTTTCGGATTCTACGTACCTTGAAACGTAAAACATCAAATTTTGAGGGGGGGTTAAAATTTTTTTTTTCTTGCTCGATTCCAAAGGCTTATTATTGAAAATAATAAACCAAAAATTTCAACGGAGATTAGACCTCTTTTGCGATTCACACTCATGATTCTGTTTAATCGAAGGAAAACCTTCAAGTACTCGTAGGGACTGAACGGTTTTCCCTACAGAGCTCCGGGTGGTCTCAAAAATTTTTTAAAATTCAGTACTATTCAAAATTAGTGAAAAAACGATACCTTTATTTCGAGAGTTTTCGAGCTAGGGCACTCTTGAAAATTTCAACCCTTAATTTTCACCCCTTAGAAGTGACCTACATCAACCAAAAGCTTCGCGGCACAACTAGACCCTAAATGGAGCCTATATACCAAATTTCATCGAAATCGGTCCATGGTAACTAAGAAAAGTGCCGCGTACGGCGTACGGCGTACGGTGTACGGCGTACGGCGGACGGACGGAAATTTTTTTATTCGATTTTCGGATTCTACGTACCTTGAAACGTAAAACATCAAATTTTGAGGGGGGGTTAAAATTTTTTTTTTCTTGCTCGATTCCAAAGGCTTATTATTGAAAATAATAAACCAAAAGAATCATGAAAATCGGTTGAAAATTGAGGCCTGGACAGACGGCACAAGATTATGCCCGAAAACGCAAATTTTTCGAGCATTAACCCCCCCCCTTCCCCCCCATTAAAAGGCAAAATTCGAAATTCCAATGACGTAGTGCACAACTAGATAATTTTCCAAGTCGAACAAAAAAAGAACCACGAAAATCGTTAGAAAACTAAGGCCTGGGCAGATGACACAAGATTTTGTCACACACACAGACATACACCTATGATTATTTTTGGATTTGGATTCAGAATGGTCTAGAACGAATTATTGTGTGGTTATTTTTTTTTTCTGTTGAGTGTTGTCCAACTTCACCCCAGATCGATCGCATAAGGACGCCCAAAAAAAGTCTTAAAACAACGGGACGTCCTAAAAAACCAACCTTTGCGCACACGCCTACCTCCTCTCAACATTGCTTTGAAATATCTAAAGCTAGTCACAAGTTGTGCCAGACATGGTAAATTATTCATTGTGATTCGCGCGGAAAGATTCTGGAGAAACAATAGAAGTGTGCGAAATAGTAGGTCTCGGGTGCTCCAGAGAGTAGTTGTTATGAGTTTACGACCATTCGAAGTGAAGTAGTCACTTCATCAGTGCTGTGGGTGTCCAAACAACCTGGGAAGTTAGCAACGTTCACAAGCACACTGGAGACTAGGGAAAACCGAGCAGATCTACAATCCCATGTATTTGTTTATCCGACGGGCTTCGCTCGATATCTCCACTTTCAAACAGCGAAATGAATTAAAATAACACGACATTTTGCCGTGCGAAACTCCGGTCCCACTGAACTCAGTAGATTTTAGGTCGTCCCTCAGCCACACTTGGGCTTCATTATGCGATTAATCGGGAGTGATCAACATTCAACAGGTAAAACAAATAACCAATCTCAAATCCGTTTCAGATGAATATAAATCAGTGGAAATAGTAAAAAGTGCGCGTGGGTAGGAACCTTCATATTGGATGGTTGGTGATTTTGTAGACGAGTGATCTGTATAGAAACGATTCGAGGGAGAAGGGAAAGAAGGAAACGTAGAAATCAATTTAACTTCTTATGTTAAGTATTTAGAAGAACTTAATCGGAAGGAATCGGTGGCTACAGCTTTCGTACAAGTACGCAACCACAAGAGACATTTTATGTCTTTGCGCCCCCTTTCCCCTTCATATTTCCCCTTCGCGTAACGCTCCCCGCGTGACGCTCCCCGCGTGACACTCCCCGCGGTGCGTGACGATTTTTCATTTATGTGCCATAGAAAAGACATAAAATGTCAAAAAAACAACTATAGGAATAGGTACGTGGTGCGTGAGTATGTGTGTGTGAGATTTCATAGGGGTCTTCCACCCACTCGATATCAGAAAATTTCATCGAGTGTGGTTTGAATTTCCAAGAGGTTTGGGGGATTATTGCTTCCGAGTCTACCAAGGAAGCGGAAAAATATTTTAACTTTTAAAAGTTAAAAGAAAAAATCTCCTCAAAAATCAAAATTTCCATCTCGCGTTTCAGGTTTTAGACCTTCCTGAACAATCTTGGTTCCGTGTCGGTGTTTTACGCAAATCGTTTTAACGGGAACAACTATTTTATAGGATGAAATTTTTAGGGTATGTGCGGATTGACGGTCCCCTATGAGAATCATCGCCCCCTGGATTGATGGCAGCCTATGGGAGCCTCTGTAAACTCAAAACCCCTCAACAGCCATAACTTCTACATTTTCGAACCAAATTCATTTTTATTTTATGAATAATGCATTAGCATGAAGTAGGTTGATCATCAACAGTATTGCAGGCGTAAAACTACAATTCTTGGACTTGAAGAGAAAATTCGATGACATTTTTAGAGATTGTGTGGGATGAAGCATAGATCGTCCCTTATGAAAATCATCGACCTTGAATGGATACAGCCTCTGAGCATGCGTAAGCGTAAAACCCCTCTAACAGCCATAACTTTTACATTTTCTATCTGAATTTCATGGATTGTATGGATGAGAATCAAGATGAATATCGAATGAACCCATCACGATCGGTTCAATGTGTCACAGCTCTACCCTACACGATACTACTCCTCTATAAAAATCTAAACAATTAACCTAAGGGACAGCCCACATAATGTAGTGAGTCCCCCTGGCACTAAAATCAGTAGTTGGTTCCCTCTCCCTGTGTTTGCTATACTTATAATTCCATCCATAGAAGGTGGACTACCCAATTGCTCTCGTCCTAGCCTTTCGTCTAGCCGTTTCTTGCCTCCCCTCTCTTTGTTCATTCAATCTGCTGTTTCTTCTTTTTTCTAAAACCTATTTCCGGTTCTTTTTCATTTTTCCAGTTGTCTTTTCCATTCAGTTTTAGTTTCCTTTTCTTTTCTTCAGTCAGAAGATATCATTTTTTTTTTTGTCTTTTTCAAACCCCAAAGAGGTTCTTTCTTTTGTTCTGTTACATTGTGTCTATCCATAGGGATTTTCTTTTGTTTCTCTTTTTCAATTTCCATTTTGTTTATTCCAAGCAGAGGAGTTCATTTGATTTTTTTTATTCACCATATTTTGTTTTTTCTTATTTGCAGTTACTTTTTCTTTTTGTCCTTTTCTCTTTGAGTGAGCTTTAATTTATTTTAGATAATAAGTTAATTTGAAATTTATTTATTCTTCCCAGATTCTGGGTGGTAGCAGGGTCGGCTTAACATTAAATTTAAAGACCAACTAAATTGTAGGCTTTAACTTTATCACAAATGGTAGACATTGCGCATGCGCGAACGTGAAATCTCTCGATCAACCATAACTTCTGCTGTTTCCATTCGGTTTAGATGGGATTTTCAAGGGTTGTGTGGTTCAGACCCAGGATGGTTTTTTTCTTATAAATGTGATCATCAAATTTGGAGGAGGTACTTGGTGAGTGCAGTTTTGAGATTAAACGCATCGGATCATTTATACATACAATCGTGTTATGGATACGAGGAATCTATTGTGCCACCCAGTTGACAGACTTTTTTACTTGGATACCTAACTAGTTGCGCACCATGACGCAAGAATTTCGAAATAGTTATAATTATGTTTGAGGGGGTTATGGCTTCTGCGTGTTACCAGCTCCTCAACTGCCATTCGATTTGCGTATTTCTTTATTCTCTATTTCTCTTTCTATTTGTTTTGTTATCAAAATTCGCTTGGGGAAGAGGGAATGGGGAAATTTTAATTACAAAAATGCAAGAATTTGAATATTTTGGTTCCTATTGAGGTTTACTAGATGAACCCAAGCGATGAAATTCGGGGATCATAATCACATATCTCTGAATATTCGTGAACTGTTTGTGCGTAAAAATTCTTCTTCCTATAACCAGGAACGATCTTGACTAGAACCGAAAAACTCGTAGGTATGTGTTTCAACGTGAAGAGGTGACATCCAGCATTCACTTTGATTCACTGCCCCCCCCCCCCCCCCCCCCCCCCCCTAAAAAAGTTCCGAAGCCTTGCGACCTCAAAGCTGACCCACTCAAAACTCGGTGGAATTTACTCCAAATAAAACTAGACTTGGCGGGGTATTTATCAACAAAAGCGAGACCAGCTCACTATTGTGGTCCGGAGCAGGTGGCCCTCGTCAAAACAAGATGAAGATTTTATAAACACACTCGTAAAAAAATGTGTAGCCACCGGCTACTACAGAGTAGAACTACTGAGTCAAGATTTTTCTGGCGCTAAAATTAATGTTGACCTTCGTCGAAATTTGAGTCACGCAATTTTGAAATGTACAACGATTCGTCGTTCGAACAAGATTCCAACGGGAACATATCTTTGTGTGGGCTCACAAGAAGACATTAATAAAAAGAACCCAATGACTCGATGTCAACGATTTTCAGAAAATTTTGAAAGCGTGAGGTATGAAAAGGAAATTATTGCCCATTCAGAGCGCCCCTGACTGCAATAGGTCGTTAAGACCCGTTCATCTTTTGCTACTGAATTACTCACCATTACTGCCACCTTCTCATCTTTATTTTCTTCCTCTAGGTGTACCCATTAGGTACTTACATTCAGAAATTACATGGATTGGACCAAACACATGTACAGACGTTGCTTGGTCCCCTGAATTACGGTGCATACATTGGGTGTTTGGATTGTTGGAAGGATGATTTAACGTCCCATCATGAGTATCTTAAACGATCTGTTCAGACTAGCAAATAATGATATGAAAAATAAAACTTATGAATGGATGTGTGCTAACACGTTAAGTTTGAATGCAAATAAGACAAAATTTCTTGTTTTATCTGAGTCTCCCTAAACTAAAGAAAAACTTGAGTGAATATTCAATAGTTTTAAACAGATGTAGATCTTCAGAACCACTAACCCCTTTGTCTGCTTGCAAGTGTCCTTCAATCGAACGAGTATATACAACGAAATACGTAGGTATTTCAATCGATGAGGACTAGAGATAGGATGTGCATGTGTCTTCGATTGTCAATAAGCTTCGTAAATTTATCCACGTATTTTACAAATCAAGAAAAAAAAACACTTGTGATAAATTACAAGGCTTTGATGCAGAGTGTTATTAGCTTTGGATTACTAATGTGGGGGATCTCCACTGATGAGCTCTTCAATATTACCCGAGTATTTACAATTTAACAACTGTATATAAAAGCCTCTCTCTCTTTCTACCATAAACACCCCGACTTTTCCATATATCAAAGCCACAATCCATATTCTATTTGATCTACTTCGCAAGCTGTAATACACGTCCCGAAAACTCGTCTATGGTGTACCTCTAAGCCTCTAAGTGTACCTCTAATATATATTTCACTATGCCTTAGGTACGTCCTTAGATCGATTCCAGATGATATGAAGTCACCCTCGTCTCGTTCGCAACATAAGAAAAACATGTTTACATGGTTAATAGAAATAGGTTCTAAGGGTAGCAGACGTGTGATTGCTAGTGTTTACCATCCTGATGTTTTTTGGTTTTCCTGGGTGTTCCGTTTGAAAATTCACCTGTCAATATTTTGTATTTTGTATGGATGCCTTTTTTTACCTTTGTTAGCTCTAATTTGCGGATCTCAAACTAAAACCAATTACGCTGTAGCGTTTGGCTTGGATTATTTTGAATAACATTCAGCATTTATATTGTATTAGTACGTAGTTCCCGAGGCCGAACAGATGGCTCCCCCGAAACCGCACAGGATTTTATTCCTATGGTTTATAGGGTACATCCCAGTAATCAAGTTCAACATATTATTAATGCTCTATATTCTTATCTTATACAGGGTTCGGCAGGGAGGTATGGATGATTTGAAATAATAGCTACATACTCATTTTCAAATGAAACTAAAATTTTATTATTTCAGTGTGTACCTTGGATGATGCCATTATGAAAATTAAAGAGGAAAAAAATAAAACATTGATTATGTACGTTTCCTGGGCGCCTCATTTCGTTGCGTGGAGATGTGGAGTGGCCTCCTCGGTCACCAGACCTGACACCTTGTGACTATTTTTTATGGGGCTACCTACAGAAGAGTATGGACAACTTCTCACAACGTCTACAGGAGTGTGTGGACAAAAACGGACACCTCTTATCAGATGTTATTTTTCGTACATAATCAATGTTTTATTTTTTTCCTCTTTAATTTTCATAATGGCATCATCCAAGGTACACACTGAAATAATAAAATTTTAGTTTCATTTGAAAATGAGTGTGTAGCTATTATTTCAAATCATCCATACCTCCCTGCCGAACCCTGTACTAGGGTAAGGGCACCAGTCATTGGCCACTTAAGAACGTTTATCTTCATACCCACTTTATTTTTGATGGCATTTGTTTCTATCCTGGTGTTTTAGGAAGCTTAACATCCAAATATTACGATACAATAACAATTTCAAACAAATAAAAGATCTAGTAAATATGTTTCTCAATTAGTTTAGTAAAATCCGTTTTCCACCAGTTATTGGCCGGGAGTTCCTAATATTGGCCACCTTGTCACCAGTCATTGGCCACCCTATATTCATGGTTTTCTGCTCCACTGTGTCGGAAAAATTTACAATTTTTTTCCGGCAGGCAGGTGAGAAAGTCTTAAAGATCCACAGATGGAGTTGGATCTCATAAGATACCCTGAAGGGTCCGCGTTTTCAAGCTTATGTAGGATCCCCCACTAAAAAACACCTCCTTTCTCCCACGTTGAAAGCTCAGCCTGTTTAACTCATTACTTCAGGCTGTGTCCTAGAGCGTCTCTTATGTCTGTGCTTCGACAATTTACCATTCCAAGGTAAATGAATTCACTCAAATTTATTTACCATTCCAAGATCTAAGAAGAATGGAACCAATCAAACGTATTTTCTTACAGTAAGGTACCACTGGAGTCCCTGGAATCATTTTAGTGCCAGAAATAATAGCTTCTTGACTAAAATTTATCTGTGATAGCTCTGAATGATGAAATGAACCATTTATTTAAGCATTATTCGTAGTTAAAACCACCTGGCCAATGATTGAGGTAGGAAAAATTCGCATCATTTCAGTCATTAGCCACCCGGCCAATGACTGGAAAAATCACCCTTGTCATCATCCAGTTATTAGCCGGCCATATATTTTCTACAATTTGTGAAAATTCCATGTCCTGGTGGCAGAAATAAACTAGTAATTCACTAGTGACCATGCAAACACAAGAAAAACTACATTAAATTTGAAAATAACCACACCAAACTCTTAAGAACGAGTTGAGGTCTGCTTATCGTTTTCATAAGAAACAGGTGTGATGATCATAATTCTTGGACCTTCACCACTTAAAATGAGTTTGAGAGGTTTATATAAGGCTTCACTGTATCCTTCAAGATCCCACTGCCTTCTAGAATACCCACTTAAAACGAGAAAAACATTCAAAATGATCCAAGAGAGAATTGTGTGGTAAAAAACTAACTTGAAAAACTAGGTGGCCAATGACTGGGGGGTGGCCAATGATTGGTGCCTTTACCCTATATTGTTACTTATTGCATGTATATTACTCGGAATAAAGTTCTCTTCATTCATTCATTCAGATCCGTTCGCTCGCAAAGCTCTGAAATCTCTAAAACAATTATTCACTCCAATTATTTTAAGAGAGATAGTTTTGACACTTCATTTTTAGAGGTTTTATTATCTTATCCTTAAATGTTCCATTTATTTATGGCGAAAAGACCTGAAAACTCACAAACAACATACTTCGTTATGTTGAGTGCACAGAATGCTCTGTTTTTTACGTATTAAAGTTCTTACGATAGAAATACAAGGGCAAGCAAATTGATCTCTTCTATAGAGTTCCTCGCTATAACCAGGTTTTATTGTAGCTGTTCACGTCGGCTTCACTTACTCCCAAAGTTACAACAATCCGCAGCTATCCCTTCAGCAAACTCGAAGCCGTAATATTTCTCACAGGACCGGACAACTTTTCTTCTCCAATTTTCTCTGTTCTTAATTTATACAACCCGCCTCGTGTAATTTCTAATCCTGTTAATCAAAACTTGATTTTAATTAAAACCCGCAGTCGACTCGAGTTAGACCTACTAGACCAAAACGGACTAAGAGGTTCTTTGTAGTTGGAATGGTACTGACCAGTGTGGGAGCTAGGGTGCGAGTATATGGAACGACAGACTGGACTCATTTCAACAGACGGTCATAAAAATTACATATTTAGATAAAAACCGTAAAAACTACATTCTCAGGGGGTCAGCTGTGACCGCGGTCGCTACGGCAATCGTCCTTTAGCAACGAGTCTCGGACCAGCTACTGCGGAAAAGTCGTGAGTTCGAATCTCGCCGCCGGGGCGTGTTTTCGTGCGTCCCGGGCTCGGCCCCCCTTCGTCCCAACCCATGGCGGTGAGGCGATGGGGAACCATGAGCGAATAAATTCCGCTCTTCCCTTTGGAAGACAGCTGATGACGTCCACGAGGCCAGAATTCTGAAATGGTTGTTTACATTAAATTACTACTTTTACTTTTTACTAGATATTCTCAAATTTGGGTTGGATTTTGGTTTGACCTTGGGTAAACTTTTTCAATCTGGACTTGAAACGCCGGGAAATGAATTCGGAGTTTTGTCTTCGTCTTCTCACAGAAATATCGTTTCCTACAACAAAGTTTGGCGACCACTATTGCGTTAGTCCTTTCATGTCCCTGGCTAGCCGAGACAAATCTGCTTACATGGGTATTGACCGCTCTTTGTCCTTCTCACAGGAATAGTTACTGGTAAGCTACACCGTGTTAACCGGGAATCAACCATAAATGCTCCCAATACTTCCATAGACCATCCACTGTTTCTCCAATAAGGCACTTCGAAAAATAGTAACGTGAACAATGTACAGCCCTGTCCACATCCCTGTACATATCCATTTGATCTTGAGCTGTTTGCCTCCAGAAATACTAGTTATTAACCTTATGTTCCAAAATCCGAGGTCGTGGAACAACAAAATCAAAACCGTATCGAAAGTAAACAGGAAATTGATTTTGCAGGTAGCATCAGTCTTTATAAGAGCGATAAATTCAGATAGTCAAGAATGAAAATATTTGTTATCAATGATTTCCTTCGTGGTTAAATCATTAAGGTGTTGCTTTCACTCTTATATTATTAGCTGTAAGATCATGGAGAGACAGTTTGCTGTCAATAGATAACAAGTTCACGAAGACGTACTTCAAACGTAATGATAAAGTGAATGACTCAACTGTAAATCAACAACACAGAAAAGGCTGATGGAGACGGAAAAAAAACACTTGGCGGCATATCAAACGAAACTTGATGCCGAGTCGAAAAGATTGCAAATAGAAACTTGAGTCTTCAAAGGCTAGAAGTGAGAATTTTTTTTCTTGGGGACGCGAATTACTTACTTTTGTCCTTTTACTGAAGACGAATACCTGTAGCCCGTTCGTTCATTCCCGTCAAGTAAGGAGAAAGAGGGAATGAGAGAGAGAAAACGGTGGTTCCAATTGACAAAAGGATTTCTCGTCAGGAATGGTCTGAGGATCATAGAAGGCATTGAGAGGGCGAGGGATTCGGTGGACAAAAGAAGGCGGAAAGAATAAGGAAGTGATTTTAATTTGGAAAACCTTTCTGCCGGAGAGTACGTATGGATTCGTAATATCTACCAAGATCCATAAAAGTCCAAGTCGGAAAATTCTAACTTTTCTGTGGTTAGAAGGACACGGGAAAATACTCGTATTAGCAGAGAAGATAAATTGAAAAGAAAATTTCTGGAAAATTCTTCTTAGGTGGAGTAGGTGGTTCATGCCAAGGCTATCAACGCAAAGTAGCTTTGCTACCTACCCTACATTATGTCCTTGGAGAGGTCTTCAGGACCAACTTTGAGACCAAGTTGATGGGGAAGTATATTTTTCAACATCAAACTGTGCTTACCTGTTGCTCGAACCGGAAAATAAATTCATCTTACCTGGAACATAAAACAATAATACTTCAATATCAGATAATATAAGGAAGAATAGTCGAGGATTTTTGTTACATTAAATACTGGGGATTCATAAAAAGTGAGCATGATAACTACGTTACGACCCTCAAGTATTTATAAGTAGTATAGGTACTACTTTTCCGACGATTCGTAATATAGAGGTGATATGAAGGACCTTGATCCTTTGAAAAATTACGACCCATTTCTAAATGTGATGAGACCATTCCAAATAGAGGTGCACCCTCTCAGAATATTCTCATTTTCGATTTAATACAGTCACTCTAATGGCAGTCAATAAATATCGAGAATGTGATATATTTGCTGCCCCTCTCCCTCCACCGCTCCGTAGCCGCTTTTTCCATTCCTTCTCTGAGCGCTTGGATGAAATACGACCGTTTTCAGGGGTCTTTTTGAAGGGGAAGCCGGAACCTCAGGGTCAGAGGTAGGCGGTGTAATTTATAAGTTATGAAAAGCGCCAGAGTGGACACCTCATTTGGTTCCGGACTTCCTGTTCGGGGACGCCTTCCTGTCGTTTGTGCATGGAAGCATTGAGACTTCAGTATTTCTACTTTTCGGAGCATCCCCTATCTTAAGATGGGAGTATTGTTGGTCAGCAGGATCTCATAATGAGAAAACTCATTTTGAAAGTTTGAAAATCGATTGTGTTTGGCAAGACGCAAATTAAAACGCTGAAAATTATCACACAAAGGTTCATTATTTTTCTATATTGATCTTCACCAATCATCCAACATGAAGAAAAACATCGATCGCATTTCGGTCAGCTAAAATTTGAACGGTGAATTAAGCCTCTTTTGCGATTCACACTCGTGTTTCTGATTTATCGTACGTCCAACCCTTAAATTCTCGTAGGGAGGGAGCGGTTTGTCCTACAGAGCTCCGCGTGGTCTCAAAAAATTCTAAAAAATTCTATAGAATCTTAAATTGAAGGAAAAACAATACCTTTATATCAAAATTTTTTGAGTTAGGGCGTTTTCAAAATTTCAAAATTTATTTTTGAACCCTTAGAAGTGACCTACATCAACCAAAATCTTCGGGGCACAACTAGACCCCAAATGGAGCCTACATACCAAATTTCATCAAAATCGGTCAATGCTAAGTGGCAAAAGTGCCGCGTACGGCGGACGGACGGCCAAATTTTTATTCGATTTTTGGATTCTACGTACCTTGAAACGTAAACCATCAAATTTTGAGGGGGTGTTAAAAAATTTTTTTCTTGGTCGATTCCAAAGGTTCATTATTGAAAATAATAAACCAAAATTGAAATATGTCCTATTATGCATTAAAACAGCTATTGAAGTGTTCCATAAAATTTTAACGCTATTATTATACTACTTAAGGGTTAAAAAATTGAAAAACTGAGCAAACCCTCCAATAAAAACAGGGAAAGAACCGACGATGTCAATTCTCATCCAATGGAGAAGAAAGGCATTTCCAACAAACATCTCTTGATGCAATATTCTATTATCCCCTTGTGTTTTCAAGTTTTTTCAATTTAAAGATTTTTTTCGTATGTTGAACCTTGTCTCAGTAAAATGAATATAGCTTCCTCATTTTACGTGGAAATTCAAATCTGATTACACCGTTGAGAATATCATTAGATTTCCCATCAGATGAGCTACAACAAAAATTTTTAACCTCGCATCTAAGTAGATTGTTTCTAGTCCAAACTTAAAACTTTGCAATTTTTGAGTTTTTTTTGACCAACTTCTCAAGAGATTTCCACCCATTTTCTGTAAAGCAAATTCGATGCGGTTTTCAGAAAAAACATCCTCAAAATCTCAGGTTTCTAAAGGTATAATCAAAAAACATTTTACAGTTGAATTAGGGGGAGAAATATATGTTTAAACGCGAAAAAACGTAAATTTTATTCAACGAAATCGACGTTTTGACGGGAAGATTCTGGGGTCTCCCCCGCCGCTCCTCTCGTCTTCTATCCAACCCTGAATCCTCCCGTCAAAACGTCGATTTCGTTGAATAAAATCCACGTTTTTTCGCGTTCAAACACAGATTTCTCCCCCAAATTCGACTGTAAAATATTCTCTGATTATACCGTTGAAAACCTGAGATTTTGAAGTGTTTTCTGAAAACCGAATAGAAATGGGTGAAAATCTCTTGAGAATTTGGTTTGTCAAAAACACTCAAAAATTGAAAAGTTTCAAGTTTGGACGAGGAACAATCTAACTAGATGCGAGGTTAAAAATGTGTGTTGTAGCCCATCTAATGGGAAATTTAATGCTCTTTTCAACGGTGTAATAAAATTTGAATTTTCACGTGAAATAAGGGAGCTACACTCATTTTAGTGAGACTAGGTTCAACATACGAAAAAAAATTATCGAAATTATACGTAGTTGTAAAAGTGCGAAAATGTCATAGTTGTCAGAGCACTAGGTCAGTAGCAAAGGGTTTTGGAGTTGCAAATTCGGGATAAACTACTCTCAGGGGTCCTAACAACATAATATAAAAAATCATATATACCTACCCTCGTTTCATTAATTTATAAATTGCTTCAACTCGTATAAGTATTAAGTCGTTTTAATCTGGACACGTCTCCATTACTTTTGGCTCAAGCCAAATAATTGAGAATTGAGCGCCTTTGTAGTGTAAACCATCATGTCTGAGCTGAAGTCAGTAATCTGAAATCAACCCATCTACACAGGTACCAACAAAATTTGGAATAAAATTACTTGATGTTTTTACAGGTACAGGCGTCCCTTCTCATCTATCCATTTTAATATTTAATTTTTACTTGTTGAAAACAAGTCGCGATATATCGGTAAATATATCAATTTTGACCGATAACATCGGTTCTCTATATCGATATAAAAATATCGACATATCAAAACTAATATATCGATATATTACATATATCGATATATCGTTGCCATCCCTAGCCTTTGGTCACTGAAAAGCCCATAACTCCCATCAAATAAAGTGTAAAACCTAAGCTGAGTAAACCGTTGAAAATATCGTTAAATTTCCTGTATTTTCTGTCTCTAACAATAATTTTTTGAGGTGAACTTGAGGAGATAATAGTCAGTAACAATTGATTTCCACAGAACTAACAATAATTTTTTGAGGTGAACTTGAGGAGATAATAGTCAGTAACAATTGATTTCTACAGAAATTAAACCTTATTTGAGATGGTGAAAATTAATTTATTTATTAAATTTAACTTACACGAAACTGGTAAAAATATCGAAAATCGTCTATATAATCGCGAACCAATTCTCAATCGTGTTTATTGACTCACAACACTATCAATTAGATCTCACCCAATTTTGTTGACTTTTTTCTTTGCACCCAAAGAATGTTTTGGGAAAAATTCAAGTGTCACTCAGACCGTATAGTTTTTAAGCTCATTTGCTCCTAAATAACTGATTTTTTTTAAGCTCTGCATTCATCGACACCAAATTAAACAATCGAATCAAGAGTAATCTCTCAAATGTTCTTGGCTTGATACTTCTTCACGACCTTATTGTTCTTGTATCGATTCCGGACAAACTCAAGAATTCCGTTGTGAAGGCTTGGAGGTATTTGAAAAGGTCGTTCAACTCTAACCATGAAGTTAGAGTAGCCCATCAATTTACTTTTGAGGTTGCCTTCTTTCACAATTCTACTCCTTGCTTCATTTAGCGTCTGACGTCCAGTACTTCATTGTTGGAAGAATGGTAGGCTGATTACAAGTACCTCGATTTTAGTTTTTTCTATTTGAACATGCTAATCTCTTTCCCAAGATTTCTTTTGTTTTTCCTGAACTATTTGTTCTCTGGACTTTCTTGTCAATAATAATAAGCACCCATCGAGGAGAATTAGTTTG
The DNA here is from genome assembly GCA_009739505.2 of Apolygus lucorum. Lineage (NCBI taxonomy): Eukaryota > Metazoa > Arthropoda > Insecta > Hemiptera > Miridae > Apolygus > Apolygus lucorum. Next base: position 41,370,531 of record CM019182.2, read on the forward strand.
GAGTCAATATTGACGCACATCTTGGGGTTTTGGTCTTACTGAGCGTCCGCCGTAAAATATTAAAATACACAGCCGTCTGAGAGTCCACAACTAGTGATTCGCAAGAATTGAGGGAAATCAGGTTTCCTTTCTAATGTTTTGATGACTAAGCTCTCTGAATTGTGAATGTTTTCCCAACCCTTTATAATAAGTAGGCTTCGATGCGCAATTTATACTTCCTGGGAAAAGCAGACTTGTCTGCATATCAATACGTTCAGTTCACAGAACTTATCTCAAGACAGATATTCGATGTTTGTACACATAGGAAAACGTGCAGTCGCAAAGATATCACCTCAATCTACCTAAACCGAAGGGTTATTGAATCAATAGGTTTCTTTAGGCGTCGTATTGTCGAACTGTCAAAACCTACCTACGCATTACTCAACAATTCTTCGATTTACTCCTCGAACGCTATCTTGTTTGCGTTCAGTATAAAATGTGTGAAGAGGGTCTTCACGAATCAAACCGACTATGATGCAATCGTGATCAAACATCCTTTCAGCTCTTGGGCTTCATTCTGGGACTAAAATCGAATTTTTAAGTGGCCTTGTCAACTACGGCATGGAACAGCACTTTTGGGGATATCTAATTTGTCATGAATGTTACTTATTCTTCTAATGGTAACCATAGTCGTCCGAGCAGAGGATACATGAACTAATGCTGGCGGTGCGGTTTAGACGTTCGGTAGTTAATGAAGTTCATCCAATAGTTGCGATGACTTCATCAGCAAGTTGATTTTGTCACCTGACAACCGACGTTTTTTGGTTTATTATTTTCAATAATAAGCCTTTGGAATTGAGCAAGAAAGGAAAATTTTTAACCCCCCCTCAAAATTTGATGTTTTACGTTTCAAGGTACGTAGAATCCGAAAATCGAATAAAAACTCGGCGCTGCGCGCCTCGGCGGGGGCTTCGCCCCCTGCACCCCCGGATGATTTCCGCTTAGAGCCTAATGGCTAAAATGTGACATACCTTGAAAAGGTTTTTGCTCCCTCTCCCTCTTTATCTTTCTTCCACTGTAATATTTAAGATACCTCCTTATTCATAATAACATCAGGTTGTCAAGCATATTTGTCGTCAAGCATATGATAAATCATAGCGCTACTTTCCTGTCGCTTTTTGGTTTATTATTTTCAATAATGAACCTTTGGAATCGACCAAGAAAAAAAAATTTTAACACCCCCTCAAAATTTGATGGTTTACGTTTCAAGGTACGTAGAATCCAAAAATCGAATAAAAATTTGGCCGTCCGTACGCGGCACTTTTGCCACTTAGTATTCACAGATTTTGATGAAATTTGGTATGTAGGCTCCATTTGGGGTCTAGTTGTGCCCCGAAGCTTTTTGTTGATGTAGGTCACTTCTAAGGGTTCCAAAATCAATTTTGAAATTTTGAAAACGCCCTAACTCAAAAAATTTTGATATAAAGGTATTGTTTTTCCTTCAATTTAAGATTCTATAGAATTTTTAGAATTTTTTGAGACCACGCGGAGCTCTGTAGGACAAACCGTTCGCTCCCTACGAAAATTTAAGGGTTTATATTGAAATATATATATATATAAATCAAAACACGAGTGTGAATCGCAAAAGAGGCCTAATCTCCGTTCAAATTAGAGCTGACCAAAATGCAATCGATGGTTGGTGATTTTGATTTTTTTTCCTTTTTTCTTCATATTGGATGGTTGGTGATTTTGTAGACGAGTGATCTATACAGGGTGTCACCCTAACTCGAGAACCAAACTTCAAGGATCGATTCTACAACTAATTTACAAACTTTTTTGTCCCTTGACATTTTTTTTTAAACGCTTTAAAATTATACTTTTTTCACTTTTAAGATTTTGTTCGTGTTTTCGACCTTGAGCCATTAAAACGGCCATAACTCCCTCAATTTACTGGATAAACTCAAATATGAGTATACCGTTGGAAAGAACGTTAAATTTCCTATCAGTTCATCAGGACACAAAAAGCTTTTTAAGCCTTTCGTATAAGTGAATAAATTGGTCAAAGTCAGAAATTTAAAACTTTCTCGAAAATCACCATTTTTCAGGCTGACTCATCTTATGTAATAAACAGCCGTATCGGCGGGCACTCAACGGAAAAAACTTGCCCAGAATCTCAGCTTTCCAACGGTCTATCAATTTTTCTTTTTAACATTCAAATTAGAAGAGTAAATGAAGTTTGAATGCCCGAAAACGTGTGTTTTACAAGCAAATCCAGTGTTTTAAGCGGTTTCTGGTCCCCCTCGACCTCAAGATGGCTTGACGATTTTGGTATCATTTCCTATGTAATTTTCTACGCTGAATCAAATAGTGATACTTCCGAATGGTTCCGACTGCTAGAAAGTGGATTTTTTGAAGAAAACCTTCGTTTTTCGTACATAAAATACGCATTATTCTTAAATGTGGTAGTGAGCATGAAGTAACACCTTTGAACTCAACAAAAACTTCAATCAACTAGAAATTCGGTGTTTTTATTGAGTTAAAAGGTGTTACTTCATGCTCACTACCACATTTAAGAATAATGCGTATTTTATGTACGAAAAACGAAGGTTTTCTTAAAAAAAAATCCACTTTCTAGCAGTCGGAACCATTCGGAAGTATCACTATTTGATTCAGCGTAGAAAATTACATAGGAAATGATACCAAAATCGTCAAGCCATCTTGAGGTCGAGGGGGACCAGAAACCGCTTAAAACACTGGATTTGCTTGTAAAACACACGTTTTCGGGCATTCAAACTTCATTTACTCTTCTAATTTGAATGTTAAAAAGAAAAATTGATAGACCGTTGGAAAGCTGAAATTCTGGGCAAGTTTTTTCCGTTGAGTGCCCGCCGATACGGCTGTTTATTACATAAAATGAGTCAGCCTGAAAAATGGTGATTTTCGAGAAAGTTTTACATTTCTGACTTTGACCAATTTATTCACTTATACGAAAGGCTTAAAAAGCTTTTTGTGTCCTGATGAACTGATAGGAAATTTAACGTTCTTTCCAACGGTATACTAATATTTGAGTTTATCCAGTAAATTGAGCGAGTTATGGCCGTTTTAATGGCTCAAGGTCGAAAACACGAACAAAATCTTAAAAGTGAAAAAAGTATAATTTTAAAGCGTTTAAAAAAAAAATGTCACGAGACAAAAAAGTTTGCAAATTAGTTGTAGAATCGATCCTTGAAGTTTGGTCCTCGAGTTAGGGTGACACCCTGTATAGAAAAATAATAAACCATTGTGTAATAATTTGCAGCGTTTCCTGTCGATTTTTACTGTCGCTTTTTACTGTCAATTTTTCCTGTCGTTTTTCGGCGGGGGGTCCCATCGCTAAAACCTTCTCAAGGTTAAAATTTCCGTCCGTCCGCCGTACGCGGCACTTTTCTTAGCAAAACTGGACCGATTCGGTTCAAATTTGGTATATGGGCTCCATTTGGGGTCTAGTTGTGCCGCGAAGCTTTTGGTTGATGTCAGTCACTTCTAAGGGGTGAAAATTAAGGGTTGAAATTTTCAAGAGTGCCCTAGCTCGAAAACTATCGAAATAAAAGTATTGTTTTTTCACCAATTTTAAATAGTATTGAATTTTTAAAAATTTTAAGACCACCCGGAGCTCTGTAGGACAAACCGTTCGGTCCCTACGAGTACTTGAAGGTTTCCCTTCGATAAAACAGAATCATGAGTGTGAATCGCAAAAGAGGTCTAATCTCCGTTCGAATTTTATCTGACTAAAATGCGATCGCTGTTCATTTCTTTGATTTGTATACAGTTTTGCCTTCTGCGTAACCAGTAATCAAATTTCAATATGAAGCTTTCTATTTTTCGAATCGAGTGTGAAGCGTTTAGTTCTTTCTAATAAACTTGATTGTGAAGGTGTGAAGCCAGTATGGTGTGGTAGGTAGTACCTACCAATAGTTGGTAGGTAAAAAAGTTGGTAGGTAAAAAAAATGTTGGTAGGTAAAAAACGCTGCAAATTATTGCCCAAAGTTTTATTATTTTCTGTATAGATCACCCTTCTGTATAGATCACCCTTCTGTATAGATCACTGATTCTCCATCAATAGCACCTACCACCATCTGTATTCTCCCTTGACCTTCCCTCTCAAATGTCAGCTTCCTGCGTTCAGCCTTTTCAATCCTATTGAACGCAGGAAGCTGGAATTTGAGAGGGAAGGTCAAGGGAGAATACAGATGGTGGTAGGTGCTATTGATGGAGAACCAGTGATCTATACAGAAGGGTGATCTATACAGAAAATAATAAATCTTTGGGCAATGATTTGCAGCGTTTTATTCAAAATATTGCACACAAAAAATCTCTTTACTCAAATACGGTAATTTTTTAACATGTTTAATGTTTTAGGGCTGGGGGTCATTCTGTGAATTCCGACACGCAAATCTGCAACGTTTTTTTTTCTTAGTTACCACGGACCGATTTCTTAGTTACCACGTTATATCGGCTCCATTTGGGGTCTAGTTGTACCAAGATGGTCACTGATCAGCTGAGTGAGCTCCAAGGCCATTTTCTCTCCTGTTGAACGCAGGAAGCTGAAATTTGAGAAGCAGGGTCAATGGAGAATGCTGAAGGCGCCTGAGTGGTCATTGATCAGCTGAGTGATCGGCAATCTAATTTCTCCCTTGCGAGGGAAAAACATTAAACATGATTTAATGTTTTTCCCTCGCAAGGGAGAAATTGAACAGAGTTTTTTTTCGTTGATATTTTTGCCTACACGCTCATTCGCTATCCTCAATTCTTTCCAAGACTACTCAATAATGTACGATCAATAATATTTACAGCAAATAATTTTATCAACGTGACTGTGAAGCGTATCAGTATTTCGATTTCAACTATCGAATTGATTTAACTTGATCAATCATAGTGCTTTTCAAAATCTGTTGTTGTCGTGCATTATCCTTCTTTCATGTTCGATGGCAAAACCAGGTCAAATGAATCCAGGCCATCACATTTTCATTGTAAGAACATTGCTTACAAGCTTCCAGGTTCACCGAAATGTGTGCGGACGAGTCGGCGATACAAAGACGCACAGATAACACACCGAAAAAGAGGCAACATCAAAAGTTTACGCTCATAACACTCCATGGTTGGAGGAGCCTTGGCAGCGATACAAGCCAGGTACAAGATTCACACCCGAAAAGACCAAGTAGGTCAGGCGCCAGACTGGACTTCCTAGTCTCGACCAGTCAGTAGCAAGACGTCGTTCCATGATAAGCTCATCCGGCAGGAAATGAGCGTTCGCCGAGTCGATGTTTATCAACCGTCCTCAGTAGAAGGAGGATGAATACTGCGAAATGAAGAGAATCGACCGTAGAGTCGGCATACGGTTACTAGGTGCACTTGTTTCCAAGATTCTACCCAAAAGGTGTATTATAAGGTTGTAATTAAGTAATTTTAGGTCGGAATGATGAGATCTTTAGTTCGTCATCTAGTTGCAACGTTTTGGTTTGTTCGATAACGGAAGGAATTTTGACGATAACAAAACCACAGAAATTCATTCCAAAACTAGATATGGAAAATGTTTACGTGCCAGCAAGCATCACTCTCTTGAAATTTCACCAGTTCACCTCTATTTTGCAGGGAAGTTCAATTTAGCCAGTTGTCTCATGTACCAGAGCATCCTGCCAAAAGCCAATTCTACATTCCTACCTTGAAACTTCCCTCGGTGAGCTAGAACCTAACTAGACTCATTTGGGATATATCGATACCTTAAAGCGCAAAGGTGCTGTGTCCATCCATCGTCCACATATATATATATATTTTTTAATAATATATTTAAAAAAACCTCCCGATCGGTGGCTACAGCTTTCGTACAAGCACGCAACCACGAGAGACATTTTATGTAAGCGAAAATCATCAGAAATTTCCGCGTAACGCTCCCCGCGTGACGATTTTTCATTTATGTGCCATAGTAAAGATATAAAATGTCAAAAATGTGGACAATGGATATATTTATTATATATATAAGAAAAACTAAAATTCAACAAAACTATTATTGACTTTCTTGATGACCTTGATTGACCTGCTTGAAATTTGATCGAAGAAATTAAATAGTATAGTGTAATAAGCCATTATTTTAGTTACCGTGCCATCGTGAAAACGACTTTTGCGTTTTTCTCAAAACGAACTTCAAGCGCGAATGTGAAATCACATAAGATGGTTTTTGGTCATTGAGTTGTACGGCCTCAAATGGTCTCCTATAAATGTCATCCCCTTACGCGTGATGTGGCCATTTACACGTATGTTTATGTTTTTTTTTTCAATATCTAATATTGACGTTTAAAACATTTAATGTTTTCATCCTTATTCACGCATTTACTTCCTATTTATTGGGCAATTCCCTCGTATTTCAAACCTTCTCATACCCTTCACTAATTGACGGAAAACTCTCAAATTGAAATTTCATTGACAAAGAAGAACATCCGCCAATAAATTCAACTCTCAGAACCAACGTCGATTTTGCCGTTTTGTAATAACTTCTAACTTTGACACCATAATTATCCACCTCTTTCCCTAATGATCGGATCGCTCCAAATTTTTTTTAGTGTCGCACACATATAGGACAATTCTTTATTTGACCACCAAATTCAGCCCTTTACGAGCATTCAGTATGGCATGACGCGGAGCCGCGTCATCGTCCGTTTAGGGTTTATCATTTTCAATAATGAACCTTTGGAATCGACCAAAGAAAAAAATTTTTTTAACACCCCCTCAAAATATGTTGGTTTAATCAAGATACGTAGAATCCAAAATAATAAACCATTGTGTAATAATTTGCAGCGTTTTCTTTCAGTGTTGCATTTTGATCAACAAAGTGGCTGGATCGTCCTGTGAATTCTCAAGAGCCCCCATGGATGATGGACTTCCAGAGGGCCAAGTTCGAAAAGGTTTCATTTCGAAAGAATTCTTCTCCGCATGAATACTATCCCATTTCCCGCTCATACTCAACATGGGGGAAAATCGACTTTGTTTTTTCCCAACTTTTACGGCCAATGTCGCGTGTTGAATGTGTTAAGGCCAAATTGGGGCCACGCTCTCACTACGTACCTACCTACTGTCTTCTGATCAGATAAAGCCCTTGCACGCGTAATTTTCTCACTTTTGTCAAATTATGATTTAAAGAGCACTTTAGATATACAAATTTTGATTATCCAATATATGATCTGTTAAGGATACGAGTAATATCCTTTCGTAGGGTTGGTGAAGTAAATGCGGGGAAGTTAGGTCTTCTACATCGCATTTCGGCTTCAATCGTAAACTCAGAAAGTACCTGTTCTGCTCCCTCTTTTACAAGAATTTTTAACCAACATGACATAATAGAAATGAGTTATTTGAATTGCAATTGCGTAGTTTCGTAGCTCACTATCAAGTTGTAAGAGTAGGGAAAGGCGGCGAAAAGGGAGCTGTTACATTACAGTCAATCTTCACTAGTTGTTCGGAAAGTGCAATCTGCATACAAATGAAGTCGGAGGACGATTATCGTTAGCGCCAGCATCCGCCTTCTCCATCCGTTATACTTATCCGCATGCTAAGCGGGGGAAACTGCAGTCGCGACGTCTTGGAAGCGATGCTGTAACGACATTTCATTCGTCAAGTAACAAATTTAGATAGGTAACCAAATCTGTCAAGGTAACCAGATTACTTGTTAACCGAGAAGTCTAACGAGCCACTTTCACTTGAAACTGTAAGGAGAATTGCATATTTTCGCATTTTGGAAAATCATGAAAATTATGAAAGATCCCGATTTCCTCAATTTTCTTCAAAATGAACTACGAAGATCATCGAAAAATGAAGTAAAACTGATATTATTTATTTCATACCATATAGACGATAATAGTCTCACTTGATAGAACGTAATGTGTCGGAGGACACATGCGCTTTGTATTTAATTTTAAATACAATTTTGAAAATTTGACTGTAATTTTATAATCTGCTACCTTTATTGATGTAATACCTCTATCGAAAATCAGGGTAGACCCCACTTCAAAACAATAATAAATTTAGATCTTAGAAACGAACGTTCTAGTAATAAAAAAATATTTGATCTACCCATGTACTTTCAACCCGAAAAACAATACAATAAACCGTTGGGGTGTACAATGTAAGGTATTTTATAAACAAGGGCGTTTTTCTCACTATTCCACATGTTACCGGTTATTCGCCCACGTATTTTTAAGTATGCAAATAAGCTGAGTTCGTTATTGTTCTCTTGGGATTCGTTTCATTTTTTTGCCACTCATCCGAAACTGTGGTGGGTTTTATTCTCCAAAAACAAAATAATATATTTGAGCCGCCCCCTCCGTATCTTGTCCTTTTGAGGAGGAAGATAGGAAGGGCAAAATATACAAAATATGTTGGTTGGTAGTAACCTATCTATTTCACGTTCAATAGCTTTACACGTACCGTTAAAAAAATTGTCTGAAGTACCTAGATAACGCTCTTTTCAACGGTGTTATCAAATTTTTGATTTTTTCAAAAATTTAAGGATTTATGACCATTTTTGTGTTGCATGGTCGAAAACACGAAAAAAGTCTGCCAAGTGGGTGTGGCACATAGCTTCCTCGTATCCAGAACCCGATTGTATAGATGATCTGATGTATAACAGTTAATCTTAAAACATCAATCTCTAAGTACCTTCCACTACCCTCATAGGGGACCATCTACACGTCAACCCGCTTAATCTCTGAATAATGTTAGAAAAAGTATAAGTTATGTTACAAAGATTTCTCGTGCACAAAATACTTTCAATTTGGGGGCCACAATTTTCGTAGGGGACCACCTCCACCCCAGTTTGCATAACTCCTGAAAATTTCATCGCAATCGGATGAAAAATGTGGAAGTTATGGCTGTAAAACGGAAATAGCTTCTATCAGTCCGGGGGTGTTGATGAAATGTGGAAGTTATGGCTGTAAAACGGAAATAGCTACTATCAGTCAGGGGGTGTTGATTTTTATAGGGAACCATCTACACACCAATCCGCATGATCTCCGAAAATGTCATCGAAATCGGGTGAGAAATGTAGAAGTTATGGGTGTGGCAAGGATTTCACGTTTGCGCATGCGCAGCTGCACTATCAGTTCGGGGATGATGATTTTCATAAGAGACCATCTACACGCCAACCCGCATAATCCCTTAAATATTAATCGAAATCGTATGAAAATGGTGGAAGTTATGGCTGTGGTAAGGGTATGATGACAGACACGGAACCAAAATTGTTCAGAAAGGTCTGAAACGTAAAACGCAAGTGGGAATTTTGATTGTGAAGGAAATTTTTTTTCAACCTTAAAAAATGAAAACAAAGCTTCCGCTACCTTGGTAGACTCGGAAGCAAAATCTTTAAATAGAAAAATTGGAGAAACAAGGGGTTAAATCAAAATTGGTATGAGACATTTTTTGTTGGAAATATGTTGTAAAATTGACACCAGGTTGGCGAGTCGAGTCTGATACACCCTGTATATTTTCACCAGATATTTTGACCGTTGGGCTGTGAACTAGTTGTATTCGATTGACATGGATTTAACATTTTGAGAGTAGAAAATTCGATTTTTGTTCCAAATAACATTAGCAAAGATGTGTGTAATTTTTGGATAATTAGCAAAAATTGGACAAATTTATTCCAACAAATTCATATTATGAGCCTTCATAGCAGTGGGGAGAATCAACTACACGATGAACTACATAAATCTATTATGGACTCCTAGTTAGGGAAAGGCTCAAATATACTTTTACAAGAACAAGCATGAACGTGATATTCGTGACCAACTTCAATCATTGATGCCATAAAGTCCCATGAAAATCAGTAACATTACTGTCAATTTCCTGGGACCATCGAACAGTAGAATGTTAAATTCTATCAATTTGAGAAATATTGATCTCTGTAAGGAGAATCTTTATTGTTTCAATCCATTTTAAACAGTATCCGTCCTTTAAAAGCACCGAGTACCGGAGACAAGTTTAAAAAAGTAGTTTAAAAGATTAAAAGAGTAGTTTGAAAGAATAATATTTAAAAGAGTAGTTGTTGAGTTACTAAATACCTAATAAACTGGTTTTTCCCTATAAAATTTAAAGTGATGGTAAATATTACATTTAAATACAATTTTTTATTTCAACTTGGAAATTGATGAATTTTTACTTGAAAAAGCTGTATGTTTTATGGAGTTGTAAGGAGTTACTGTTATGGTGGAATTATACAAATTGAACGTCCTAATATGGCGTTAGGATGTAATAATTTAACAAAAGCTTTTGTGCGACACCTCAAAAAAACAACTCTCTCAACCTTTGCAATGGGGATGGAACACGCTTAGTGGTTTGGTCGAGCAGACACAAGACGTTGAAGCCAGCTATCTCCAATAGCAAGAAGTGTCAACTTTTCTCTTTCGATAAGTCCAAAGGAATCATTCCATCAAGTAAATGCACTCGCTAGCCAACGGAAAATCTTTTCTCTTCGAGGACGGTGGATGTGTTCTAGTTCTCTTCAAACAACTATCGTGTTCCGGATAAAAGGGATGTTTTGTACAGAGGAACATACATGTATTCCACTACCTTGCTATTCAGTTACATATCAATAGGTCATCACGAATATGTAACTGAATTGAAAACGCACCAAAAACAAGTGAGGCACAAAGCTTCCAGCAAGAACATTAAATGTTGAAAATAGAAATCTAATTTTAAACACTCGACTACTAAAGTCCATAAACATACCTACACGAGGATTGGGAGAAATTTTCTCCCCATCCTCGTGTAGGTATGTTTATGGACTGTTTGATGTTTATGGAGTGTTTAAAATTAGATTTCTGTACTGGAAAGTGAGAAAATTACTTGACTCATGAGCTTCATTCATCTTCTATAAATACCCACTTACATTGCAGAGGAAAGACGTTTCGCTTAAGATGACTCCCTCGTCAAAGTACCTAAATATTACGAGGCATCTTTGATTTTGCTATCCATCCTACACGTGAAGGGATCCCCTTCTCTAATTAGGCTCACCGGCATGTTTCCGCACTTGCTAATGATGCCCTAAGGTCTTTATAAGAAGTTGCTTTCAATACTGCTCCTTCTCTACCGGAGGTAGGGAAGCTTTGTGTTCAAAAATGGGAGTCAACTTATTGCCAATTATTCCATTATGATCCGATCAGCACAAGCCAAATCACATGTAAAACACAATTCTATTTAGTTTACCATTCCTGGGGTCGCGCCTAGAGATTGGGAATACTAAGTTTGCTTCAAACGAGTAAGTTATATGTATAAAATAAATGTTTATTAAGGACCCACCTACTGTTTCTCAAAATAGATACGTACAATGAAGGGAAATTTAAAAAATCGGAGTTTTCCTCAGATCGAAATTTGAAGTATGGAAAAATTTGAGAATCTTACTCTTCAATATCGGATTTGAGAATCGTGTACTGAAACTATTTCTGAATTACGTTTGTGTCGGTCACTCTAGACTGTCACCATTAGAGCTAACCGTACAATCTCTCAAATGTCAAAAAAAGTGGCAACTCTCTGCTTTTAGAGGTTAAATTTTTAAATATGGTTTCACAAAATGTGTTTTTCGAGGTTTCAGTGAGAAATGATTAACGTGCTGCATGATATGAGGTTTTAATTTTGGACAGCTCTTCGTAGTTCCTGGAACTGAGTACGAAGAGGAGGTTGGTTACAAGTTTTGGTCCGGATTCCCCTCCTATTTTGGTCACGAATTTGAAAACCCGGAATAAGTGGTGTTTGTTGGATTCGAGGAGTCTCTGTATCATTAGGGAGACTGGTTGAAAACAGCGATAGGAAAGTCACACAACATCAATTTTTAGGATAAGCATCCAGAAGATCTGTGTTCCAACCAACAAGCTTTCTGAAGCACAACAGCCTTCCGAACTCTCTGCAATATCTGTAAACAGTATCATCAACCCTCTAATTTCGCTTCTATCATGGCTATGGGCGAGGAAATTAACGGAGAAATATTGGAGAAAATGTTTTGATTGTTACGAGCTCCCTAAAGAGAATGTTGACGCTCATAATTTATGGGGCTGATTTGAATACATTGCGGGGCTGGAGAAACTCGTAGGAAGGCTCCAACTCTGAAGACGCTCTGAGTAACCGTCAAGCGGGAAATTCAGTAAAGCGAAGGTAATTCGTTCCAACAACAGGTGGCGAGTTTTAAAATCGATTAAAATATTATAATTTGTTCTAGATGCGGAACGCGGGAGACGCGTGAATTTAGAGAGCACCAGGTGTGATGCGCTATGGGATTTGTCACAAAAGAAAGCCGAGTGCGTGATTAAGCATTATTTTGCTTGTGATGGTTCCAGCTTATAAAAATATATCAGGATACCTACAATAAAGGGATTCAATTCCTCAAATGTACCACAGGGATTTTTTACTCAAACCTTGTATTGCTTTATTCAAACTTGTTTGCTTTTTCGAATATTTGTAGTCCTCAAAGGTCTAATCATACCCTGAAGTCGTTTCTGCTACAATCCCCTTTATTGATAGTTTAGATAGTGAAACAGCCTTGAGTGATTACAAACACAAAGTTTTCAACAGGTAGTTATAATTGTGGGCAGCCAGTCAGCTGCACTCGCACTGAGCTCAGCTGCAAACTTGGACCCCTTGCAAGCAATACATGATTCCTTAGAAATGCTCACACAGATTAGGGAAAATTACATGATCGTCGACCTCCAATGGACACCGAACCACTCTGATGTGAAAGGAAATAAAAAAACAGACCGGTTGGCAAGAGGGAGATTTTGAAAAATTGAAATTTTACGAAGACTCTAACTGAAAACGCAGAATTATGTGGTATATCTCGAAGCAGACGAGGACTCTGTATTTTTCCACACTCTCTCGCTGCACCGTCGCTATATCAAGAGGGTTCTAAAACTAGTGGGAAATGAAGATTTGGAGCTATTTCAGATAAAATGAAAAAAATGTAAAAGAGGGAGAGGGAAATTTAAAACATCATTTCGTGGGCTAAAGACCTTAAAATACTTGCTTGTTGAGATTTTGACTTGAACATTCCCTCTACGTGTGCAGGTGACTCGTAAAACTAAAGAGATCACCAGTAAGAGTTAATCGTTTTTATTTTATTCCATTAGCTATTTGTCTTAAAACTTTGTTCACTTAATTCAATGAAAATAAATTCAAGTCGATTCATTCACCGTATTTCCAGTAAGTAATATAGTGAAAGTATAAGAAAATCAATTTAGGCAATTTAGATCATATGGGAAAAACGAATTGGCCGGAACATAATATGTTATTTTGTTATTTTTATAATAATATTATTTTGTAAGGATCGAACTGAAATGACGCAGTAGGTAACAAGAAGTAAATAAAATTAATAAACAAATCAAAATTCATTCCAGTCTTTGGGTGTTAGCCCTGTATTGGGAGAGTTACGCCTATTTCTCGCATACTCTCGAGGGAGCATTTGATTAAAATCTTGAACGGTGGCTCAATGAGAAGAACGGTGAGCTTTTGTCGGTTGTAGTCACTCCTAAGGGGTGAAAAATAGGGGTTGCAACTTTCAAAACGCTCTAGATCATAAGTTTTGGAAATAAACGTATTGTCCTTTCATCAATTTAAGATATCGAATTTAAGAATCGAACGAGAACACCAATAGCTCTATAATGAGGCCGAAACACGAGGGTGAAATCGCAAATGACGAAAATAGGCCAAATCTACTATCAAAATTCAGCTGATGAAATGCGATCTTTTTGGTTTATTTTTTATTTTTTTTAACAATGAACCTTCGGAATCGAGCAAGAAAAACAAATTTGCAACCTTCCCCCACCCTTAATAATTTATGTTTTACGTTTTTTTTGACCGACTTCAACGCGCCGAAGGCGTGCGAAAGAGGAGGTACTCAATTCGGGTTGTCGTGGGACGACGATTTTTTTTTTTTTTTTTTTTTTTTTGTATGTCTGACCTTGCATTTCTTTATTCTGGTACCAATCTGTCTGGTTCTTTTTGAAATTTGTTCTACCAGTATCCGTGGTGGTCCCATTTCAAACAGATTTCATTTTACTTTGTTAAAAGTATCGAAAATTTGTGAAAGAAGTTGAAAAACGTGGTTCCCGTTTTCGGGAATATCGGTCCGCATTCACTCTTCTTCCCCTGTGACTTCCGACTGTGCCGATGACGGACTATTTGTGTATAGTCAAATTGAAGGTCTGATTGTAAGCTTCAAAATGGTATGCTATATGAGGGGGGTTCCGATAACTAAAAGGTGCTGCGGGGGATGAGAAACGGGGAAATTATAGTGGGCTATTCGCTCAGAACCTGCATGAGCCATATTAAACGTGTTTATCAATGCTCGAATATGTGAGTTTTCCTACCATATACGTATGAGCGATAATTATAGTACTGTTAGTTAGGTATTCTACCAAGTGGGTATAGCACATAGATCCCTCGTCATCCTTACCATGGTTCGGTAGGTAATGGTATAGAAGATCGTCGTAACTGCATAGTGCCGTACCAAATATGAGGGATTATAAGACAACTAGGTGATGAGAGGGTATTCTACCAAGTGGGTGTAGCACATAGCTTCCTCGTCATCATAATATAGTTGGGTAGGTAATCGTATAGGAGATTGTCGGAACTGAATAGTGCAGTACCAAATATGAGGTAGGCATATAGTACAATTAGGTGATGAGAGGATATTCTACCAAGTGGGTGTAGCACATAGCTTCCTCGTCATCCATGATATAGTTGGGTAGGTAATTGTAGAGTAGACAGTAGATCGTCATAACTTCATAGTGCCATACCAACTATGAGGGATATATGGCAGTTAGTTGATGAGTATTCTATCAAGTGGGTGTAGCACATAGCTTCCTCGTCATCATAATATAGTTGGGTAGGTAATGGTATAGAAGATCGTCGTAACTGCATAGTGCAGTACCAAATATGAGGGATTTTAGGACAACTAGGTGATGAGAGGGTATTCTACCAAGTGGGTGTAGCACATAGCTTCCTCGTCATCCATAATATAGTTGGGTAGGTAATCGTATAGGAGATTGTCGGAATTGAATAGTGCCCAACCAAATATGAGGGATTATAGGACAACTAGGTGATGACAGGTATTCTACCAAGTGGGTGTAGCACATAGCTTCCTCGTTATCCATAATACAGTTGGGTAGGTAATGGTATAGGAGATTGTCGGAATTGAATAGTGTCCAACCAAACATGAGGGATTATAGGACAACTAGGTGATGACAGGTATTCTACCAAGTGGGTGTAGCACATAGCTTCCTCGTCATTCATAATACAGTTGGGTAGGTAATGTTATAGGAGATTGTCGGAACTGAATAGTGCTGTACCAAATATGAGGGATTTTAGGACAACTAGGTGATGAGAGGGTATTCTACCAAGTGGGTGTAGCACATAGCTTCCTCGTCATCCATAATATAGTTGGGTAGGTAATCGTATAGGAGATTGTCGGAATTGAATAGTGCCCAACCAAACATGAGGGATTATAGGACAACTAGGTGATGACAGGTATTCTACCAAGTGGGTGTAGCACATAGCTTCCTCGTCATCCATAAAACAGTTGGGTAGGTAATGGTATAGGAGATTGTCGGAACTGAATAGTGCTGTACCAAATATGAGGGATTTTAGGACAAGTAGGTGATGAGAGGGTATTCTACCAAGTGGGTGTAGCACATAGCTTCCTCATCATCCATAATATAGTTGGGCAGGTAATGGTATAGAAGATTGTCGGAATTGAATAGTGCCCTACCAAATATGAGGGATTATAGGACAACTAGGTGATGAGAGGGTATTCTACCAAGTGGGTGTAGCACATAGCTTCCTCGTCATTCATAAATAGTTGGGTAGGTAATGGTATAGGAGATTGTCGGAACTGAATAGTGCTGTACCAAATATGAGGGATTTTAGGACAACTAGGTGATGAGAGGGTATTCTACCAAGTGGGTGTAGCACATAGCTTCCTCATCATCCATAATATAGTTGGGCAGGTAATGGTATAGAAGATTGTCGGAATTGAATAGTGCCCTACCAAATATGAGGGATTATAGGACAACTAGGTGATGAGAGGGTATTCTACCAAGTGGGTGTAGCACATAGCTTCCTCGTCATTCATAAATATTTGGGTAGGTAATGGTACAGGTGATCGTCAGAACTGAATTGTGCCGTACCAAATATGAGGTATATAGTACAGTTAGGTGATAAGTCCCCGTCAATCATGTCATGGTTGAGTTGTTGAATTGTGTTGTCAGAACTACCAAGTACCTATCAAATATGAGGGACGTCGAACAGTTAGGGGATATGAGAGTAGATTGATAAGTAGCAAAGTGAACCAAATACCTCCTGAAACTGATCCAAAAACGGAAAGTCATCTATACATATGGAAACTGATCCGGATTACAGAATGTGGTCCACCCTACGGCGTCTGGTTCACCTTACTGAAATGATTCACAGTATGGAAACAGATCCACATTAACAGATCGATAAACTGCGGGTAAATTAATTTCAGATTTAAATTGAAGACCACTAAAAAGTGAAAAATGAAAAGTAATATAAAATGGAAAAATAATAAAATAAAAACCTTTTTAACAAAAAAATGGACCGACCTCAAAAATTATGTCCGTAAACACCAAAAAGGGAAAAATAATAATCTCAGTGAAAACGTACTTGATGTAGTAGGTTGTTGGACATAAATATCTAGTCAACAGATGGTATGTTGGAATAGATACTCATCTGTAGATTCTATCATCTAGATGCTATCTAGATAGATAGGTAGGTAGGTACGCATTGAAGTCGCCGCCGTGCCTATCTGTAGACACAAACGTCTTCAAGATCTTCTACTCACCAACATATTATTCTTTTTCGCAAATGTACATACCTCCCATACTACAAACATGCTTCCACACCGAGTATGAACGTAAATATTTGTAAAATTGTGGGAGATGTTAAATGTTAATTTGGTAACAACGCTTCCGACGGTACGTAGCTACATTAAAATATGTCCACCAATATAATAAACTGTCTCCTATAATAATAAAGTCTCAAATACTCGTCACAACCATTCCTAGGGAGGTTCACAATACTATCATACTCATATGGGAGCAGAGACGTACTAGGTACCTGATAGTTTGGGGAGCACATTGTAACTCAATGGTATTCACTCTTGTAATGGTAACCAGATCATCGAGTAAGGAAGGTGGTTAGTTTGTGTCTGCAGATGGGCACGGCGGCGACTTCAATGCGTACCTACCTACCTATCTATCTAGATAGCATCTAGATGATAGAATCTACAGATGAGTATCTATTCCAACATACCATCTGTTGACTAGATATTTATGTCCAACAACCTACTACATAAGTATGTTTTCGCTGTGATTATTATTTTTCCCTTTTTGGTGTTAACGGACATCATTTTTGAGGTCGGTCCATTTTTGGTTTATTATTTTCAATAATAAGCCTTTGGAATCGAGCAAGAAAAAAAAAATTTTAACCCCCCCTCAAAATTCGATGTTTTACGTTTCAAGGTACGTAGAATCCGAAAATCGAATAAAAAAATTTCCGTCCGTCCGCCGTACGCCGTACGCCGTACGCCGTCCGCCGTCCGCCGTACGCGGCACTTTTCTTAGCAACACTGGACCGATTTGGTTCAAATTTGGTATATGGGCTCCATTTGGGGTCTAGTTGTGCCGCGAAGCTTTTGGTTGATGTAGGTCACTTCTAAGGGGTGAAAATTAAGGGTTGAAATGTTCAAGAGTGCCCTAGCTCGAAAACTCTCGAAATAAAGGTATCGTTTTTTCACTAATTTTGAATAGTACTGAATTTTAAAAATTTTTGAGACCACCCGGAGCTCTGTAGGGAAAACCGTTCAGTCCCTACGAGTACTTGAAGGTTTTCCTTCGATAAAACAGAATCATGAGTGTGAATCGCAAAAGAGGTCTAATCGCCGTTCAAATTTTATCGGACTAAAATGCGATCGCTGTTCATTTCTTCGATTTGTATACAGTTTTGCCTTCTGCGTAACCAGTAATCAAATTTCCATATCAAGCTTTCTATTTTTCGAATCGAGTGTGAAGCGTTTAGTTCTTTCTAATAAACTTGATTGTGAAGGTGTGAAGCCATTATAGTGTGGTAGGTAGTACCTACCAATAGGTAGGTGTGGTAGGTAAAAAAAATTGGTAGGTAAAACAATGTTTGTAGGTAAAAAACGCTGCAAATCATTGCTCACTGATCAGATCACTGATCAGCTGAGTGAGCTCCGAAGCCATTTTCAATGCTATTGAATGGAAGTGCTCTTCCAGGCGTCTCCAGCATTCGAGGATATCTTCTTCACTCCTCACATCACTGATCAGCTGAGTGAGCTCCAAAGCCATTTTCAATCCTATTGAATGGAGGTGCTCTTCCAGGCGTCTCCAGCATTCGAGGAGATCTTCTTCACTCCTCACATCACTGATCAGCTGAGTGAGCTCGAAAGCCATTTTCAATCCTATTGAATGGAGGTGCTGTTCCAGGCGTCTCCAGCATTCGAGGAGATCTTCTTCACTCCTCACATCACTGATCAGCTGAGTGAGCTCCAAAGCCATTTTCAATCCTATTGAATGGAGGTGCTCTTCCAGGCGTCTCCAGCATTCGAGGATATCTTCTTCACTCCTCACATCACTGATCAGCTGAGTGAGCTCGAAAGCCATTTTCAATCCTATTGAATGGGAGTGCTCTTCCAGGCGTCTCCAGCATTCGAGGAGATCTTCTTCACTCTTCTGATCACTGATCAGCTGAGTGAGCTCCGAAGCCATTTTCAATCCTATTGAACGCAGGAGCTGAAATTTGAGAGGGAAGGTCAAGGGAGAATACAGATGGTGGTAGGTGCTATTGATGGAGAACCAGTGATCTATACAGAAGGATGATCTATACAGAAAATAATAAACCTTTGAGCAATGATTTGCAGCGTTTTTGTTATTACGATTGATGGTGTAGAATCCGAAGATCTAATTATTTCTTTCTTCCATTAGAGTTTCGTGTCACTCAGTTGTGTTTCCTTTTATGGGCACCCACAACTCTCGAATAACGATGTTTTGCTGTCCGAATTAAGTTGATAGTAGTGAGCCTTGCATGAATATTATATGATAGGTACTAATAATTGAAAAGCCTTAATCTTTGCTGAGTTTTTTTTTGCAATACCTAACAATAATTTTTTTTCACGGTCTTAAGGAACTTTGTTGTCATTGTCCTGCAGTATAAATAAATATGTTTTCTGGATGTTATTTAATGTCTAATATTTGAATTTCATCAATGAAGCATGTTTTTTTTTCTTCTTCTACTGCTTCCCACCTTGATTCTTGATCATAATGATCCATCATACTGACTAACTCCTTCTGCGGGCATTATACTGCCCACCCCTCTCAGAAATTGTGATATATTTTCGTCATGTTCAGATTTTCGAGGTGACCCCCAAGCCTCAGCCATAACATATTCGTGTCACAAACTATACGGCATAATATCCCGTGTCTTAATCCAAGGATTAATTAGCACCCTCCAAATAAAAGATCGGATCAACGTATCAATTTCTTCACTGCGTTCTGCAGTTATACTTAGTGAGTAGGGAACCGAACCGGACGTTAAGTTCAACGCACCTCGATTACAAGAATTAGAATGACGAAGCAACCCACACATTTCGTTCACGATTTCTGGCGTCTTGCAACATCACTTTGTTACCTTCGAGACAGTGAGGAGGCAAAAAGGTGAAACAGAAGCTGCGCCATTGGCGTCCTTGCTCACCTCTCATGACCAACTCTGGCTTTGAGGATGTGACGAATCGTGGCTCGTTTGCCGCCGCATTCCATTCACAGATGAAAACTCGACACAAATTACTGCATCACGTCGACCACCTCAATGGAGAAAAAATTATACCTACTCAATGATTTAAGGACGTCTTCAGATGTCTACAAGGGAATTCAGGAACGGTTGACGCGAGCATTCTATCGGTATTTCTGGTCGGTTGGGGCTCTATTTGTTTGCGAATCGTAGAGATTCTGTAGCCGATGCATTTCCATTGATGACTCAATAGGATCCAAATACGTCACATTTTGTTTTGCGAATTCCGAACCCAAACTAAGTTAGCGTGTAAATGGGCACTTCTTACCAGAGTGTTTTTCAAATTTTTCTATCTCGGAGTCTGAATAACCAGGGATATCGACAAAATGGTGACACAATGTCACCTCCAACAAGCATCGAGACTCCTGCTCTCAAGACTGATGTCATAAGGCCTCAGGAACCGACTGAGAAGACAGTTTCAGTAGGCCCTAATTTTAAAGACGATAAGCAGCATGTAATCGTTTATTATTGCCCAACTGGCAAAATGCGTGAACATGGAATGGCGTATTTACAATCTCTTTGTAGTTACTTTAGTCTCTTACATTTTCTCTTTCCAACCTCTTCAGCCCCAATATCATTTCTTCCTCAACTGGTTAGCGTGTTTTCTTCCCTCTTTGTCTTCTACTGGAATGACGTCCAAAAGATACCCAGTCTGTTCCATGATTTTCTCGAAAATAGATCCTTTTTCATTTTTGTTACATAACGACACTTCTTCCATTACTGAATATTACGAAACTTTTTCTTTGAGGTCGATAGCTCTTTTGCTTGTTAACAAACCATCTACAGTGCTAACGAAATAATGTACTCGTATTAGCGAAAATCAAAACATTTTCGCACCCTACGCCTCATGAGCACCTCGGCTGGAGACCTCCCTGTTTTTGTATAGGATTGCTGTTAGAAAGAGAAAATCTCTCAACCAATCAGTACCGGTCAGAAAGGCTGCCAGCTAGTTTCTTTGATGGAGCTTTTACTTTTTGACTTAACATCCAGGGTGCCCGTCCTGCCAGCCATTTTGACGTTGGATGATGAGATGTTATTTTAATAGGTTTTATTCCAATGTATTTGCTGAAGTCGAAAATTCTGATGAAACCCATCGCAGTCCATTCAACAGAAACAACAGAGTACGGTAATTCCAAAATACTGGAGATTTTATGAAATTTCTCGATCGTTGCTGTTGGCCTCTTCATTGGGACGACCTCCAAGCGTTCGGCAAGCAATTGTGACACTGAGAGTCACACAAATTCTCGAGAAACTGCAGACTCCTGCGTGATGGCAGTTCTTCACATATTGAGCGATTTCTGCGTTGAACCTTGACTACCAAGAATGAATTCCAGTTTCTTCTCTCATTGTTCTTCTACCTAGTTGGCCTGCGTGCAGCATCTGCGAAGGAATGCCTCCCTTACCTCTTCAGGACCTTCTATTCTTCCATTCCGCATCATTATGCTCTCTTCCAAAAAATTTCATTTCTTTCTCAAAATACGGATGTAACTTCTTGTTCAAACTTTCATTTTAGACGACCCTGTTATGAGATATCTACATTATTATAAACACCGATATCTATTTCTATTCTCTATTGGTATACCTACTTGGCCGACTTTCCTCACATTTAGAGGAAGATCAGGGCCTAACGATTCTACAATAACTGAGTATCTTCAGTTCCCACTTTCCATGTGCATCGTTGTTAATATGTTATAGAGTGAATGGACATTTCTTATTGTAATTTAAATTTCCTCTATTATTCGGTTCCGTACCATCCCATTTGGAAGGGTTTGTATTCCTCTTTTCCAACGGAAAAAAACAGCTTTCTCAGAATGAATGTAGTAATGTAGTGAAAATGGGATTATGGGGGTGTAGGAGGAAAACGCAATTCCAAAGCTCCCCGCTGGTTCTTGGTGACAATTAAGCTACGAGCAGAGTTCGCACAATGAAAGATTTTAATCCAAAGATTTTAATCCGGAAGGCTTTGAGAGGAAAAGAGGTCGTTTCACGGTTTTCAAGTCGAGGGGTCATTGTTGCCCCGAAACTGTAGGTACCTATACATTTTAACTCTAAAAAACGATTATCTTTGAATACCGTCCACTCTCTTCTGGAGTAAGTAATTTTTGGTTGGTGAGTCTGTAGCCAAGAGTGGAAATCATAACGATACCTGCAGGCACAAAAGCGCTATGTCCAAAAACGGAGTTTTCAAAAAACGCAAAAGAAGTTTTCACCAGTGCACAATTCCTAAAATAATGGCTTATTAAACTGAACTCATTAATATCTTTAACTAATTTTCAAGCTATAATCGTCAAGAAGGTCAATAATAGTTTTGTTGAATTTGAGTTTTTCTGAAATTGAAAAAATGGTGTCCCATAAGTTATCCATCAAACTTCGGGAGTAGTTTCTACAACTAATTTGAAACAAAAAATGCCTCTTGGAGTTTTTTTAACCCCCTTAAAATCTGACATTTTTGACTTTTAAGATGTTTTTGTGTTTTCGACCTTACACCATTAAAACTGTCACAACTCCCTTAAGTTACAATCAAAAATTAAAAATAAGGATACCGTTGGAAAGAGCGTGAAATTTCTCAATAAATGGGCCATTGACCAGTCAATAAAAACTGAACGAGTCTAGAATAGATTTCTCTTTTTTTTGAAAATTTTGATTATTTCTCCTCATTAAAACAAGGCATTAGCCAGAGGGGCTGAAAAGCTTAAAAACTGCTCCATTTTATCAGCTTTCTAACGGTATAATCAAAAACTATTTTACAATCAAATTTAAGGGGGACTGCTTGATAGAAGCGGCGGCAGAACAGACCCCGGAGTCCTCCCGTCAAACCGTTGATTTCGTTGAAAAAACGCTCACTTTTTAGGAAAGTTTCACAATTCTGCGTCAAGAATTGATATGGGTACTAGGTGACTGAAAAAACCAGCGATTCCAAGATTTTGGCGAGTTTTGCTTTTCATACGTCGTTTGCACATCTCAACTCCACTTGAAAAAATGTTATTAGGCATCAAAAAGATTGCAAATTTAACGCTCTTTCCAAAGGATATTTTAGATTTGAACTAACTCTTGAATTGAGGGAGTTACGGTAGATTTATTGAGCAATAAACAAAAACACAAACAAATTTTCAAAGTGAAAAATAAGGCATTTAATGCGGGAATACCAAAAAATGTCAATAAGCACTTCTTGTAGGAAATTAGTTGTAGAACACGTGGGAGAAAGGTTGTGAACCACTCGTGTTACACCCCGTAGAATGTTTTTCCCTTGAAATTTTCGCTTTCAAGTCCTACCTAATATTGCTACTCTGGTTTTGTAAAATTATCATGATTTACTTGTCATATGTTGAGTTCTCTATATGGGTATCTAGGTTGAAATTGTTGACTCCTGTTCTTTCTAGGATGATAGACATTTGTGCAGGTAGCTTTCTAGTTGTAAGTAATGCACAATTTTCCTCGTGAGATAACAGAGAACGTAGGTATACCAAAATTTGACGTAAATGGGTTTCATACTGAATTGTGGGACTGCATAACACGTTGGAAGCAACTCATGAAGATTTAGGGACAGCAAGAGTCCAACGATGGTTGGTTAGGGATAGGAGTGACAACTCCTTGTTTATACAGTCCCTCAGGCTACAGTAACCTCGACGATTTAGGTATTCAAAGATGAATCTCGTTGTTTCAAATGACTGTCGGTTGTGAAATGTTTAGCGTCAGTTCCCCGGAGGGTCTTTCGGAGATAATGCGACGCTCCCCCAGCGACAGTAAGTCAAAATGAGTTGCTGTCCTCAGTCACAGCGGAGTCCCTCGAGCGTTTGTACTCTCTTTGCTCTGATGTAATGAGTAGATTGATAAAAGGTCTGATGTCGGTTTCGCAATTCAATACATCAAGAAAGTAGGTACCTCACTTATAATTCTAGAAAGTTTTAGTCCTGAGGTGGTTTAACTCAAACAAACCGACACGGAGCTAAATTATTCGGAGAGCTCTGTAACTCAAGAAGCGATAGACAATTTGAAGGGTACGGGGGAAGAACCAGGTTTGTCAATTTTTTTCAAAAATGAGTTTTCAACGCTATCTTGTGGCTAATGTTAAGTACTATACCATGGTGTGATCCTTTCGGGGGAAGAAGAAGGTTAGTCACGCTAAAATTAAGGTTAAAGTTTTCGTACAAGGGGGAAGAATCAGGAGTTTCATAGATTGAAAAGCATTTTACTCAAAACTATGTTCAGATGACATACCTGGTTCTTCCCCCGTACCCTTCATTTGATTTCGAAGGACCCACGTTTATAATATAAACGTGGGTTCATATTATGACCTGCTGCACTAATACGAAGCTTCAGAACCTTCGGTGAAATAATAGTCAGATAAGAAATCAAAACTCTAACAAAACCGAAATTATTCAAGTTCTAAAACGCGAGGTGCAAGTGAAAACTCCGATTTTGGCCTAATTTTTTTCTATTTCCATCTCTTCCATCAGTAGTGACTGTTGGAGTAGCTTGAGCAAAAAATCCTCAACCCATTGTCCTGCTTGTGTTCTGCTGTAAGGGAGTTGTGTATTTTTTATTATTCTTATCTGCTGTTAAATTTGTTTGATAGAATATTTTTTACAAGATTACCACAAAATTCCCTTCAAGATGATCTCTTAGCTTTCGATATAACCATTTTAGCACTAACTACTGCGCGGGGTCATTGTTATATAGCATTTCCAAGTCAAATTCAACCTTTTCTAAGTCAAATCCAACTCAAATCCAACCTTTTCCAAAACAAATTCAACCTTTTCCAACACAAATTGAACCTTTTGACTAGTATTAGGGAAATTACGAAAAATACCCACAAGCCCTGAATGTAGTAACAAATGCTTCTCTGTGATTGGGGACTGGGCTGAAAACAATACTCCAATCGCAGTAGGTATACATAAAACAAAATCATGTTTTGGTAAAAAACGAAATCAACTTGAAGCATTTCCATGTCAAATTCAACCTGCTCCCTCAAGTGTCAGTTGGACAGCCTCTCCACTGATGTCATATTTTTTGTCAATTTATTAAAAGTAGGTACCTACTCGTATTCCACAAAAGTACCTACCTGTACTTTTTTTTTACACAAGTAAAAAAAATCAAAAATGGACTTTTTACAAGTATGATTTTTAATTTTAGGACTTTTAAAATAGTAATTATGTAAAGAAGTGATAAAAGTTTTCCTTCAAAAAAATGTCGATTTTTTTAAAATGATATTTTTGTTGATTCCTTTTTTAATAAAACATGATTTTGTTTTATGTAGACCTACTGCATTTGGAGTATTGCTTTCAGCCCAGTCCCCAATCACAGACAAACATTTGGTACTACTCTTACATTTAGGAACTGTGGGTATTTTTCGTAATTTCCCTAATACTTAATGGTGAAAAGCTTGAATTTGTTTTGAAAACGCTGCAAATTATTACACAATGGTTTATTATTTTTCTATATAGATCACTTGTCTACAAAATCACCAACCATCCAATATGAAGAGAAAAAATAAATAAATAAAATAAATAAAAAAAAACGCTGCAAATTATTACACAACGGTTTATTATTTTTATATAGATCACTCGTCTACAAAATCACCAACCATCCAATATGAAGAGAAAAATCAAAAAAAAAAATCAAAAAAAAAAATCAAAATCATCAACCATTGATCGCATTTCGGTCAGCTCTAATTTGAACGGAGATTAGGCCTCTTTGCAATTCACACTCGTGTTTGGATTTATATATATATATATATTTCAATATAGACCCTTAAATTTTCGTAGGGAGCGAACGGTTTGTCCTACAGAGCTCCGCGTGGTCTCAAAAAATTCTAAAAATTCTATAGAATCTTAAATTGAAGGAAAAACAATACCTTTATATCGAAATTTTTTGAGTTAGGGCGTTTTCAAAATTTCAAAATTGATTTTGGAACCCTTAGAAGTGACCTACCTCAACCAAAAGCTTCGGGGCACAACTAGACCCCAAATGGAGCCTACATACCAAATTTCATCAAAATCGGTCAATGCTAAGTGGCAAAAGTGCCAACCGCCGTACGGCGCACAGTGGGGCCAAATGGCCAAAAAGCGGAAAAAAGTCATTATCTTTTGAACGAATTACTGTATCGTCTTGGGAATGGTTTCATTCGATTCCGAATACGAAAATACATTAGAAAAATATGTTTTCTGACGTTTGAATTTATTATTTTAGAACTAAATCTTGAATTTTGAAAAAATTATTATACTCAAAAGTGGAAAAGCGTGTGAAAAAAACAGAAAAGCGGTTTTACAGGCGATGGGTGTGTGTTATTTTGTTTTTTTCTTCGTTTTAGAGGTTATAGGATACGATAAAGATGATTGAATTGAGGTTTCTTTATATATGTATGTAAATATATATATGTAAATATATATGTGTAAATATATATTTATATATTTAATTTTGACAAAATTTTGAGTGATAAAAACCTTTGAAAATTGGATAGAAAGCGATCGAATATTGGAACGAATCCAAATTAAACGTTTGCTAAATCCGAATAAGAGATTTTCAACGATGGCATGTTCTCGGTATGTCACGACAGTACGAACTGACCACACTACTGCGAATGACAATCCAAAGAACCTGGTTTGTTCAAACAGAACCTTGTTGACTCTTAGCAGAAATATTTTACGAAAACGTCGCTATTTACATCATTCTGTTTTCCAATAAAAAAGAAAACAAAAAATGTCTGCCAAATGGGTGTGGCACATAGCTTCCCAGTATCCATAACCCGATTGTATAGATGATCCGACCATTGTAGCCTTAACTGGTCTCCTTTACTCTGTGATTGTAGCTAACAGCCCACATAGGGGACATTCTACATGGCAACATTCACAATCCCTGGAAATTTTATCGATTTCGAGAGGAAAATGTAGAAGTTACAACCTTTAGAAGGGTTTTACTCTGAAGCTGCGGTGACGGCAGAGACGGCGTTCTTGGTGTACCTTCAATCACATTTTAACTCACTACATCTAAATTCGGTGAAATACGGCTATGAAATTTTTACAGCTTCTTGATAATGGTCAGATTTTCAAGAAAAAAAATGAGCCAAACCGAAGGAAGGCGAAGCTCGGTTTTTCCACTCCTCTAAAGTTGTATTTCGCTATAAAAACCCAAATCTGGAGCTAATGTTCAAGATAAAATGTTATGAAAAAATTATTAGTATTTTTTAGAGATACTACATATATATATCGAACATTATATAATTTTATTTTAATTTTTTGAAACACATAGAACGTGTTGGGAAATTTTCAAATTCCACTCTCAGTGCTTAAAATCTCGAAATATCAGGTTTGAGCCCCCATTTAGCAGTGAAAACAATTTTTAAACATTGAAGGTCCTTCACACCCTGATTCTACAGGTAGATAGACTTTGAGAAAACCACATTACATTTATTTTTTAGTCACATTGCAAAAACGGAGTTTTTTCCACTCCGGCCCCATTGTGCGGCGTACGGCGGACGGACGGCCAAATTTTTATTCGATTTTTGGATTCTACGTACCTTGAAACGTAAACCATCAAATTTTGAGAGGGTGTTAAATTTTTTTTCTTGGTCGATTCCAAAGGTTCATTATTGAAAATAATAAACCAAAAGGTTGAATTTGTTTTGGAAAAGGTTGAATTTGACTTGGAAAAGGTTGAATTTGAGTTGGAAAATGTTGAATTTAAGTTGGAAAAGGTTGGATTTGACTTGGAAAAGGTTGAATTTGACTTGGAAATGCTATTTAGTGTCTATGTTTGGTGAACGTTTATAATTTTGTAGTGCTAGTTTTCTAGTGTCTATGGTAAAGTAAAACATCGCGCATGGTTCAGTAAGGTTGAAACTCCGAAACCAAGGAAGTATTTCAAAGTCATATCCAGGATAAGGACCGGCCACTGCTTGACAAGAAAATATTTACACATGATTGGACGAAGCCAAAGCGCAGGATGCGGGGCATGCCCAGAAGAAACACAAACATTAAAACATGTTCTCTTCAGCTGCCCGCAATGTGAACAACAGAAGCATGAATCTCAGCAGAAGTACAACAAACCTTCAATATACACCATATACTCAGCTTGGAGAACATTAAGATATACGACGCCATTTATAGCTATGTCACAAACATTAATAATATTAATGTATAAAGTATAATACGTGCATATTGTAATACTTATCACCAACTACTGTAATAAGTAGATGGTGGCTCTATTTCAATACCAAATAAATGAATTTAAAAAAAGTATAGGCTTTGGACAAGAATAGGAAATGTTAGACACGTCCTTTGATAACGTGAGGCGCGTTCGTACGAACGAGATCCGCGACCCTCCGAGAGAGTCATGTTGGTGATAGATGGTTACTTCCGACCAAAACCAATCTGCACAGCCTCCGCTAGAAACCCTCCAGCAAACCTATCCTTCAACTTCCCTTGTCACGCCCTCGAACTTGGAATTACAATCTAGGAAAAAAGATGAATTGGAAATGTACGCAACTCTCGGCTGCATTCTGAACCCAAGGGCAACTTCCAGATCAATGAGAAAGTAAGAGTGTCCCGAAACCAATCAACAATACTTCAGAAATCGACTCCACAACTAAAGTAAAGTAAAAGTAAACAATAATTTCAGGAAGAATTTTCGTCCAACTGGCGTCACGGACAACTACTTTTGGTTACTCACCCCTCAAAATTTGTTGGTTTACGTTTCAAGGTAGGTAGAATCCGAAAATCGAATAAAAAATTTTTCGTCCAACCCTGGACCGATTTGGTTCAAATTTGGTATAGGATCCATTAGAGGTCTAGTTGTGCCGCGAAGCTTTTGGTTGATGTCAGCCACTTCTAAGGGGTAAAAATTAAGGGTTGAAATTTTCATGAGTGCCCTAGCACTTCTAACTTTCGAAATAAAGGTATTGTTTTTTTTACCAATTTGAAATAATATTGAATTATTAAAAATTTTAGAGACCCCCGGAGCTCTGTAGGACGATCCGTTCGCTCCCTACGAGAACATGAGGGTCGGACTCATCTCCGTTGAAATTTTAGCTAACCAAAATGCGATCGCTGTTAATTTCTTCAAGTTGTATTCAGTTTTTGCTTCCTCAGCAACCAGTAATCAAATTTCCACATGTTGGAACCACAATTTGCTAATTTTCGAATCGAGTGAGAATCGTTTATTTCTTCAAAATAAACTTGATTTTGAAGTTGTGAAGTATAGGTAGTACCTACCAATGGTTATTGTTATTTATTTTTATTTATCGCGTGCCCCCTCCGTCACATCAAGACCATTTGTCTTTGAGGGGAAATACTTTTTTTAAATAGGTAAAAAAATAGTGACAATGGCAAAGCAGTGGTCTTCGCAGAAGAATGTCTATAGACACGAAAGTAAGGAATTTTGGAAGGCTACAACCACCTTCAGAAGTCTTCGCAGAAGAATGTCTATAGACACGAAAGTAAGGAATTTTGGAAGGCTACAACCACCAGTATTCAAAGTATACTTTTGGAATTTTTTCTTTTTTAATTTTCATTTTGGAGGTTGTATAATAGCAACCGTTCCATTATTGCTTCATAAAATTGCGTATTTCAGTGAAAATTTGAAATTTTGTTAAATTGGAGAGTGAGGGAGATAGATGTCTAGTGAGGGAGATAGGAAACGCTGTTTGAGCCTCTTTAGGCTCATTGCCGAGTTCGCCGTCGATCTAGAAACATGTTTCAATGTAGGCATTTTGGATGTAGATCATCAATGATGAAGTTTTATCAACGTAGTATGAAATTTTATATAATGTATGTAAAAAAACGAATCTGATCGTTTTGCTTCCAGATCTGCCAAGTTGGGAGCATTATTTTCAATTTATATGTATTTAACAAATCAACAAACAAGTATTTAACAATTCTGAGAGTCGGTCTGTGTGTCGAGGTTGTGCGGAGTGGGGTATAGATGGTCCCCTATGAAAATCATCTATCCCGAATTGATGGTACCTACCGTCTGAGCACATTTTCCATTCAAGTTCAATGAAAATTTCAGGAATTGTTCAGATTTGCGTGTAGATGGTCCCCTGTGAAAATCATCATCCCCGGATTTATTGTAGTCGCTGCGCGTAAAATCCTGGAAACAACCATATTTTCTACACGTTTTATCCGAATCGGGTGACATTTTTGGGGATGGTGTTTTTGGGACTATAGACGGTCTTTTATCATCGGTATGGTGATGTGCGCTTGCGGCATCGTGAAATCCTTGATATGCCTAACTTCAATAGTTTTCATTCGATTTCAATTGCATTTCAAGGGGTTTTGTGGTTGAAACTCTGGACTGTCCCTTGTAAGTGTTATTGACCATCAATTCTGGAAGATGGATTGAAATTTTGAGATTATCTACTGTTATACATGTGTTTTATGAAAACAAGTTCCATGGATTATTAACCTTGAAAAGGTTTTAGCGATGGACCCCCCGCCGAAAAACGACAGGAAAAATCGACAGTAAAAAGCGACAGGAAAGTAGCGCTATGATTTATCATATGCTTGACGACAAATATGCTTGACATCCTCTCCTGTTGAACGCAGGAACCTGAAATTTGAGAGGGCGGGTCAATGGAGAACTGATCAGCTGAGTGAGCTCCAAGGCCATTTTCTCTCCTGTTGAACGCAGGAAGCTGAAATTTGAGAGGCAGGGTCAATGGAGAATGCTGAAGGTGCCTGAGTGGTCACTGATCAGCTGAGTGAGCTCCAAGGCCATTTTCTCTCCTGTTGAACGCAGGAAGCTGAAATTTGAGAGGGCGGGTCAATGGAGAATGCTGAAGGTGCCTGAGTGGTCACTGATCAGCTGAGTGAGCTTAAATATTATAGTGGAAGAAAGATAAAGAGGGAGAGGGAGCAAAAACCTTTTCAAGGTATGTCACAATTTAACCATTAGGCTCTAAGCGGAAATCATCCGGGGGTGCAGGGGGCGAAGTTTTTACAAAACTAATAATTTTTTTTAATTCGTTGACAGGATGAGATTTGAATTGATTGTCGAGATGAGATTACATGCTTAGGTAGCTCGGCATTGAGTCTTTTGAGGCTCATCATAGTTTGACAGGTAACCCGGTTACGAGCCTTTCCAGGCTCATCCATAAAAAATCATAAATAATGACCAGGGCCGTAATGATTTTTTTTATTATTTTTCCCATCATTCTGAGGATATATAGTACTAGGAAGAAAATATTAGGATTGATTTAATGACATCTAATTTTGCTTGCGAGTTTGCGGGTAAGTGGTTACATAAATGGGGGCTACACCATTTTTTGTGCTAATTAGGGGAGACATGTTACGAGTATAAGTAGGTACGTGTATTTAAAGAACCCTGCAGTCTAGATGCTATTCTAGATAGGTACCTACCTACCTAGTTAATGAAAATCTATCCTCCCTCACATCAAATCTATCTCCCTCACCGTAGAAAAAAGTGAGGGAGATAGTATGAGGGAGATAGGATTCTAGTGAAATATCGAATTTAATCGAAGTGGAATACAAAATTTATC
This sequence comes from Apolygus lucorum, assembly GCA_009739505.2. Lineage (NCBI taxonomy): Eukaryota > Metazoa > Arthropoda > Insecta > Hemiptera > Miridae > Apolygus > Apolygus lucorum. The sequence goes on from CM019182.2 coordinate 41,401,897, forward strand.
AACTCCAAAAAACATTTTTTATCGATGTTGATGGCTACTACATTGTTCGTTAACAACATCAAACATAATCACTTTCCTTGCCAATGTTTTCTCGTAGTGAGGGAGATAGGATCCAAACTGACAAACACCGTTTTTGTAGCTAAAATTCACGCTAAACAAAAATGGACCGAGAATGAGGACTGAAGCGAATAATTTTTGGTTCAGCTGAACTCCTGGTTCTAACGTACAAAAAAAAAAAGACGGTCCAATACGATCTCCTTCATCTAAAGACTCTAAAGAAAAATTGTGTGAGGGAGATAGGCTCCAGCTGTGGGACAGGCAAATAACCGACCACAGAATAGTCCTAGTATCCACCAGGTGGTCGTTTGTCTTCAAAACGTAAAATAGAGAGGATGCCTAAAATATTTCTGTGAAGCATTAAATTTGTATTGCTTGTGGGTGAAGATTAGTGGTGATGACAGACGCAAACCTATGGTGTGGGACATGGGAGGATGATAGATTTTAAGCAATTTTATTAATTTTTCTGGATAGCTGAAATTTAATGGAAGGAAGCCACTTGATTGAGTAAATGAGACACAGTCTTTTAATGAAGAGGAAAAAAAAACGAAAAATTTAGGTCCACCCAAATCTAAATTACGGAGAGAGGACTGAATATTCCCTAGTTTCGTGGAATGACCCCTATACAGAAAAATAACAAACCTTTGTGTAATTATAATAAAAGTAAGCGTTTTCCTCTTAGTATTTATTTTACCCCTCTCAAAATGCCACTTTTAGCATGGAACATGCTTTAGCCTTGAACTTACTGGCATAAAGAGTCGGTCAGAGAGAGATTTCAACGAAGTCGTTGCTACGGAAATTTATAATTTGTGCATAAATTATATAGCTACTGCCAAAACCGCTGTAATAATGGAAGAAACTGAGATATAGGTATCCTTGAGTTAAAAGAATTTTAAACAGCATTTGCGGTAAGAGCCATCATAGATTTAGCGGGGTTTTATTTTGAAGAAGGCGGTTTTTATGTAGTAGTACGTTGGCAATGTATTTACGAAATGGAATCTAATGAACCTGAAACATCGGTATAAGATAACATTATATTTATATTTCCTGTTAAGGTGCTTATGAGTCATAATTTACGTATCATCATATTTACGTCATTTACATTATTAGTCTTGCTCCATCTGTCCACTTGTGATGTGTCCTGGACCTGATTGCCCTCCTACAACGTCTTCATGCTAGAGCATGTTCCAGGTTTCTTGAGTTCTAGCCAAAGACTCTAAGCAGTAAGCCTTGCCTCGAAGGGCCAAGTTTTTTTTTCTTTCAGAGTTTGGTGTTTTGCTTCCGAGTCTACCAAGGTAGCGGAAGCTTTGTTTTCACTTTTCAAGGACGAAAAAAAAAAGTTCTCCAAAATAAAAATTTTCACTCGCATTTTGCGTTTTAGACCTTTCTGAACAATTTTGGTTCAGTGTCTGTGTGTCTGTCTGTCTGTCTGTCTGTCATGATTTCCTTGTAACGCGCATAACTATACGAAGTTATTGTCCGATTTCAATGAAATTTTCAGGGATTGTGCGGGTTGGTGTATAGACGGTCCCCTATGAAAATCATTATCCCCGGGCTGATAGAAGCGACTGCGCATGCGCAAACATGATTTCCTTGTAACGGCCATAACTTCTACATTTTCCATCCGATTTCAATGAAATTCTCAGGGATATTACAGATTAGTATTTAGATGATCCCCTATGAAAATCATCACCTTCGGACTGATAGTAGCCACTGCGCATGCTCAAACGTGAATTTCCTTGTAACGGCCATAACTTCCACTTTTTCTACTCGATTTCGATGAAATTTTCAGGGATTATGCGGATTAGGTTGTAGATGGTCCCCAATGAAGATCACCACCTTCGGACTGATAGTAGCCACTGCGCATGCGCAAACGTGAATTTCCTTGTAACGTCAATAATTTCTACATTTTCTATCCGATTTCAATGAAATCTTCAGGGATGTTACAGATTAGTATTTAGATGGTCCCCTATGAAAATCACAACCTTTGGACTGATAGTAGCTACTGCGCATGCGCAAACGTGAATTCCTTGTAACGGCCATAACTTCTACATTTTCCATCCGATTTCAATGACATTTTCAGGGATGTTACAGATTAACTTGTTTTGATGTTTTGAGATTAACTACTATGCATCGGATCATCTATATAATCGGGTTATGGATACGAGGAAGCTATGTGCCACACCCACTTGGCAGACTTTTTTTTGCTTCCTCACTACCGAAGGTAGGGAAGCTTTGTATTCGTGAAAGAAGTGAAAAAAAAAATGTCCTCCAAAATCAAAATTTCCACTTGCTTTTTGCGTTTTAGAGCTTCCCGAACAATTTTGGTTCCGTGTCTGTCTGTCTGTCGGTCTGTCTGTGGTCAATCCTTGTCCCGGGCAAAACTATACTAACCTGTGGTCCGATTTTGATGAAATTTTCAGGGATTGTGCGGGTTAGGTCCTAGACGGTCCCCTATCAATTTCAGCACCTTCGGACCAATAGGAGCGAGTGCGCATGCGCAAACGTGAATTTCCTGGAACCTCGGTTTCTCGGTTTCTAATGAACCGATTTTGCTCAAATTTGGAGGTTAGTTAGGGACTAACTTCTAAGAGACACCCTATAAGTTTCAATCAAATTGGTCAAGCAATAGCCGCTGCGCATGCGCGAACTTTAATTTTATTGTTACAACCAAAACTCCGCAACTATTCAACCAATTTCGATGAAATTTTCAGGGATTGTGTGGGTTAGGTCCTAGACGGTGGACCGCTAATATTTTGGTATTCAATAACTCTTTGAATCATAATTTTTTCGCCAACTGATTCTATACGTCCATGTTACAATGAGTGAGGAAGCTATACTGCCCACCCAACTTGGCAGACTTTTTTTTTTTTTTTTTTTACTAAACCACGGAACAGTGGTGTATTATTGCAAAAAAAAAACTTGTCATTTCAGCAAAAATTGATTGTTTTTCCACCATTTCAAAGTGAAAAAAAAGTTGCATTTTAAACTGGATAAAAAATAAGTACTAGAAGGGAAAAGTTGTTGTTGATCGGATTCGGGATTCTGTCCATTTTACATAGAGTTTGAAGCAAAACGGCCTTGAAACCCATTGTTGACCAACTCTATTTCAAACTCAAATTTAAAAATTTTCAAATTTTACATCACTAACTAATGTCATTATATATCTGCAAAAATATGGGTGCGAAATGTACATGGAGCCTAAAAAACTGTGTTTTGTGGTTGTGTCAAGAATTACCTCACATGGTGCAAATTATTTTGATGTATTTACTACACGGAATCACTAGGTTCGTTATTCAATCGGTACTGTTTAACCTTCACCTTTTTGAAGACCCTGAAAATCGACGAAAGATAAATAATAAATAAATACCAGACATCAACGTGCTGAGGTCTGATTGGCTACTAATACAACCCGTGATTTTGAATGATTCAATGTGTTATTTGCGGTAGTTGAACACAAAAAATACAATCACAAACTGTCCTACTGAAGATAATACAGAATACAGCTACATTATGTGAGATTTACAAAGGTTGAAAATGTGGAACAAAATGGTATGTTTTGTTTGAAACAAAGAAATTTTTTAATTCACTGGCTGAAACTGAAACTGGACCACACAACTGGAATACAACTACAAAGCGACGAGAAAACTCCCATAATTCATGATGGAACCAAAAGAAACACTCTATCAACGTTTTCGTTATTTATAATGTCCTACAAGCACACCTCAAAGAGAAGAATTGGAGAGGAGACTTTTCAGTGTGTACGTTCGCGTGTATGCAAAGAGTCTCATTCGTGCAGCATGAATGAGCGAATTTACAATCAAATACCGATATTAAATGCTTTTTAGCAGATCTTTAACTATTATATTTTTTATCGCGATTGAGTAATCAAATAAGAAATTTCACGCTGAATCCGAACATACCAATAATTGGTTATGATAGTTAAGTCACCTTGTCCAACCCTTTTCTTGTAAAACGGAATCGTAATTTGACATGTTCCTACATAAATGTAACGGTTTTACCTCCAAAAACGAGTTGATAGGATAAAGTCACTAATTATTATAAGTAAATGATACCTACTGACCTCTCTCTAGTTAACGTAGATATCAAAAACGATTTTTATCATCGCATTCCCATAATGTAGTCGTGCATACTGTAGTGTGGTGAGAGCTGTCCAGTAAATCCAGCCATCTTGTACCTACAACCCTCGCACTGTCTATACGTCTTGGCGAAGCTTGCAAGTAATTTGTTGCGGTTCCTGGGACCACAGCTCTCCAAGTGGGGTGGCCAGTCGACCTTAGTTGATCTCCGGGATTAAAGAGATTGTACCCCCAATGCGTCTGTAGTAGGGATGGGTATCGATACTCGATATTTCAAAATATCGATACTTTTGTACCGATACTCGATATTTTCGTATCGATACTGCACTATCCGATATTTTTGGATATCGATACTTTGGATCCGATATTTCTAAATATCGAATATCGATACAGTTCTCGCGGAAAATTCAACCTAATGGCATAATTCAACAAAAAAATGTAGAAGGTAGAGAGGCTTTTGGGTCATTACTCCTTGGTTGCACAAATAACGTTTACCATGGAGTATATCATGGAGAAAATCACTCTGCTTGGACTCTCGAAAGTGAAAAATTAATAAAAATGTTGAAAAAATTATTTTTCTTGAGAATATTGGATAATATTAATAGTTTGTGACACTAAAGTATCGATACTCGATATTTTAAAATATCGATACTCATGCCCAACGATACTTGGGATATCGATACTCAGATACGATACAGTATCGATACTTTTATAACCATACCCATCCCTAGTCTGTAGGCATTAATAATAATCAGTGGAGTTGAAATTCTTATGTAATAACTGAAGAGCATATTTATGCGGTCCTAACTGTTGATTTATTTTATGGCGAGTGAATTGTTTGGTAATCGGAGCATGTGATAGTCAAAAAGTGATTGTTACGTCATGTTTTGAAATTAAATCTTGGATTTATCCTTCATGTATTTATTCCTCAAGGATCGGAAGGCAAAACATTTTGCTGTGTCACTCTTCTAAGACGCTGCAAATTATTTTGGTTATTTCATCCGTACGGATCACCCGTCTGCGAAGAACACGGCTCTTCCATTACTAGAAGCTATCAGTCATAATAATAATATATTATCATAATAATATATTATATTATCGCAAAGAGTTAACAGTCAAGTTCACTTTTACACAAGTACCTACCTACCTGCTAAACATCATTATCCCAATGTTGTGGGTGCCTCCAAAAGACTTGGTTATTGGTTGGGAAGTACATTAAGGGGGTGACATGAACTCCTATTTGGAGAAACACAAATTCGGCGCTTCACGTCTCCCAGATGCTACCGTAGGCGTAAATTATAATAACATGGAACATGTTTTAGCCAAATTCAGTGGCAGAGTGTTGGAAAAGGTGTATGATCGGAGTTTTTAAAACGCGCGTGACCGTTTTCGTCCCCCTTTCGAGTAACGTTTTTCGGAAAGTTACCCTAGGCCAATAACATGTTCGATGTTAAAATATCGAGTTTGATCTCTTGAAATTTGGCTTACTTCCGCTAGTGAACGTTCGTATGCGATTCACACGTGTGTTTCTGGTTCATCATTCGTCCAACACGCAGAGTAACGGAGACCAACCATGCGATAGAACTGTCAACTACCTTCTAAGAACCATGGGTAGATGGGGTGGAGGGGTTAGGGTCTTGTGGGACTAGGATTGCAGGGGCCCACTGTTCTGTGAAATTTCACGATAAATGCGCATTCAACAAATGAATCGTTGATCGTCTAAGTGGTATCAATCATTTCTAAACATTGAACACAAATTATCTCAAATTCATGAAAAAACGTCATCAAATATTCATGAAGTCGGTCGATTAATTGGGTACATAACTAATTATCAGTATTAGCGAACTGGTCTACAGAGATCTGGATGGTGTCATTAAATTCTTAAAAATCGTGACTACTTATTTTAAATAAATGAAGAAGCTACATCAGCATATCAACAATTTTGGAGCTAGGACGTTTTTATTTTATTTTTTCTTTCCCTCAGACGTGACTGACAATAATTACATTAAAATCCAAATTTCATCAAAATTGGTCCAAGGGATCTGGGCTAAGTGAACGGCGTCTTTTCGGCGTACGGCGGGTAGACGGAAAATACTTTACTCGATTTTTGGATTCCACATACCATGAATTGTAAACCATCAAATTTTGAGAGGGGATTACAATTTAATTTTCTTGCTCGATTTCAAAACCAACTAAAACCAAAACTGGTAAATAATTTTCAAAATAATTAGAATTAAAATTTGAAAAATAATAAATAAGAAATAATAAAATAACAACTTTTAAACAAAGAAACATGTATTGAGCTATGTGTCAAACACACTTGGTAGAGTACCGTCTCATCACCTAACTGTACAATAACCCTCAAATTTGGTAAGATACATTGCAGTTCTGACGACCTCCTACCGCATTACCTATCCATCCACGTCATGAATGACGGCGAAGCTATGTGCTGCGCCCACTTGGCAGAGTATTCACTCATCACGTAATTGTTTAATTTTCCTCAAATTTGTGAGAAACATAATATGTTTCTCTTTATACACTTGAAGTTGCATGAACACGTTTGATGAGGCTCATTAGGTTCTGCGCGAATAACCCCCCTCATATATCATCTCATTTTAAAGCTTACAATAAGAACTTTAATTTGAGAATACACGAATGGTCCGTCATTGACTCAGTGGAAAGTTATAGGGGAAGTTACGTGAATATGGACCAATTTTCGTTTTTCTAATCGTTTTCACCCATTTTTGATACTTTCAACAAAGCAAAATGAAATCCGTTTGAACCGGGACCACCATGAATAGAATTGATGATATTCTTCCTTCGCGCCTTTGAAGTCGGTCAAAAATGCAAATCATACTCCCAAATACATGTGTTAAGCTCATCCATAACACATTTTATGGTATTGTGTTATTTTAATTTTAATTTTACAATTATGCTGGTGATTATTGAATACAGAAGTGCAATATATCTACATGAAAAACTAAATTGAAATTAAAACTCAACTTCAAGGAGGGTCCTTCGAACTTTCCAGAATGAGATTAGTTCCTTGAGCAGAGTGAAGTAGCATCAAGTCCTCTAAAACCCGTATCTTGAGATGAACCGAGTATCACAGACCATGGAGTGCTATGATACCACGCAGACCCTCACTTCCCACCTTCCCGAAGCTTCCCAAAAAGCAGACGGAGGAAAAAGTTTTCCAATCAAAAAGTCGAGACGCGGCTTTTGCGGAATATCGAAATAAAACCGAGAAGTGGATGAAGTAAGTTGCCAAATCAACTCACCGAGTCCAGATTTCTGAGAGGTAAGTATATTCTCTGGCGGCTGCACCACCTACTTACCTCCCCTTGAGGAAAGAAAAAAACTTTTGCACGATTGATTGCTAAGAGGAAAAATGTAAACAGATATGTTATAATCTATTTTTGGCAGACTTCGAAGGACTCAAAATTCAGAAAGAATGAATTTTCACTAATCATGGGACGAGTTGAGTTGAATTACATGATTTGGATCTGAAAATCTAGTCATCAATCAAACCAACTAAAGACATTCAGCAATCAGAATGAGCAGTTTTTTATGTTTTTTTTTTTTTTTTTTTAAATATTTTTAGTGGTTTATGTTTAAAGATTTTAGGATTTCAAGAATTCGGTCCAATTTTTAGCTAAAAACATTTGTACCAAACTGAAAATACTACATACATTTTTAATTTAAGCTTCCCAAAAAGAAACCGTCGTTATGTGACCACAAAGTGGGCACATCACTAGCGCGAAAGAGGTCTATCCTTCGTTCAAGTTTCCTCACTTGAAGGGGTTGAAAAGGGTTGAACAATATGGGTTGAAATTTTGAAAACGCCCTAACTTGAAAATTTTTGATATAAAGGCATTGTTTTTCCAATTTAAGATAGTATTGAATTTTTAGAATTTTTAGAGACAACGTGGAGCCCTGTAGGACAAATCATTCGCTCCCTACGAGAATTTATATATAATATAATCAGAAACGCGAGTGTGAATCGCAGAAGAGGCCTAATCTCAGTTCAAATTTTAGCTGACCGAAATGCGATCGATGTTTTTCTTCATTTTGGTAGGTGGTGACAATGGAAAAGCCGTGTTCTTTGCAGACGAGTGATCTATACAGAAAAATAATAAACCTTTGTGTAATAATTTGCAGCGTTTTTTTTTTCTTCGAATTGAGTTTGAAGCGTTAATTTCTTCAAAATAAACTTGAATGTGAAGCAATAATATGGCCGATAGCGAGAGGCAATTTTGTCATGTCACTTTTCAATTTTCGATAACTTTCAAAAAACGCTGCAAATTATTACACAATGGTTTATTATTTTTTATTTTTTTATATAGATCACTCGTCTGCAAAGCCACCAACCATCCAACATGAAGAAAAATATCGATCGCATTTTGGTCAGATTCAATTTTAACGGAGATTAGGCCTCTTTTGCGATTCACACTCGTGTTTCTCATTTATCGTACGTCCAAACTTTAAATTCTCGTAGTGAGCGAACGGTTTGTCCTACAGAGCTCCGGGTGGTCTCAAAAAATTCTAAAAATTCTATAGAATCTTAAATTGAAGGAAAAACAATACCTTAATATCGAAATTTTTTGAGTTAGGGCGTTTTCAAAATTTCAATATTGATTTTGGAACCCTTAGAAGTGACCTACATCAACCAAAATCTTCGGGGCACAACTAGACCCCAAATGGAGCCTACATACCAAATTTCATCAAAATCGGTCAATGCTAAGTGGCAAAAGTGCCGCGTACGGCGGACGGCGGACGGCGTACGGCGGACGGACGGCCAAATTTTTATTCGATTTTTGGATTCTACGTACCCTGAAACGTAAACCATCAAATTTTGAGGGGGTGTTAAAATTTTTCTTTTCTTGGTCGATTCCAAAGGTTCATTATTGAAAATAATAAACCAAAATGGATTAAAAAATTCAGCTTTACCAATTAATTCTCAAATTTCAATTTAAATCTAGTTAATCTGGTGACACGGTTGTGGAATTCCTAAGATGTTTTCGGGACACTAGTGACACCATGGTCCAATTAGGGTTAATAATGTTGGTTTAATTATAACGTCCCTTCCAAGGCAGAGTATCGTAAGCTTCATTTTCCTAAGTTTTCAGGAGACACAAAAAACTATATAAAATGCCCAATTAGTGAAATATTTTTAATTTTTTTTGTGATTCAATTACTTTATGTTATATTATATTTATACTTAAATGCTTCAATACAAATATATATTTGTATTTCCGGGCAATTATTGAGAAAAAATCATATATATTGTAAAGCAGGCGGTGGTTAAGATATTTTTACCTGCTGTTTGGTGCTTAAGATGTTTTTGATTGGTGCTTACATTTAAGTCAGTTACAGATAACAGCATCGTAAGCGACGTAGTAAGATATCTAGATTTTTATGATGGTGGATACGATAACTACGTGGTATAGTGGAGGATACGTAATTTTTCCAAACACTATTAGCTGTTAAGATATTTTTGAAGTCGCTTAAGCTTTTTCATAGCTCTATGGTGGTTACAATAGTGATGTTTCAATCTCATTTTTCGATCATTTAGAACGTTCTGGCGCTTACGATTTTTTTGCCAGTGAATAGACCTTGACGAGACGAACCCAACGGTGTGACTAACTCCAAAACGCTAAAATGCCGCTTACGATATTCTGCCTTGGAAGGGACGATATATACTCGAGCCATTTCAACAGACAAAACCCAGATTATCGCGATGTAGTCGGTATCTAATACAGGTCACAACATACAAGTCCATTTAAAGTCAGGAAGAATCACCTTCACCTCCACTGTCACTATTTCAGACTGGGACAACCTCGAAAACAAGGGTTCCCTTTGGTTAACCAGGGTTTCAGTCTTGAAAGTGATGTACGACACGTCTCGGCCCCTGACAGGATGTAATAAGGTGTTTAGCTCCCAACCCCCATTAATTTCGCTATTTATGCGAACTCCGGAGAGGATGGTGCTCACGGGAAGAGGCCTGTCCATCAATTTCCAGCCAAATTATCTTAAAAGCTATCTTCATTTCTCAAACTCTATAATCAAGCTATAAATAGTGGTTAATCCATTCTAGTATTATAGGAAATAGTCTCTCCGTCGATACACAAGTTCTGGAAAACATCATGCAGGAGGACAACAAACAACCTAGGTGGTCAAATCAGCTTCCTAACATATCATAACTTGTACATAATTATAATTAGGTGGTGTGAAAGTGGTTGTAATCTTTAGCTTGAATTTTGATACAAACGCCATCATTCGTTAGACATCGATTTAATCAGGGGCCGTATAAAATTTAAAAAAACGCGCTCAAACCCACATGTCGTCAGTTCGTCTCTAATGGATGGATCTACACCCATTATAAAGGAAGTAAACAAATTCAAGTAGTAACCCCCTTAAAATGTTTACGAGGAATTCAAATATCACAGGTTCTTGCGCAGCACAATTCTGCAACCGTGTGCATCAACACCAATTTTTTTTAAATTCAAATGAGACCCTCCATTTTGGTACCTTTGGAATTGAGCAAAATTTAACACTCCTCAAAATTTTATGAATCACGTTTTTTAGTTACCATGGACCAATTTTTGACCGACTTCAACGCGCCGAAGGCGCGCGAAAGAGGAAGAATTTTTTTTTTTTTTTTTGTATGTTTGAACACCTTGCATTTCTTTATTCTGGTACCAATCTGTCTGATTCTTCTTGAAATGTGGTCCCATTTCAAACAGATTTCATTTCGCTTTGTTAGAAGTATCGAAAATTTGTGAAAGAAGTTGAAAAACGTGGTTCCCGTTTTCGGGACTATTGGTCCGCATTCACTCTTCTTGCCCTGTGACTTCCGACTGATTCGATGGAGGACCATTTGTGTATAGTCAAATTGAAGGTCTGATTGTGAGCTTTAAAATGATATGCTATATGAGGGGGGTTCCGATAACTAAAAGGTGCTGCGGGGGATGAGAAACGGGGAAATTATAGTGGCTTTTAGGTCGAAACCGGCATGAGCCATATCAAACGTGTCTACGAATGCTCATGTATGTGAGTTTTCATACCAAGTATGAGCGATAATTAAAGTACTGTTAGTAAGGGTTTCTACCAAGTGGGTGTAGCACATAGCTCCCTCGTCATTCATAATGTAGTTGGATAGGTATAGGAGATCGTCAGAACTGAATAGTGCTGTACCAAATATGAGATATGTATTACAATTTGGTGATAAGAGGGTATTTTACCAAGTGGGTGTAGCACATAGCCCCGTCATCACCGATAACATGATTAGGTAGGTAATAGTAGAGGGCATAGTCAGAACTGCATAGTGCCCAACTAAATATGAGGTATGTAATAGTACAGTTATAGTTAGTCGTCATCATAATATAGTTGGGTAGGTAATGGTATAGAAGATCGTCGTAACTGCATAGTGCAGTACCAAATATGAGGGATTTTAGGACAACTAGGTGATGAGAGGGTATTCTACCAAGTGGGTGTAACACATAGCTTCCTAGTCATCCATAATATAGTTGGGTATGTAATGGTATAGGAGATTGTCGGAACTGAATAGTGCAGTCCCAAATATGAGGGATATATGGCAGTTAGTTGATGAGTATTCTATGAAGTGGGTGTAGCACATAGCTTCCTCGTCATCCATAACATAGTCGGGTAGGAGGGAGGATGCCATATAGAAGATTGTCGGAATTGAATAGTGCCGTACCAAATATGAGGTACATAGTACAACTCGGTGATGAGAGGGTATTCTACCAAGTGGGTGTAGCACATAGCTTCCTCGTCATCCATGATATAGTTGGGTAGGTAATGATATAGGAGATCGTCAGAACTGCACAGTGCTGTACCAAATATGAGGTATATAATACAACTCAGTGATGAGAGGGTGTACTACCAAGTGGGTGTAGCACATAGCCCCCTCATCACCGATAACATGATTAGATAGGTAATAGTAGTGGGCATTGTCAGAACTGCATAGTGCTGTACCAAATATGAGGTATATAGTACAGTTAGGTGATGAGAGGGTATTCTACCAAGTGGGTGTAGCACATAGCTTCCTCGTCGTCCATAATATAGTTGGGTAGGTAATGGTATAGAAGATAGTCAGAACTGCATAGTGCTGTACCAAATATGAGGTATATAATACAACTCGGTGATGAGAGGGTATTCTACCAAGTGGGTGTAGCACATAGCTTCCTCATCATCCATAATATAGTTGGGTAGGTAATGGTATAGAAGATCGTCAGAACTGCATAGTTCAGTACCAAATATGAGTTATATAATACAACTCGGTAATGAGAGGGTATTCTACCAAGTGGGTGTAGCACATAGCTTCCTCGTCATCCATAATATAGTTGGGTAGGTAATGGCATAGGAGATCAGAACTGAATAGTGCAGTACCAAATATGAGGCAGGTATATAGCGCAATTAGGTGATGAGAGTGTTTTCTACCAAGTGGATGTAGCACATAGCTCCCTCGTCAATCATGTCACGGTTGAATTGTGTTGTCAGAACTACCAAGTACCTAGCAATTATGAAAATAAAGTCTACCAGCTAGGGGATAAGAGAGTAGATTGGCAAGTAGGCAAGTGAACCAAATACCTCCTGAAACTGATCCTAAAACGGAAACTCATCTATATATATGGAAACTGATCTGGATTACAGAATGTGGTCCACTCTACGGCTTCTGGTTCACCTTACTGAAATGATTCACAGTATTACTAAAACTGTTCGAAAAACTGCGGGTAAATTAATTTCAAAGTTATATAGAGGACCACTAAAAAGTGAAAAATAAAAATAATATAAAATGGAAAAATAATAAAATAAAAACCTTTTTAACATCATTTAAACAGGTTTTTATTTTATTATTATGAAATTTGGTATATGGACTTGATTTGAGGTGAAGAACGGTGTTGTAATTTTCAAAACGCAAAACAAAACACTAGCTTGAAAACTCATCATATCAAGGCATTGTTTTTTTACCAATTTTAAATAGAATTGAATTTTTAGAACTGAAGGAGACCAGTTTTGAAAAACCATAACGGAATTGCAAAAAAAATTTATCAGCTTTAGGTCAAACTCGTTGCCTTTGTACTTAACTATTTTTCTACGTGTGATGCTGTCTTTTGGAGTAATTTAAACTTCAGGATGAAATTTAAGTATCCGGTAGGAGGTTCAATATTTAAGAAGGGTTCAGGTAATTTTTTCACACTAATTTGTTTGACCTGCTGCACTCCACGATACAGAGTAAGTAAAAAAGTCACAATTATTTACTACTGTTAAGTTATTATCCACTGTGGTGATTACTGTAGTATTATTGTTATTATTTTGAGGGAAAATAAAAAGCCACCTCAAGTTCGGAAAGTTTTCCTTCAGGGCCACGTCGGTTGAAGTGCATTCGATTCAAAACTACGAGAGATTCGGTTCGATTCAAGCAAAGCCGAGCGTGACTAGTCACTAAGCTGTTCTGTACCCATCAGTCCTCTACCGTCTTTGCTTTTCAAACTGCCTACTCCCCTTCCCACGGTCAATCGATTGACTGCTGTGAATAGGAAACGAGCACCCCTAAAGTCCCGACGATACGTGGGGCAAGTGAATTTAGGCATCTCACGATTGAGTGTTCCGTACAGGGTTCCATAGACTCGGGAAAATTGACAATTTCAAGGGGTCTTATCATGAGAATAATCAAGGGTTAGTAGTTATAATTATAGATTTTATAATTTTTTTTTAATTTGCCGTGTTTAGCCATTTAAAACCCAAAATTTTGGTTAGTTGTTTGATCGAAAGAAACTATACCAACAGACGACACACTCGTGAGTTTGGTCACGAGTACTATTACGCAGAATGGGTCTACCTATTGAGTTCCATTTCCCGGAATTCGAATCGCAGCAGTCGTAACATGTCACATCCTAAATCCCAGGCAATCAGAGCCGTAACGATCAATCTCAGTTGTAACTCCGATTAACTTGATTGACACGAGCTACAGGTCTCCGATCCCCAAACACCCGTCAAGCTACGGCTTTCTCTCGGAAAGATGAATAAAAGCCTATCTGCTCTACGAAATGACAAGTTTATATATTATGTCAATCAGACCATGTATCATTGAGGTACAGTACATATTATCAAGGAACAAAACTTGAGTCTTATTATAGTTGGTTGTTAGCAAACTTTTTATTTTTTTTTTTTAACTTGAGCCGTCAGTAAGCATCTTATACCTTCCTCATATGGATGTATAGAATTAGTTTGAGTGAAAATTCTTGATTATAATAATGGTGAAATCCCACCAATAAATTCCCCAACAAGCTGATTTTTCGATGGATTTATGATTGATTCAAACGAAGTTTATGCCCTTTTAAGTTGACAAACATCAACACGATTGAGAATTCGTTCCCGATTATGTAGATGATTTTTCACTTCTTTGCATCCATTTATTCGTGACCACCCTTTAGAGAAGAACTGTCGACTTGTGGGTTTGAACGGGATATCTTTTGGACGGCCCCCTATGAATTTCATCGATATCGAATCAATGATCACGTTTCAGTACAATCATTGTCACACCACCTAATTATAAGTACATTGTACAAGTAATGCTATCTACGGAAGCTGCTTCACCTACTCAGCTTGTTTGTTTTCCTCTTACATGAAGTTTCCCAGAACTTGTGTATCTACGCAGAGACCATTTCCAATAATACCAAATTCATGCCTACCTCCCTCCAAAATTGAAGAAAATCGAACTACAGGAGGTCTAACTTCCTTCTGTGAAGGCTGCGGAGAGGTAATGGACACCACCCGCGCTCTCAGCTGTCGGAAAGGAGGTTTGGTCATTCAAGGGCACAATGCTGTCAGAAATGAATGTGCGAGACTTGCAAGCCTTGCAGTTGGTAGGGTCAAAATTGAACCCATCATGCGGGAAGCAGAAAATGGAACGACCACCGTCGTTGCAGACATCGTGATCCCTGGGCTCTGGGAGAGAGAGAAAGAGTGAGAGAGAGAGAGTGGTGTACTTGGATAACCGCATAATAAATGCCAACGCCTCCTTTTACTCTTCTCAAGACTGGGTTGCCATTTCAAGAGATGCTGCTCGAGCCAAACACCGAAAACACGACCAGGCAGCAGAAGACCTACGAGGCTATCACCCCTTTAATTTGTTCGTGCGATGGTGTACTACATAAAGAGTTCGAACTGTTTGAAAAACGTCTCACCCACACACTGGCAGACAAATGGGATAAGCCAATATCCGTGGTTGCAGGGTGGATTCGAATAAAAGTGCAGTTCGCAATAATAAGAGCAGTAGCCTTACGTCTTCGTAGTTCCAGGAGGGAATTTAGGTCTTTAGGCCTCAAGGATGGAGCTCCTCTTCCTCTTCTCAAAGATTAGAATGACTGAAGCTCCACCACTAACCACACGAAACATCAACCAGAAGGAATTTCAAGACTTCACATTGCTTATAATAAAGGGATCTATTTGCTACATTGAGAAATTGGTCAAATCACGTTTGCTCATTAACACTCACTTCTGACTGCTATTCGAGGCAATTCACAAGGAACCGTCTCGAGATTTCCCGCATCAACCCGGCAAGTTTCACCAAACTCGGAAAAACAAAATTTGTGTAGTTATTCTCGGGAAAAAACATGACCATAGATAGACAGACATACACCATGAATGCTCAGAAAGCTCTGAACCTCGAAATGCGAGTGGATTTTAGATTTTGGGGGATCTACATTTTATGACAACCAGTATTAATACGAAGTTTCTCTATTAATGATAGTGGGGAAGCAAAACTCATGTTCACATGGTTTCCTTCAGGTTAATGCTAATTTTCACTTGATATAATTCTGCGGATACGAGAGTCGTAGTACCTAACTATTGAACATCTGTTCAACACCTGAGGCTGTTGTCAGCAGGATGCTGGAAGGTGAAAGGAGCTGGACTGCTGTGGCAGAGTACAGAGAAAGCATCCTGACAAGTAAGATACTCTTAGAACAAGAGAGAGAAAGGAGGGAGCATCTGGTCCGCCCCCTCACCCAGAACTGATTAAACGCCCCAGGACTCAGCCCGAAGTAGTGTTAAACGGTTCCGGGCTGAGTTCCAACGTGGGAGAAAAGGAGGTATTTTTAGTGGGTTTGAATCCCACATAACCTGAAGACGCGAACCCTTCCAGGCATCTTACGAGATCCAACTCCACCTATGGATCTTAAAGATTTTCTCACCTGCCTGCCGGAAAAAAATAGAACATCGTTCGATCAATCTACTCAGTATCTCAGGATTCTTTGAACTTCCACGACTGCGAAGGTTGGCAGGTAACTCACTATTCATAATGATAAGAATCGCGAACGAACTTGCAACTAAAGAGTGGATGTGCGAAAAAGCGACACTCGACTAGAAAGAGGGAAACTTGAGTCATCAGATTGAAAGGAGCCGGAGTATTACTGATACGGGAAAGATGATATCTCACAAACGATACGATTGATGGTGGAAAGTCAGGAAAGAAAATAAAGATGTCCCACTCCATAATTCTGAAGAACGATACTATTTTTGTGGATAATAACACGAGGGATGATTTCGCCTGGGACGAAAATTTCACCTAAAACAAAACGAAGAGAGCAAGTGCACTCTAAAAATTAATTTTTTCCAACCGGATTGTTGAATAAATTTGAAAAACGCTTTGTTATTATTAAAACAGCCTTTATGTACCATTTTTTGACATTTTCATGTCTTTGCTTTGGCACATGAACTGAAAAATCGTCACGGAAACTATGCAAATCTTGCTCACCCCACCAAAAAATAAAATAGACTCACTGTGTTGCGTAGAGAACAATCAACAACCTTACATTAAATGTTAAACCTAAATTTTAGCTTTGGCACATGAACTGAAAAATCGTCACGAAAACTTTGATGCTTGGGTAACTAACAACCTTACTTCACTACCTCGTTGTGTAGGTAGTGGTTGTCATGAAAATGTCCCAATGTGTTGCAGAGTTTCAAAATTGAGTTTATGATTTCGAATCGAGTGTGAAGCGTTTAGTTCTTTCTACCACATGTTATAGTAACAACGGGCAAAAAGTTGGAGGTTTTCAATAGAGAGGTTTTCAATAGAGATCAAAAACCTGAAAACAATACCTTTGTATTTTTAAATGAAGTTAAATTTGAATTATATGTTACATGTTTGAATTACATGTTTCTTGAATTATAGCCACAGGCTCTTAGCAGTACCTAGAAGATTACTGTTATCGTAGGGCCTATTCAGGTATTCATGTACAAGAGTGGATTTTGGAAAAAAATGTTGACGGTAGGTCCTACCTATGAAAAGTGGAGAGCATTATCGCGTTTTTTCCACTAATCTCCGTTTCACCTTACCAACTTCAATAAAAGTTCTTCAGAGGAGAAATAATAGCGGAGGAAGTCAGGTTGAGGCTAATGATCGCTAATGAACACTTGGATTTACTAGGCTTCCCCTCCACCGTAACAGGAGAGAATTAGGGGTTCACTACCGGCCATTCATTCAGAGGAGGTATTTAAAGGACCTTCGACCCTCCCAGATCGTAGTACATCTCTACTGGAAGGACTGGACTATGTTCAACCATGGTCAGCAGCTGAACGCAAGAACGGATTGCTACCTCTCCTGAAGGCTGCCTCATACTGAAGCAGTCTACATTGAAACTAGAGTTTCATAATAAATCGTTACAAATTAACTTTAATTTGGAAATTCAAGAGAGAAACAAAATCCACATTGCATGCAGATATGTCTGTACATGGATATGTCTTATGATGGCAATTTAAATGATGAGCTCACTCAGCTGATCAATGACCACTCAGGCGCCTTCAGCACTCTCCACTGACCCTTTCTCTCAAATTTCAGGTTCCTGCGTTCAACGGGAGAGGAAATGGCCTTGGAGCTCACTCAGCTGATCAGTGATCATCAACTTTGATGATGTATAGAAGTATGTATCGATTGACCCTGCCTCTCAAATTTCAGCTTCCTGCGTTCAACAGCATCAGAAAAAACACGTTGCATTGTTTTGTGTGTCGAAAATTTTGGAATGACCCCCAGAACTAAGACATATCCATGTCAAAAACGTCACAAGCGCTGGGATGATAATCATGGGAATGATCACACTAGCGCATTAATGGAATCCGAAAAGAAGAAATATTATTAGCCACTACTGTATTTTACAAATTGGGTTTAAATTTACAAATTTACAAATTATATCTATTCCTATCTAATAGGCATTCTAATGTACCTAAGTTTTAGGTGAAAATGTGGTTTTTAAGTTCAAAACCCGTGAAAATGTGGAAATTAAAAGATTTTAAACCAGTTCAACAAGATGTTGAAGTAATGCCTGTAGTCCCCTTGAGGAGACACCCTTCTAAAATGTAGCTAAGTTGTAAAATTTTCAAGGTGACTGTATTTTTGGATGATTTTTGGAAAATAAAGGGCTACTGAATCGATTTTTGGCTTTCTAGGCGTTGGAGGGTTAAAAAACTGTATAAAAGTAGGAATACTCGTGAGATATGTAGGTTCCAGGATCAAAACGATCAAAGCAATAAAATATTCTGAAACACATGACAATGACAGAAATATCTTAAAATGTGTACTATAGTCACCCCGTTTTGCAACACATGAAATTATTGAAGTTATTGACCTTAGAAATTCGACTAAACGAATCAACAAATTGGTTGAGGAAAAAACCTGGAATCTGACCTTGTAGTCAGTAAATCTAAGCAAATAATAATTCATTCCAAAAATTCACTAAATTTCTTCAAGTCGAAGAGTGATGTTATCACACCTTCAAAATTATCTTTCAAGAAATGAAATA
>CM019182.2:41420981-41657228 GCA_009739505.2 Apolygus lucorum
CTTATAGGTGCTGATCTGTACCCTGACATCGTCACTGGAACGCCAATAGTTATCCATGAGCATGGAACCCACGACTGATGGATACCGTTTTTGCTACACTGTCCTTGGGAAGTATGCTTCTGAGGACCACATCACTTCTGGAGTGTCCTTGTTAACCCGTTCTGACATTTCACACCTGATTGAGCGCTTCTGGGAGGTTGAGGAACCAACATCAGTCCGACCTCATCAGTCACAGGAAGATGCTGACTGTGAAACTCACTTCGTGGAGACCCATCAGCGTACCAGTGATGGGCGCTATGTTGTGGCCTTGCCCTTCAAAACCACTGTTGCTCCTTCATTTCCTGTGGAGTCCAACAAGGTGATAGGCCGTCTCCAATCACTGGAGAGGAAGTTCTCCAAGGACAAGGAACTTCAGGCTGAGTACCATAAGTTCATGGATGAGTACATATCCTTAGGCCACATGTCACTCTCTACATCTGAACCTAAATATTTAATACCACATCATCCTGTATTCAAGATCTGTCCTGATGGTTCCAAGAAACTCCGAGTGGTCTTCGACGCCAGCTTTCGAACACCATGTGGGTCGCTGAATGATTATCTGTTCAGTGGGCCCAAGTTGCAGGCTGATATTTGCGACATAGTCCTGCATTTCCGTTGTCATAAATATGTTTTGACATGTGATATTGTCAAAATGTTTCGGCAAATTCTGGTAAGACCCGAGGACCATTGCTACCAGCAAATTGCCTGGAGATCTGACCCATCTGATCCAATACAGTATTATGACCTTAAAACTGTAACATATGGTCAACGCTGTTCACCTTACCTTGCACAGCGGGTACTTCATCAACTTGTGGCAGATGAAGGTGATGACTTCCCAGAAGCATCCTCAGCATTGCTGCACCACACATATGTGGACGATATCGCTTACGGAGCTGACACTATCGAGCAGTTGACTGACGTTAAACGACAGTTGATCAGTCTCTTGTCTAAAGGTGGATTTGAGCTGGACAAGTGGAAAACCAACTACCCGTCACTTCTGAATAACACCGCAACAACCCAATCACCGGTGGAGATCCATTCTGAGGAGCCGTCCATAACCAAGATCTTGGGCATGCAATGGAACCCTGCAGACGACACCTTTTCGTACCATGTGACACCTCCATCCAGCACATGTACCAAGCGAAGCATCTCTTCAGTGATTGCCCGCCTGTTTGATCCCCTCGGATATTTGACGCCTGTCATATTCCAGGCTAAATGCATTCTCCAGGAGCTCTGGAAATTGAAGATTGGATGGGATGAGGAGGTTTCAGATGAAATCAAGGCTACGTGGAATCAGTTCACATCAGAACTTTCAACGTTATCGTCCATTGCAATCCCTCGCATGTTTCCGCACTCCAACCCTACGTATCAGCTGTTGTGTTTCTCTGATGCTTCAGAAAAAGGTTATTGTGGCGTTGTGTACTTGAGAGCTTCTCAAGGTGATTGTGTGTCACTTACCATGCTCAAGGCCAAAACCAAAGTGGCCCCACTGAAATTGCTTACCGTTCCTCGTCTGGAACTCTGTGGAACACTGCTCTTAGCCCGTATCATTCAGTCTCTTCAACGACTAATCCAACGCTCAGCATCCAGGATGTCTTCTGCTTCACGGACTCCACCATTGTCTTGGCCTGGTTGAAGACACCAACATATCTTCTCCAGACCTTTGTCGCCAACCGTGTGCAGCAAGTTCTGGACATCACCAATCTGAATTCATGGCATCATGTTCGCGGGTCAGACAATCCTGCTGACATTGGATCGAGAGGTCTGTCTCCATTGGCACTTGAATCGAGTTCCCTCTGGTGGTCAGGACCAGCATGGTGTCATGAGCCAATTGAAAGTTGGCCTATATCTACCGATACATCAACTGTTCATGTCCCTGAGATGAGACAAACTGTTATCTCACTCATGGCTGTGAAGAAAAGTTCTGAATTTCTTCACTTTACTGAGCGATATTCATCTTTTACCAAGATGGTACGCATATTAGCATATATCAAACGATTTATAATTAACTGTCGTATTCACAAAAGGCATAGATGTGCTAGATCTACCGGTCCATTATCTTCTTTCGAGTTTCATCGTGCCAAACTTCATATCATACAACTTATACAATATTTCTATTATCCTGAACCATTTTCAACTGCAGATCCAAACAACCTACCTCAAGAGCTTCGCCGATTAGCAGTTTTTGTTGACAAGGATGGACTGTTGCGTGTGGGCGGACGTCTATGTAATGCACCGTTACCTGAATCCCAACGACAACCGATTCTTTTACCATCGAGATCGCACCTCACTACTTTGATCGTTGACTTCTACCATCGTCAAAACCATCATGTGGGACCAACTGCATTGCTTGCTAGCATCAGACATGATTATTGGATACCTGCTGCAAGGAATTTGGTAAAACTTGTCAAGCATAAATGTGTAACATGTATAAGGCATTCCAAGCATATCATGTCTCCACTGATGGGAAACCTCCCTGCATCACGTTTCAAGGCAGTGCGTCCCTTCCTTCATACAGGAGTGGACTTTGCGGGTCCCTTCCTGTGCCGTGAGACCCTCCGTCGAAATTCTGGTGTTCGAAAGGCATACCTATGTGTCTACATATGCATGACCAGCAGAGCGGTTCACCTTGAGCTTGCGCTCGGTTTATCTATCGAGGATTTCCTGGATACATTCGATCGGTTTGTATCCCGAAGAGGCTTACCTGCTGTCATGTATTCGGATTGCGGCACTAATTTTGTCGGTGCAGCTGCCTATTTGAAGGAAGTGTTCAAGTGGTTCCATGATGAACACACTATCACTGCAATCATTGATAGTACCTCACACCTGTCCATCCAGTGGAAGTTCAACCCCCCACTCTCACCACATTTCGGCGGCAGCTGGGAAGCAGCAGTGAAGGCAGCAAAGTCTTTGATTTTCAAGACTGTTGGTAATCAACCATTCACCTGTTGGGAATTGTCGACCATCTTTGCCAAGGTGGAATGCATCCTCAATTCCAGACCCCTGCAACCTGTATCTGATGCACCTGATGACTTGGAAACCCTCACTCCTGGCCACTTCATACTTGGTCATCCTCTAACAGCCATTCCTGAATACGACCTCACTGATGTCCCAAGCAATCGCCTCAAGCGTTGGGAGCTGGTCCGTGAGAGGGTCCAGTTCTTTTGGCATCGTTGGACAGAGGAGTACATGCGAGGAATGCAGGATCGTGGCAAGTGGACGAAGAGGACTCCTAATCTGAGTGTCGGCGATCTGGTCTTCATTAGCGACTCCAATGTTCCAGCAACTCAATGGTCCATGGCACGGATTATCAAGGTTCACCCTGGCGCAGATAACGTCGTGAGAGTGGTAACACTCAAGACTGCCCATGGGGTTTATAAACGACCAGCTGTCAAGCTAATACCTTTGCACCTGTCATCATTGTGAGAAGCTGTGCATACTCCAGGCCTACGTTGCTGATTGGGGGGAGTATGTTTGGAAAACGTCTTGGAATCAGCAACTCACCTTGTCATCATCATCAACTGCATCAACTCCTCACCATTTACCACATTTTTCACCATATCCTTCCTAAAACCTATCAAACTTCCCCAAAATCCTTTTCTAATTCCCTCAGTATCACCAACTCAAAACAAGAAACCACTTATCAATTGTATTATCATCTGCTTCTTCACCTTTATATCTTTCACCTTGTAACTTCCATACATTCACTTCCATACTGCTCTTCCATGTAATAAATTATTCAATCTGCCTACATCCATGTTCACATCCATTCAAGTCAATTCAATCCATCAATAATTTCTGTTCATTTCATAATTAAAACCCTAACAAAAATTTCTCTTAATTTAATCTATACAATAATCAGTTTTAAAATTATAAGTGTGAGTGAAGTGCATCATCAGCTGATTCTACCTTCATCACTGCTCTGGAGCCCTTCATCACCATTCATCAGTCAGTCAGTCTTAACAAGTCAGCCATCTTATACCTTTGTGTTCCATCTTGATCTCACCAAAGAAAGTTATCCAAATTCATCCAAGTAGTACCTGAAGTGGATTCTCAACTATATACCAAAAAATCAAGTGCAATATCTCACCATTCTGTTGGATTCCCTTGGACTACCAGGATCATCACCATCACTACCAGGATATTCCCCTGTATGCTGACCACCTGCAGCTCAGGGCATCATAAGTAGCTAGCTACCAAAATCAAGGTGAGAGTTACCATAATCAAAATCTTCTGTGATCTACCCATACCTGTGATCTATCTTCTGGCTGTCTTCTTCTACCTACCTACCTGGAGTTTGGGCTTTCTTCTTCTGCACTGGAACTTTGGGGGTTAGCTACCTACCAATTTTGTGATATTTAGTCTTTAGTGGCCACATTTAGGTAGGCATCCACAGTTATTTGTTACCATCATAATTTATATCTTGTTACCTCATTATTGTTTAATAAAAAGTCATAATTATCTAGTCACTGGTTATTTATTATAGTACAACACCCTTTGATATACAGTCCACTTTTTTTTCTTGTTATTTATTTTGCAAATCTAGTCAAACTGATAATTAAAAGTCAATAAATAATAAGCTTAGCATCATATCATCCAATAACTTTTTATAAAACATAATTCAGTATGGCCTATTTCGGGCATCTTCTACGGAGGCTCAAGTCCACGAATCGTGGATTAGGCGACCTACGAAAAAGTGATAAGTTCGCCTGAAATTTATAACTGAAAGTAAAAACAATGACCAACAAAATTTAGCCACCAGCGCAAACTACGTTAAAAGTTCAGTCGTGGCTTCGCAGTACTTACATACTGACCGAAGCAAAGTTTTATCGCTTTTTAGCCCGGAAAATGTCATCTCCCGCTCCCAACGCGTGGTGTTTGTTTTTACGATCAAAAGAACGATCGAGTAGGCCGTTTTACGTAGTGAGTTACAAAAAAAAAATTAATGAATTCTCCAGTTCAAATACGCGGGTTTTCTTCGTGTAAGGTAGGAACGTGGATGAACAACACGATATTTTGGGGATGTTTCTCGAATAACCATTGCTGCATAAATAATATGTATTTATAGAAATAAATTGTAGATATGTAATTAAACCAGACATCAATTCCGAGAATCGAAAGCTGAAAAAATCCAAGATGTAGCCAAAATATCAATTAAGTAAACAAAGGAAGAATGAGCTCGTTGGCCTAAATGTTTGAAATATCGAATTCTTTCAACATTTTCAACATACGTTGAAGGATTTTACCTCCCAGTCGAGCCTTCCACCTCACAAGCTAGGTGAACCAATAAAATAACCCTAGTTCATACGATAGCTGAGTGTTCCGAGAATTGGTGACGTAGAAGCATTTGATCTCCATGGAAAAGTTGACAACTTCCCACAAGAGAACATTAATTTATTAGCTTAGATAAGTGGGTAACTATTTTCTAAGGTTCTAACTTCACGAGTTATTTCAACTGGTTCAGGTTCAGGAGGGACTGTTCCCAAAGTCCATACTCTAATTGACCCATTTAAATCTTCTAGGACTGAAAGTTTTCTATATTAAAAGGATTGTCGTCCGAGGCCACGAAGGAGAGGGTAGTGAAAGAGGGGCGAAGGTTTGCTAGTTAGTGCATTCTGAGCCAAGCTAGCTTCACAGGTGTGTTGGCTAATTAGCGATTTAAAACTGAAACTCAGCTTTTACGTTCGAACTCACACACCAGTGGGTTTTGAGAGGAATTACGAGGAATTGCGGGAAAGAAGATACAGAATCATAAAAGACGCCGTTCTAGTTGTAGGTGAAAGAACCAGACAGTAATCTGTATGGGTACCTTCCTTCAACAATTCCTCATGTGCTGTCAACATCTTGTAAGCAATAAAAGAGGAAGATGGTGAGATGAGGCCGCACTTTTATGTAGAAAGACAGGCAAAACATTTGGTAAAAGATTTTTTTATAAATTATTTTCTTCATGATTTAACCGACTAAGTACTTCTTCTCTGCGGGTAAGGTTGAAAAACAATTATGCGTCTTAAATATAGGTAATATTTATACCTATAATAATTATCATTAGAGATTATCAACAACTACCGACTTAGGTTTTCCAAAAATCTCAACAGTCTCTCCCGATCATGACGAATCACAGAAGTATATTCAGTAACATTGAATTGCCCATTAACTCATTACTATCAGAGGATAACATGATAAAATCTGAAGTTGAAAGTCACAAAATTACGCAATAAATCCTTATTTTACAAAGTGTTTACTCACTCAATGTTTCTAGGAAGCAAACAACACAAAATAATGGTCCACTTTTCATAAAATGTTAATCTCATAGCCGTTACACCCGTTAAAAATTCCATACATTTCTTCCTTTGTTCCACTCTTTTTTCACTTATCCAGTTTTTGGGATAAATGGTGAGAACGTGGAAAAACCCCACAAAAAACATGAAAAAAGGAACAAAAATAACGAAAAAAAGAAGGGAACGAAGATAACAGAAGAGAATAAACGAAGAAATGATGGTGGTGCTCTATTCAGAGCAGGAGTGTGCCAGTGCACGCAAAACCATATTGATTTTTCTGATTCAACTTTCGTTAGTAAAAATTAATTTGCGATTCACACTCTTGTTTCTGATTTTCCTCCCATTCTAAGGTCCCAGTAGGAAGCAAACGGTTAGACCTACAGTGTTTTTGTTCGTCATCAGCTCCAACCTATGATGCACACTTTACTTCAAACGGAACTCGCACACCAAATTTCGTCAATTTTGATCCAATTTTCATTCAATCTTTGGACTTTACCCTACCTTCAAATGTAAAACAGCAAATTTTAAAATTACCAAAATTTTGCTTTATCACAGAAAAGTGAAATTTTAGAGGTTTCTGATCAACTTTGGTTTCCTGTCTAACTGTGTGTTGTCAATCAACATTTTATTCCTCGTTGACGCAGTATAAATCTCGAGATGGCAAGAGAAATTGTGGTACTCGTCTTCTCTTCGGATTCGCATTAAGATTTTGAGTGTTGAAAGTAAACACCTGACAATAACAGAACACTCGGAAATCAATCCAGTACTTAATAGAAATCACTATAATACTGGTCGATAACCACAAATGAACAATAAATCATAATATTGCCTAGCTTGACTAGGAATTCTTTTATTCCTCGAGTGTTGTTCGTAGAAAAATATGTCAAATGTCATGGTCGCAGCTTCTACGTTGTAGCTCTCACTTCATCATCAAGGATGTCTTTCAATCCACAAAAGATCACGAAGTGGGAAGGTACTTTCCAAATGTACATAAATACAGACAGCCGACTTCATACATGTAAAAAAGTTGCTCGAGTTATAAACCTACAGTTGAACCGAACAAAGCACTACTACAGTGCTACGAATTCATTATGGGGGTAACTCCTACGAAGAAAACTTCAATATTTATTTACCTACACTGAAGTTGTTGTAATACCCACTTTTTCCAAAGTCAGGAGCGACACCTTCCCGGCGTGAAAAGTATAAGTACTAACAGAAGAAAAGTTACTCGAGAGTCGAAAATCGGATTTGAAGTTGTCGGTATCTAATCTCCGTTGCCCGCTCTCTCACCAACATATTACATATGTTTGCGTATTCCGGAGGGAGGTAGAAAATCTATTCTTTCGTATAAAAGATGGAATGAGAAAAAATCGAATAAGAGTTTGTTTAAACCTTGGCTACACGCTAGGTGGGGAGTTACGTTCGTACACGCTAGCGGGGAAATCCCCGCACATTTATTTCAACACAATTACTAATTTATGATACACTGAAAGGCACGAATTGGTTTTAAAAAGTCATGGATATAGGATGAGCTTCAACTCAATACATTTTTTTATTCAACAGGTAGGTAATAAAAATATGAATTTTGAAGTAGGAAATACATAAGCATCAAAATTTATATCTATCATAATAATCAAAATTATTATTATGATTATTCAAGAACGAGGAAACATGAAACTATATATCAAGCAAAAAATACAAACGTGTGAAATCATAATAGCAGAAGTAGTATGATTATAATCATAATCATATGTGTGTATCAAACTTCGCAGTCTGATTGCATACTGAAGGTAAGGTGAATCATTAAGGGGATCATTGTTTACTCAGTTGAAGGTCTGAGAAAAGATACCTTGGACAATGGAGGGACAATAGTGAACAGTTCATCATTCTATTCCTGTTTTTCTTAAAATGCGGGCAAATCCCCGCCTAGCGTGTAACTAAGGGTTGTAACCACCCCTAAGAATTGGAGGTTTTACTCACGTTTCGAGGTATTGACGTAGAAACAAAATACGTAGGTACCGAGCGTGGCACTAAGTGCATCTCAAACAAGAATATTTTCAGTCTTTTATGTTGTGTGATACCTATTGATGAGCTGCGACAATGCTTACGAGCTCAATATAATAAATATCAGGTCAAAAACCTGACAGGTGGTTTTTTCTCCAAAGGGCAAATTAACTATTCTATTCATTCCTACAAGAATAGAGGGGAAACACGCTTCCGGCAGAATTTGGAACCGTGTGTGCCATCCCGTCACGATCACATTGAATCAAGAAAGAACTATCATAAAAAAACTTGTGGACGATAACATTTGAACGAAAATTGGATCGTAGTATCATCGTGGTAAATACATTATTATTCAGAATATGGCTTAATATCGACATGTTTTCCCCTCAAAATGGAAAAGGTAAACTGCTTATAGGGTTCAAGTGAGATGAAATTCGAAAACCTGTTGAGGATTTTACTTCCGAGTCAACCAAGATAGCGGACGTAAGCATTATTTTCTCAAGATGAGAAAAATGTTCTTCAAAATCAAAATTTCCACTCGCGTTTTACGTTTTAGGCCTTCCTGAACAATTTTGGTCCCGTGTCTGTATGTCATGAAATGCTTGTAACGGGCCAAACTATTCGAAGTTATTGTCCGATTTTGATGAAATTTTCAGGGATTGTGCGGATTGGGATGTAGATTGTCCTCTATGAAAATCATCGCTCCTGGATCGATAGTAACCGCTGAACTCCTTGGTACAGCCATAAATTCTACATTTTTCATCCAATTTTGATGAAATTTTCAGGGGTTGTATATGGTTTGCCGTGCAGATGGTCCCCTATGAAGGTAGTGCATAGTACTTAGAGATTTTTTTTTGGATTAGCTACTATGCATGGGGTCATCCTTACATTCGGGTTACGGATAAGAGAAAGCTATGTGCTATACCCACTTTCTTTCGGCAGGCAGGTGAGAAAATCTTTAAGATCCATAGGTGGAGTTAGATCTCGTAAGATACCTGGAAGGGTCCGCGTCCTCCGGTTATGTGGGATTCAAACCCACTAAAAAAACACCTCCTATTGTCCTACGTTGGAACTCAGCCCGAAACCGTTTAACACATTACTTCAGGCTGTGCCATACCCACTTGCCAGACGTTTATTGTCTATTTGCAGTACCGGAATTATTCGGAAGCCGCGTTTATCTCTCGATAAGACTAGTAGTAGTAGTACAAAATCCTTAGTATGATAAATTATGTTGAGAGGGACGTAGGCGAGTGTGAATGTAAGCTCATGCATTACCCTTGATTCTAAAAGCGTCCACGAAAAATTCCTATTCCTAATCATTACTACATGAAATCACGGTTCGATTTTGATGAATTTTCATGAAGCTTCGGCATGAAGTGGCAATACTTCATTTTATTGTTTAGATGCCTCAGAGAGAAAATCGAACACTCCTTACTTGAGCAAAACCACCTAAATGAAGATATCTCAGCGATAATTTTTTCACTAAAAATGTCAACATTAAAGACACATACCTAAATAGAAATGAGTCTGATATTAGTAGGATACCAATAATTTAGTAGGTAAGGCTTCTTCAATAAAATTATCTTTTAATATTTAATATTATGTTCATTTCTTGTTCATTATTGTTCATAATTTAGTAGGTAAGGCTTCTTCAATAAAATTATCTTTTAAGATTTAATATTATGTTCATTTCTTGTTCACTATTGTTCATAATTTAGTAGGTAAGGCTTCTTCAATAAAATTCTTTTTTAAGATTTAATATTATGTTCATTTTTTGTTCATTATTGTTTATAATTTAGTAGGTAAGGCTTCTTCAATAAAATTCTTTTTTAAGATTTAAAAATATGTTCATTTCTTGTTCACTATTGTTCATAATTTAGTAGGTAAGGCTTCTTCAATAAAATTCTTTTTTAAGATTTAATATTATGTTCATTTCTTCTTCATTATTGTTCATAATTTAGTAGGTAAGGCTTCTTCAATAAAATT
Source organism: Apolygus lucorum (assembly GCA_009739505.2). Taxonomy (NCBI): domain Eukaryota; kingdom Metazoa; phylum Arthropoda; class Insecta; order Hemiptera; family Miridae; genus Apolygus; species Apolygus lucorum. Next base: position 41,431,289 of record CM019182.2, read on the forward strand.
CTTTTTTAAGATTTAGTATTATGTTCAATTTTTGGACGAACTGTTGCGATTAAGAGGAGGCCGAAGGTACATCCATGTTCGGCCTGAGGTACAAACCCTGGTAGTATGTACTTCTGGCCAATTTTTGAATGTTCTTCAAATGTGTGTAATGCGTCAGGTTTTTTGCTGTTTTCATTTCATAGTTCTGTGGCATATTATCGTCGGTTGAGGAAAAATACGAATTTTGGTTGACAATTTTTTTTTCAACCCGAATTTCATTTTCACAAAAACTGTCAGACTGAACTCATCGACTTCAAAATGGACGTCATCTACGTTATATGACCTTCAACTCCTCAATTCCCAAGAGTATTATAGATTCGCCCGAACTAGGTAGGTATCCAACGAGGAGAACTTTAGAAAGCAAAGTTAGTAGTTATCTAGTTATATACTGTAATTTACTTCAACTGCATTTCAACTGTAATTCGAGTCTTTATGATACCTTAGGGTATTCAGGGACAGAAGGAGTTGAGAGTCAGAACCAAGCACGTATCTACCAAGCGAAAACACCAAAATTACTTTAAAACACCTATGTTATTAACCACCGTTTATTGCTGCCTATCTGAAAATTGGCATTTTAAAATGATTTTGCTAGTGCCTATTCTGTAGCTACTAAATTCCTTATTACCTACTACCACAATATTGTGATTTTTTTTCTTTCCTAGTAGCCTATTAGCTCAAATAAAATAAAATACTCGTAGCATCAGAGTAAGAATGATTAAAATACAATGTGTCGAACCAATCGATTCTTAACTATTTCGCAACAACTTTTACATCCTAACACTTTTTTTTACCAAGATCAATAATATTGGCATATTATGCCATTTTTCACTTTGGATTTTTTCTCCGTTTTTTCGACCTTGCAGCACTATAATGGTCACAACTTCCTGATTTTCCTTGTAAATTCAAACCTGATTACTCCAATGGAGATCGTTAAATTTGACCAGTTCAGAAACACTAGGATAGTCTTTCAACCTCAAACTTAAAAATTTGCCATTTTCTATTTTTTCAAATCATTTTGATGATTTTTTTTCAGGTAAAATACGGTCTTCTTCAGAAGCCCTCAAAAACTAAAACCATGCTCTATTACATCAGCTTTTCCACCTTGGGCCAATTTTTTGGGTAAATGGAATTCAAGGTGAAAATTATGTTTGAATGCGAAAAACGTGACATTTAAAATAGAAATTTTCACCTTTCAAGGGTTATTGGAGAACTGATATACACAGTGTCCATAAACAAATAAGGAAACCAATCTTCATGAATCAATATTATGTGTCCTAGAGCTTCCCTTAGGACACATAGACCGGTTAGTCTTTAAGAGCTCTTGGTGGTGTTGTTCGATTCTAAAATTTCAATGCTATTTGAGTTGGTGGAAAAAAATTATATTTCAACGTTTTGAGCTAGGGTTTTGAAAATTTCAACCTCTACTTTTCACCCCATAGAAGTGGTTGACATTAACCGACAGCGTTGCGGCAAAATAGACCCCAAATAAAGCCCATAAACCAAATTTCGTCAAAATCGGTCCATGGTAAACTAAGGAAAGAGCCGCTTCGGCGGGAAATTTTCCGAAAATGTTTTATTCGATTTTCGAATTTTACTTACCTTGAAACGTAAACTATCAAATTTTAAGGAGAGTAAAAAAAAAGTTTTTTCTTGCTTATTTCCAAAGGTTCAACATTGAAAATAATAAACCAAAAAAGGGTTATCGATGGAAAGCTGAAGAAATAGAGCACTTTTTAAGATTTTGTGGGCCTCTGAAGAAAGACGTGTTTTTGCAACAACAAAAAAAAATATATTTTAAAAATTAATAAATTTACAATTGTTTAAGTTTCATGTAGAAAAACTATCCGATCAGTGTTTCTTAACTGATCAAATTTAACGCTCTTTTCATTGGAGTAATCAATTAGGTTTGAATGTTCACGGAATATCAGGAAATTGTGACCATTTAAAAAAAAAAACACCAAATGATTGAAAAAACAGAAATTGACAAGTTTTTAAGTTTTAGGTCGAAAGACTGTTTTGGTGTACCTACAGTTTTTCTGTACTGGTCAGCTCTTGTTTTTGGGAGAATGTTCTTCCCAACGGAGTAATCAGATATGAGAGAGTTGAGATTATTTTAGTGCCGCAAGATCGAAAACACGAGAAAACAAATCAGGAGAGAAGAAGTGGCATTTTGGGAAGGGTAAAAAAAGTTCTAGGAGGGAAAAGTTGCAAATTAGACACAAGTATAGTATAATTCAAGGAAGTACCAATAATAACTAATTTGGCGGACATTAAACATGATGTGGCACAGTTTTCTCAACTGACAAACGCGGTCAATATCAAGATGTTCCCGATCATGTACCATGGCCTTTCCTCGTCCCGATGGGACAGTGATGAAATCAATAATCAATCAGCTCGGACTTAAGTCCCAAATTGAACTATTGAAGTATAAGATTTCCAAGTCTAATTCGGAATTTTCCAGACCAATTTCGGAAATTTCCAAATCATATTCAGAATTTTCCTAACCTTATTCAGAATTTTCCAATCCAGTTTCAAAAATTTCCAATTCAATTTCAAAACTTTCCAAGTCAAATACAAACGTTTCCAAGTCAAATTCAGATTTTTCCAAAACAATTTCAGTCAATTTTTTTTTCATCCTCTCAATTCATAGGGGACCATCTACTTTGTGAGATTAGGTACTTTACGGAAATATATTGTTATGTTGTGGGAAAGGATTAGGTAATTTGATTTGGAAAAGGATCAGTTTGGTTTGGAAAAGGATTAATTTGACTTGGCTCGACATATCACCACACAGAAAGATTGATCACATTTTGAAATAGAAATGGAAAACTCTGAAATTGTTTAGGAAAAATCTGAATTTGAATCGAAAAATTTTGTATTTGACTTGGAAAGTTTTGACATTATTTGGAAAGTTCTGAAACTGGATTGGAAAATTCTGAATACGGTTTGGAAAATTCTGAATACGGTTTGGAAATTTCCGAAATTGGTCTGGAAAATTCCGAATTACACTTAGAAATCCTATGTATCCTATATTGAACTATAAGATGTAGAAAATCACGCCTAAGCTTACGAAATTTCGAGGGGACCGTATTCGAGGCTACCCCACACACCCCAAAACGTCATCAAATTCGGACAATGATTTCAGGTACAAGGAATCGATCACAGTCATAGTGTCATACAGACGTGGTATAACCAAATTTCTTCGCACATTTTCTGCAACACCTATTTCTGACCTCGAATATTATTGCTCGAAAGTTCACTCTTGCATCCCCTACCTATACCGCTTTATTGAACCAGTGTTCTACAGTTAATTTTTGTTTCAAATCATGTTTTTGACACCTGTTAATTTGTTTACTTTGAAAGCTTTGTTGTTTTTAAAAGTTCAGCTCTCTTCAAATTGCACGGGTTCAACTTTCTTAATTACTGCAAATAGGTAAATCACATCCTATAACCTTTTTATATTTATTGTTTTCTTTGCTCTATGATTCTCACTCAGCGCGTTCGCCCTTTTTACCCTCAAAATGTTGATATTTGAGCCCCAGAAAGTACTTAAAATTATGGCCAAGGAATTCATTGTTTTGGTTAATTTTTTTCAATTATATTTATTGATAATTATTTTTTAGGATCAAACGGTTATTGATGATTTCTAACAAGTCTGGTCGTGATATGGAAATTAGTCATGGTGGTACCTCAAGTCAGTTTTGAAGTTGTACCAAAATGAAGCTACTTGTGTCCGATATTTTACGTGTTTTGCCATATATTATATTGATGGAATCGCAGAAGTTTATAAATTTTTTGGGCATGATGTAACAATACTTAATTTTCTTTTTCAGATGCCTCGGAGTAAGAAACGTGTGGATTCCACACTGTGGAACGCGCCTCCTTTGATCAAAACCTTTTAAACGAAGACATCGGAGCGAAGCGATAATAATAAATTATTAAATAATTTATTATTAATAATAATAAATTATTAAATAATTTATTATTAATAATAATAAATGAGGGCGTCAGAGCAACACCCCGCATCGTCAATTTTTGCGAAAATGAGTTAGATACACCATTGGACGTGGCTATCTCGTGGCTACCGATCGCACTAAGTAGTTTAATTTAAAAATCGGTAGGTAACGCGTAAATCGCTCCCAAGTGATAATACCCCATAACGTCAAGACGTCAGTAATACCTTAACTTGCCTCCGGTTAATAAGGTTAATACCTTAACCTTAACTTGTCTCCGGTACTCTGTGGTAATACCCCACAACGTCAGTTCAGTCAGGTGTTTTCGTGAGGATTGACAACCGCGTCACACGGCTGATATTTAAGGTAAGTTTTCTTCATTTTTCGCATGACTAATTGCTTTCTTGTTTTTTCCAAGAGAACTTGGATAGTTTCTTTCAATATTAATCAACTTGGTTATTAAAATCGGTCCATTTTTGCGATGACTTCTTGATAAAATAAAGCCCTATGACAAAGTGGGGAGTTGACACAACTAGCTTATGACGTTATGGGGTATTGTTTTAGAGATAAGGTTAGGTACTGAAAAACTTGACACAGAGAGATTTTGTGACAGAGAGAGACTTTGGTTTTTATTGAAAATTATTGCATGCTTATTTTGCATTCAGGAATAACTGCCTGCTTGGTTTTGAATATTCATCAGACTTAATGAGTTGGTACTGTGTTTCTGAACCAAAACTTGGTGGGTAGATACCTACCCTCTACCCATAAGAACTCACCAACAATAATTATTTAACAAAATTGTCGTTTCCAAAACAAGTTTTGGTTAATTATTCTCAAAAATGAACCTTTGGAATTAACCACAACAAATTGTTGTTCAACCTATACATTCATCCATATCTTACTATAAAATCTTTCTTAAATCTATAAATTGTGTAATGGATAGAAGGAAGCTATGTGCCACACCCATTTGGCAGACCTTTTCTCAGCTTAGCCAAGGAACTTGATGGCTGAAATAATTGTCTGGTTACTTACCTATACTAATGAAGTTGAAAGTAAATGGCAGAAGCATGTTACATTATTTTATCATTTTAGTGGGAGGCTCAGACTAACGACTATGGATTCTTCTCTGCTTTCTCAGAAAAGAACGAGATGGATATAGTTGACTCATCAAGTGAATAATTCCCTAGTTCGGAAGATGAAGAGAATTAGGATGAGTGCAGTGGTTTGTTATATGAACTGTTGTTAGATGAATTGTTGAATTTATTGAAGACTGTTCAAGAGTTGTTGTTAAATCTAACTGTTAGTTGTTCCTGTTAAATTTAACTATATTGTGTTTATCAATAGATCTTTTTCTATGGAAGAACGAATCAAAAGGAAAAAGAGGGATCACCCCTCCAACGTGTTAGTTAACTAAAATAAAGATTTTCATTTATTTACGTGGAAAATGTGTCTTCTTTTAAATGTTATCCTAAGTACTCCTTGGTAATCACTGTAACTAAAAAAATAAAAGAATTTAATATTTCTGCAGCAAGAACTGTTCTAACAGCAAAGACTGTTACAGTCCTTACGGACATTCTGAAATATTTCAGTTGCCTTCCTAGGGGCTGCAAGGCTGCTACGGCTGGGATACATAAGACTGGGATCCAGGGCCAACCACCACAAAATTCTTGAGAAATATGAAGGTGGAATGGCTCTGACAGTCTCTGATCTTATGATAGAATAATAAAACTTTTAAATACCTTTCAAGGTGGTCATTAATGATAGAGACCACTGGAAAAAGGGGGTGCCCAACCTTGCACCGGGCTCTCTTGTGTGGTATACAGATGGATCAGTCATGTGTGGAAGATCTGGCATAGGCATTAAAGGCCCTTCGGCCAGCCTTATAAAGTCTCTCGGGACGAATGCCACAATCTTTCAGGCAGAGGTCCATGCAATTCAACTGTGCGCTGAAGAAATGCTGAACAAGCATGTCAACAGAGCCAAAGTGTACATTTTGTCCGACAGTCAGGCTGCCCTGAAGGCCATTGCTTCATACACTGTAACCTCGAAGCTGGTCTGAGAATGCCTGAATACCCTTAAAACTGTCCCTGCTCATTCCTTGGTAATCATTGCAACTAAAAAAATAAAAGAATTTAATATTTTTACAGCAAGAACAGTCCTTACGGACATTCTGAAATATTTCAGTAAATTAAATTCTGTAAAATTTCAATTGAGCAACACCCCGTATTGTCACAGCTCTGACGGTCAATACCCCATAACGTCTCATTTTTTAGAAAAACAAGGTTTTTTCTCAATATTCTCTCGTAAGTCCATGGAGAAAGGTATTCTGAATCTAGAGAGCTCAAGTATAGTTATATTGCGTGAAATTGAGAGCAGCAAATCATTGGGAAGTGGTTTTTTGGCTCTCCTGAAAAGTTGTCAAAATGACGTTGTGGGGTGTTGCTCTGACGCCCTCTGACGCCCTATTGCATTAAATGCAATATCATGTAGATGTAGACCTAGATAAATTTCATTCTTAAATTCTAACAAAATACGTGTTTTTTTTTTTAAGCATTCGAATTTTTACGGATACTCAAACAGAAATCGGTCTGATAGGTATTAGTAAGATACCAATAATTATTATAGCAAGGTGCAGTTCTGTTAATTATTCAATCAAACTCTTTTTCATTTTCATATTACAATGATAAGGAGGAATTTTGAGATTGAAACTGTTCTGTTTTACAGAAAAAAATGTAGTTTCTGAATATTCTTAACTAGTTTCTGAATTAAACATCAAAATTTTCATTTTAAGTACCGGATAGGTATTCACGGGTAAAATATTTCAATAGTTTATAATGGAACGGAAGACAACTATCGAGGTAATTATGGAAAGTAGAAACGGGGACTCCACACTACATTGCTCTCCTGCAGGAGCCCAACGGTGCCAAATTTCGTCATTTTGATTGTTTTAGGCCTTTGGGATAGTCTTCTACAGAATTTTATGAAATTCAAATATTGGTACTCAGAACTTTCTCAGTTAAAACCCTGTATTACTTGTCCACCGGCACTAACTCGCTATTTAAATGAGAAATTTTGAATGAGAAAAAAAAAGAAAATAGAGGATTGATGGAAATTTATGATTGAAATACAGATGTGACTAACATGGCTACCTCTTGATGAACTCGCTGGATTTTATGCATTTTTTTGGGAACGAGAATAGCTATACTTCACTTTCTTTTTCAGATGCCTCGGAGAATTGATGATCAAAATCTTTAAAATGAATGATGATTCTAAAAATGAAGACATCTCAGCGATGTGATTTCAACAATGCAATACTATGTAGAATAATATATATATTTCTATATTGTTAGCCTTTTTTGGCAAAAATACCCATAATTTTTATTCATTTTTGATTACCAAAGGCCCATTAGAACGAAAAAGATAATTGACCAGTTTTGTTTTGTATTTTTAAACCCTTATTTAAAAAAAAACGTATTTTTTTCCTAAAACCACTCAAATTTTTGAAGTTACTTAATCAGAATTTAATCTGATATTAGTAAGATACTAATAATTATAGTAAGGTACAGTGTTGTTCATTGTTCAAAACAATTCTTTTTCATTTTCACATTGTTTTGATTTTTTTGATGTACTGTTGCCAAAAAGAGGAGGCAATCCTCTCATTGCATTGGTCTTTTTTTTTGTCAAATTGTTGTTACAGACAGTGCATCGGGTCTTGTAGATTTTCTAATCTCTCTTCAGCACGTTAGTGACTGTTGAGAAATAACCAAGTTTTGATTAGAAGATTTTTGAGTACCAAAATTTGAATTTACATACTCCAGAATCTCTCTAAGAAAATAAGAAATTCAGCACCGTTGGACTCCTGCAGGAGAGCAATGTAGTGTGAAGACCCCTTTTTCACCTGAATAGTAGTCTTCCCTTACACTTTAAACTATTGATATACACAAGTCAAAAAAAGTTTTGCATACCCTGATTCATTCAGAAATATGCAAAGGAAAAATTTGGGGTTTGGATTTTTGAAAAGCTATCTAATCACCAAATAGAAACCACAAAAAAAACTTAATTTGGATATTTTTCTTTATTGAAAAAAATTTTTCTTAGAAAAATGCAAAAAACTGAAAAATTCACTCAAACTTGGGAATATCGTCCAACAGGTTTGTTATTGCTGAGAGAGCCTTTTGACCTTTGTAATGAGTGTCAGGCCAAAAGGAAAGAGTTAAAGAAATTCAGATTGATACACCGGAACATGATCAATCGTGAAACCTGAAAAACGAGAGCTGTTTACTTGGGCTCATCGTCGTTAGTTTGAACAAGGAGTTTTAAATAGGGGAAATTATACAAATAAAGTTTTTTTCCGTTGTTTCTATTTGGTGATTAGATACACTTTTCAAAATTTTTCCTGTGCATTTTTCTGAATGAATCAGGGTGATGCAAAACTTTTTTGATGTGTGTATTTTTCCCCACAAATATCCGGTACTTGAAATGAAAATTTTGATGTTGAATTCAGGAACTAGTTCAGCATAAACCTATAAATGAATTGCGATTTTCATCTGTAAAGCCGTGTTCTCATCAGAAGAGTTTCAATTTCAAAATTCCTCCTTATTTCGTGATGAATTTGCACGACGAATATTTCAATTTGTTTACCAACAACTTTGTACTCATCGCAATAGATTTTTCCAAAAATTTGAAAAAATCGTCGATATTTGCTGGCAATTTAGAAGGATTTTTGGATGTTTACAAATTATTCGGTTAATTTGGATCCCTGTGATCATGATTGATCATAGATGAACTTATTCTATGATTCTCAATCGCCTCTTTTAGGCGTTTTGACGAACGCGGGGTTTCTTTGTTTTTGTTGATGAGTACCTGTTGGCACTTGGAGTGGAGCGAGTCAAGCGCCTGCGACGACGTCGCGTGGTTGTGGAGTTTGATGAGTCGTCCCATGTTGGACATGTTGGCAGCCCGGAGTTGGGTCGGCAACTGAAGGTTTCCTCCGAAGGGGGGGTACAAAATGAAGCCGGTAACCGCGGGGGCGGGAGGTGGTTGGGTGGGTGGCCAAATGCGGGGGGGGGGGTAGAAGTCCCCTTGCTTACTGTTCACTCCTTTCAAGTCCCCCTTCCCCATAGACTTCGCAACTAGTATTCAGCCATAATTTTGAAAATGCAAATGCAAATTGCTGCAAATTATTACACAAAGGTTTATTATTTTTCTATGTAGATCACTCGTCTGCAAAGAACACGGCTTTGCCATTGTTACCATCAGATAATTTGAAGAAAAACATCGATCGTATTTCGGTCAGCTAACATTTGAACGGAGATTAGGCCTCTTTTGCGATTCACACTCGTGTTTCTAATTTATCGAAAGTCTAACCCTTAAACTCTCGTAGAGAACGAACGGTTTGTCCTACAGAGCTCCGCGTGGTCTCGAAACATTCTATACTATCTTAAATTTATGGAAAAACAATACCTTTATATCAAAATTGTTTGAGTCAGGGCGTTTTCAAAATTTCAACCCTCATTTTTCAACCCTTAGAAGTGACCTACATCAACCAAAATCTTCGGGGCACAACTAGACTTCATATGGAGCCTACATACCAAATTTCATCAAAATCGGTCAATGCTAAGTGGGGAAAGTGGCGCGTACGGCGTACGGCGGAGGGCTGACGGACGGCAAATTTTGGTTGGTTTACCTTGAAACGTAAACCAATAAATTTTGAGGTGGTGTATTTTAAAAAAAATGTTCTTGGTCGATTCCAAAGGCTCATTATCTATATACATAAAACGCCAACCGTACGTACGTATGTCCCCCGAACGTGGGGGTCCCGGGTTCGATTCCAGGCCGAGACATCAAATTTTTTTACTTATCTACAATTTTTTGCCTGCTTTTAGCAGGCTTTTCAGCTAGTTGAATATAATACGCCAAAATACTAACAAGTATCTTGAATTTATTGAAATGAAAAAAAAAGTCTGCCAAGTGGCAGACAGCCACACACACTATGGCCACTATGTGCCACAGCCACTATGTGCCAGTGGCACATAGTTTCATCGTATCCATTACCCGATTGTATACACGATCCGTTGCATGGTAGATGATCTCACAACATCAATCTCTAAGTACCTTCCACTATCCTCATAGGGGACCATCTACACGCTAATCTGGACAATCCTAGAAATTTCGTCGAAATCGGATGGAAAATGTAGAAGTTATGGCTGTTACAAGGATTTTACGTTTGCACATGCGCAGAGGCTACTGTCAATTTTACGGCCTTAATTTTCATAGGGGACCATCTACATGCCAACCCGCACAAACCCTGAAAATTTCATCGAAGTCGGACATTAACTTCGTAACTTTCGGTTGTGGCAAGAATTTCATGACAGGCACACAGACTTACAGACACAGAACCAAAATTCTTCAGAAAGATCTGAAAAGTAAAAGACGAGTAGAAATTTCGATTTTTTTTTCAACTTTTTTTTCAACCTTGAAAAGTGAAAAAAAAGCTTCCGTTACCTTGGTGACTCGGAAGCAAAATCACTGGTCAAAATTTCAACAATTCGAAAACGTGTTTTCAGGAAATCATTCGTTTTTTTTTGGGGGGGGGGGGGTCCAAGACTACTAAGGAAGCGGAAGCTTTGTTTTCACATTTCAAGGTTGAAAAAAAAAGTTGACTGAACAAGTTGAATATGGAGGTCGAAATCATTAAACTATTAAATTTTGGTTTACTCGAGACAAGACCACTTCGGAGGCTTGTGTTCACCTAAAATTGACTGAACAAATCGAAAATGAAGGCCTAAATCATCAAAACTTGTTGATTCACTCGAGAGACAAGACCACTTCGGAGGCTGGATTTCACCTCCAATTGACTGAACAAATCGAAAATGAAGGTCGAAATCATCAAAACTTGTTGATTCCAAAGGCTTATTATTGAAAATAATAAACCAAAACAGTTTCATATCCAAACTTGAGCTGTTCCCTAATTGGGCACAACCCAATTCTGTTTTTCTTTTTTTTTTTTTTTTGTGAGCTGTTACTTAATTTTTTGGTATGAATGTTCCTTTTTCTCTTAGAATACTCAAGCTTTCGATCTGAAATTTGGACAGCACCTTCAGTATCTATACTCAGCGAAGTAAATATGGTGAACAACGTTTTTTATGAAGTTCACAGGAAAAAAGTTTAAAGGGATTTTAAATGTCAGCAATGTTTATATTTACTCATTATCATAAACGTTGTTCTATCTCAGCCTGTGCATCATTCCTTCTACAGCGCTTCCGAGCGCTCCCCAGGACTAGTTTCCTTAGGTTCCAACCCAAATTTGGAGCACTTTTACTCATCGGAACTTGTTTTTTGGAATTTCCGGAATTGAGTCTATTTAAAAATTTTGGAAAAACGATTGTTTGTGAGTCCGGATCGAAAATTGACATAAATATGTCCCCTTAAATCGCTAAAATTCGAAAAGAACCTATTCAGCATTCGCGAGCATGAATTCCCTAGTTTGGATAGACCCATGAAATAGACGCAATTACATATTTGGTACTGAATAATATGTTTTCTTTTTTCAACAGAGATTTTTATGGAAATCCCTCCACTTAGCTACCTATCTTGCTTGGCCGGAAACATCTCCCTTTCGGATGTTTTAATGATTGGGAAGCAGGAAAACGAGATCTTTAATTTCGTTCGTTATCATGCTATCTCTGTTTTGCCTTCTAGAGCAAATTTTCTGCCTGAATAAAAATTAAATCGTACAAATACTACACCCATAAGTTCTACTGGTGGGAATTTCACCTCTTGACAATAGATATAGCATGAATGGAATTTTGGTTTATTATTTTCAATAATAAGCCTTTGGAATCGAGCAAGAAAAAAAAAATTTCAACCCCCCCTCAAAATTTGATGTTTTACGTTTCAAGGTACGTAGAATACGAAAATCGAATAAAAAAATTTCCGTCCGTCCGCCGTACGCCGTACGCGGCACTTTTCTTAGCAACACTGGACCGATTTGGTTCAAATTTGGTATATGGGCTCCATTTGGGGTCTAGTTGTGCCGCGAAGCTATTGGTTGATGTAGGTCACTTCTAAGGGGTGAAAATTAAGGGTTGAAATTTTCAAGAGTGCCCTAGCTCGAAAACTCTCGAAATAAAGGTATCGTTTTTTCACCAATTTTAAATAGTATTGAATTTTTAAAAATTTTTGAGACCACCCGGAGCTCTGTAGGACAAACCGTTCGGTCCCTACGAGTACTTGAAGGTTTTCCTTCGATAAAACAGAATCATGAGTGTGAATCGCAAAAGAGGTCTAATCTCCATTCAAATTTTATCGGACTAAAATGCGATCGCTGTTCATTTCTTCGATTTGTATACAGTTTTGCCTTCTGCGTAACCAGTAATCAAATTTCCATATGAAGCTTTCTATTTTTCCAATCGAGTGTGAAGCGTTTAGTTCTTTCTAATAAACTTGATTGTGAAGGTGTGAAGCCAGTATGGTGTGGTAGGTAGTACCTAGCTGGTAGGTAAAAAAAAGTTGGTAGGTAAAAAAAATGTTGGTGGGTAAAAAACGCTGCAAATCATTGCTCAAAGGCTTCTTCACTCTTCAGATCACTGATCAGCTGAGTGAGCTCCGAAGCCATTTTCAATCCTATTGAATGGAAGTGCTCTTCCAGGCGTCTCCAGCATTCGAGGAGATCTTCTTCACTCCTCAGATCACTGATCAGCTGAGTGAGCTCCAAAGCCATTTTCAACCCTATTGAATGGAAGTGCTCTTCCAGGCGTCTCCAGCATTCGAGGAGATCTTCTTTAGCGTTTTTAGTTTTCTGCAGTATTCCACCCGTACTTCCTCAGAATCTTGAAATGTTGTTAGAAAACCAATATACTCACCAAAAAACTCAAAGTAGCACTCAAGTCTTAACTATGAGATGTAAATATTACTACTACCTACCGAATTTATATAATAAGTATTTAAGACGTATTAAAGTAAGCCCCCTTAAGGTCCTTCTAGGGAGCGATCGGTTCATCTTACAGAACTCTGGGTGGTCTCCATCGAATCTGAAAATCACTGTAACTTTGACAAGATTCTGACAATAATCAAAATTTCGTGGTACAACTACACCTAGAGCCTGTATTCCAAATGTCCAAAGATGAAATCCTTTGAAATTCATCAAAATCTTCTGCAAACTTTTGGGAAATAAGAGTGGAAAAATCTGAAAATCATGTTTGTTATCCGTTTTGAAACATATATCCAAAACTTTGTGAAAAATTTTCAGATCATTTGTGTTGAAAACATCCATTCTGTCGTGTTCTAAACTAGGATTTCTCGATTCCATTCTCACAAAATTTGATTTACCTATATGAAAAATAAATTTTATTAGAATTTAACTTTTTATTAGAATTTAACATTGAAACATTACTGTAATGTACCATTTACTCGTATTTGTTAGTTCTCCAATTAAGGACACAAGGGGAACCCCTGAGTGACTCATCGCGCAGATAGGTAGAATGAGGTACGGGGATAAAACACGTCATTTGACGTCTCCCTCCTCCACTCTCCCTTTACCTTGTACTATAAAAGTACTATAAATTAGTTTATACGTACTATAAAAGTACTATAAAGAAGTTTATACGTACTATAAAAGTACTATAAAAGTAGGACTCAGGGCTTCACCTTCATGCATTCGTCTACAACAATTCGACTTGATTATTTCTCGCTCTCATTCAACATATCTTGGAAGCCCAAGTTCCTTGGAGGTATCAGTAGCTCATTGTGCCGGCCTCAGCTCCCATTTCACCTAGGAGTTGTCTTCCCGAACTAGCTACTAGGTAAATGTACCGCCTCCCTCCAGTCTGCGGCTATCGCGCCGAGGAGCGCAGCTGAGCTAATTCTTCATGCACTCCTGCAAACGGTAGGCGGAAACGCGCCGGGCAGAAAGTGCATCTCCATCCTTCATCCTTGTTGAGTAGGGTCCAATAGAAAACCTCAAGCCATCGAGAAGGCCATCGCCTTCACTCGACAACGCGCTGACATAACAAGTACTGTTGAAACAGATTGACGAACCACCAGACACATTATTGAAAAACACATGTACAGTAAGTATAAAGTCCGTACTATAGACAATTTCACACGAATTCACCAAGACACCAACACTTTACAGTTAGAAACTCTTTTCAAAATTATCACTCGATAATATAAGAAATCTTTTCTGTAAGAAACTTCGAAAACAAATAATATATTTTTCCAATAATTTGCAAAGTCTAAGCTGGAGTGGACCAATTCACAAAGTCCCCAATCATTTTTCTTCTTAATTCCTTCATAAGCATGAGGAAATTCCCCGCTAAATTCTTCTACATTCCTGGCTCCAACTTCGTGAGGTTCATGTTGACAATGAGGGCCCTGTGGTTACTAGAAGTGGTTTTCTTCAGACTGTATAACGGTCGAATTAGGTTTTATTTTTGGATGAGGTTCAACTAGGGCTAGCACCGGGATTTTGTTCAACTTCAGTTGGTCCTCTTCCTCTCCATGGGATTTTTGATCAGAACGCCTGGAAGCGTGGTGAGAGCCTCTTTGACTCCCAGCTGCAATTTCCAACAGCAATTCGTCACCTATGTTCACACACCACCTATCTACGTTTGGAAACTGTGGCTGTGGAAACCATTCTTCACTGTTGATAGGTGGTTAGGAAAAACCGAATGTGGATACGAGGTGTGTTCAAATTAGTGTTTTCTGACTCACCTGATCTAGATAGAGCAATTTTGAGCTAACCAGAGTTCTCGGCGCGGAAATTTCATACATAAATGAGAAAACCTCATTTTCGCCAAAATGGTAGATAGGTGGTGTGTGAACATAGGTGACGAATTGTTCCCGTTGGGCTTGTATTTCTTGCTGAAGTTGGCGTTGTTTTTCTCCAAGGGCTCTCAGCTTTTCAATTTTGCTCCGCAAACTGTTATGGCTGGAGGACGTATAGCTCATGCTAGCTGAGAAGATATTATCTTTCCTATCCGTCAAGTCTCAATTCCTGTGGGCTTGCAAAACTTTGGTACTTCTCAACTTCATTCCTTCCATACCCACTAGTCTTATACGAATTTCGGCACCACTTATATAAAGTCCGTACTATAGACAATTCCATTCGAACTGACCAAGACAACACTTACCACACCCTTCCCCCTCCCCCCTCCTCCTTCACCCTTCCCTTCCCTTCCTTTCTTATCACTACGAGAAAATAAGAAAATTTTTCCGAATGAAACTTTGAAAACGAATACTTAACATAGTTTTCCAATAATTCCAACTCACATGTCACATTTAAAAATCTACACTGCATGCAGATACATCTGTACATGGATATGTCTTATGATGGCAATTTAAATGATGAGCTCACTCAGCTGATCAGTGACCACTCAGGCGCCTTCAGCATTCTCCATTGACCCGCCCTCTCAAATTTCAGCTTCCTGCGTTCAACAGGAGAGGAAATGGCCTCGGAGCTCACTCAGCTGATCAGTGACCACTCAGGCGCCTTCAACATTCTCTATTGACCCTGCCTCCGTAACGCTTCAAAGGGATCTATTGGATGACGATACCTATTTTCCTCTCACGATCATGTTGACATCTCATTTGTTACTCACGATCATATGTTAGTAAACATGCGTATAATTCAGCTTTCCGTACAGGCACATTCATATTAGGGACCATGTACCATGTTTAATAAATTGAGAGCTTTCCAATGAGTGGTGAACGATTTTTGTGGGGTGGAAAATGAGGAAGTTAGTTCCTGCGTACAACAGGAGAGGAAATGGCCTTGGAGCCCACTCAGCTGATCAGTGATCATCAACTTTGATGATGTATAAAAGTATGTATCGATTGACCCTGCCTCTCAAATTTCAGCTTCCTGCGTTCAACAGCATCAGAAAAAAAAACGTCTGCCACGTGGGTGTGGCACATAGCTTCCTCGTATCCATAACCCAATTATATAGATGATCCGATGCATAGTAGTTAATCTGAAAACACCAATCTCTAAGTACCTTTCACTACCCTCATAGGGGACCATCTACACGCTAATCTGGACAATCCTAGAAAATTTCGTCAAATTCGGACGAAAAAGTAAGTGCGGTAGTGATTGGATCAAAAAATATCTGAGCTTGACTGGGAGTCGAACCTGGGACTCCTGGGTGGGAGTCCAGAGCATTGCTCACTGATCTACAAAGGGGATTGTTTAAGTATGATTTGAGATCCTCACCTCTCACGCGACTGTTACGGCTGTTACAAGGATTTTACGTTTGAGCATGCGCAGAGGCTTCTGTAAATTTCAAGGCCTTGATTTTCATTGGGGTCCATCTACAACCTGATCCGCGTAATCCCTAAAAAGTCATCGAAATTGGGTAGAAATTGTGGAAGTTATGGCTGTTACAAGCAACTCACGTTCGCGCATGCGCATCGGCTACTATCAGTCCGGGGGTGATGATTTTCATAGGGGACCATCTAAACACTAATCTGTAACATCCCTGAAAATTTCATTGAAATCGGATGGAAAATGATGAAGTTACGGCCGTTAAAAGGAAATTCACGTTTGCGCATGCGCAGTGACTACTATCAGTCCGAAAGTGTTAATTTTCATAGGGGACCATTTAATCACCAATCTGTAACATCCCTGAAAATTTCATTGAAATCGGATGGAAAATGTGGAAGTTACGGCCGTTACAAGGAAATTCACGTTTGCGCATGCGCAGTGACTACTATCAGTCCGAAAGTGTTGATTTTCATAGGGGACCATCTAAATACTAATCCGTAACATCCCTGAAAATTTCATTGAAATCAGATGGAAAATGTAGAAGTTATGGCCGTTACAAGGAATTCACGTTTGCGCATGCGCAGTCGCTTCTATCAGTCCGAGGATGATGATTTTCATAGGGGACCGTCTACACACCAACCCGCACAATCCCTGAAAATTTCATTTAAATCGGACAATAACTTCGTATAGTTATGCGCGTTACAAGGAAATCATGACAGACGGACAGACACACAGACAGACAGACAGACAGACACACAGACACGGAACCAAAATTGTTCAGAAAGGTCTAAAACGCAAAACGCGAGTGAAAATTTGGTACTTGAGTATTAAACGGAGGCCACCTAACCTATAGAAATATTTCGTACCGGATACCAAAAATAACTACATAATTGGAAAGAACACACTTTAATAGATTTACAGGTGAAGTTTAGAATTAATCGGACGCCTGGTTCTGACGTTGTGCAACCCAGAACGCAGCAATGTCGGTCAGGATGGAGTTGAAAGCGTCGCCGCCGCTAGCAGTCACATCAGATCGCCACATGTATCCTGACCGACATTGCTGCGTTCTGGGTTGCACAACGTCAGAACCAGGCGTCGGATTAATTCTAAACTTCACCTGTAAATCTATTAAAGTGTGTTCTCTCCAATTATGTAGTTATTTTTGGTATCCGGTACGAAATATTTCTATAGGTTAGGTGGCCTCCGTTTAATACTCAAGTACCGAAAATTTTGATTTTGGAGAACTTTTTTTTCGTCCTTGAAAAGTGAAAACAAAGCTTCCGCTACTCTGGTAGACTCGGAAGCAAAACAATAACAAAACACTAACGATGGATACAGCTTTCGTACAAGTACGCAACCACGAAAGACATTTTATGTCTTATGTTTAATAAATTGAGAGCTTTTCAATGAGTGGTGAACGATTTTTGTGGGGTGGAAAATGAGGAAGTTAGTTTTCCCTAGGAACGATTGGTTGTACGTGAAAATCATCAGAAATTTCCGCGTAACGCTCCCCTCGTAACGCTCCCCTCATAACGCTCCCCGCGTGACGATTTTTCATTTATGTGCCATAGTAAAGACATAAAATGTCAAAAACGTTGCATTGTTTGTGTGTCGAAAATTTTGGAATGACCTAAGACATATCCATGTCAAAACATCGAAAATAGATTTAGAAATCATATGGCCACAAGTTGAAATTTAGATTCTAATTGAAATGTCCGCAGACGCGGACAGTAAGAGATAGAGTTTGTACGACTTTTGAGCTGGATTGGTGGGGCATTGTGACAAAATTACCAGTAATAAATTGAATATTGTAATTGCAATGCTGTAGAGTTGTACTGTTTCTGAACTTGGAATGGCTGGTTACTCGGCGAACCAACTACAAGATGTTGAAGACCTAAAATTGAGAGGGCCAAGAAGCATTGTCTTGACAACAATAATTAAGCAAAAGAAGTCCGCTCCATTAATCAGTTTCCCGGGCGAAAGGGCAATTAGCCCCCCGAGCAAACCTGGTTAAAAGGAATGACTAATTAAGTCAGAGCTATATGTAAACAGAAAGGTAATTTCTAAGGTGTCTGAGACAGGCCATTCATAACATCGATAGACGGCCCGAAAACCGGGGATCGATTGCGGCATGAAGATCTTCAAAACCACCTGGACCTTTTTGAAAAGATTAATAACGTGGTATATCGGAAATGCTTACCCAGAAGGAAAGCACGGGAGTTATCCCCAGGCCAGGGAAGTGATTCATTTCGAGTTGAGCCTTCTCTCGGGAAAGATCCTGTAATAAACGTTGCTTCTCGCCCCAGCCATATCAATCATGGCAAATTTCAAGTTACAAGTACAAATCCGACATTGCTTTGCAAGTCCTCCGAAGCTTTTGTTTGAACTCGAAGAGTTAATTTCGACGTCGAACATTCATCAGTCGCCTTAATGATGACGAGCTAGATATTATATAATCAAAACCTTCTGAATTCTTTGAGGCGTTTCCAGAAAATTAAGGTGCGCTTTTAGTCTGGGATGGTTTCATATTATATTTATATATTTTCTATCATCCTATGAAGGGTTGCAAACTCCGAAAGAATCCCCGTTTGCCATGATAAATAAGAAGTAGATATATTATGATTGTTGACTGGTCAATCCTCAAAACGATAGAGGATTTGTTTCCGATTGTGTTGATTTACTACTCGTAGCTTTTTCAGGTGCATGGCTCTTACTATTAGGATTACGTTGAAACTAGAAAGCAATAGTGTCTGTCAGAGCCAGCCCCAACGACCCCCAGAATTGGACCAACCGATAAAAGAGGTTAAATTACGAGTATATCAAAATTGTTTTTAAGAGAGTGTTGTCAGCACCTTTGGTAGAGAGATTTGTTTACTAATTTCCCATTTAAAAACGCTGCACATTATTACACAACGGTTAATTATTCTTCTGTATGAATCACCCGCCTGCAAAGAACAAGGTTACTCCATTATTAGTACCTGTCACCACGCACGGCTCCATGTCAACTACATTTTGACTGCAAAACATCGATATCCGAGAGTTGAGGGTGCCCTCATTATGCATAACAAAATTTGGTTCATGGTTGCTGTTGATGCACAACTGAGTGACACGAAACTCTTATGAAAAAAAAAGAAAAAAGTTCGCATCTTAACAGCGGAATTTTGAACAGAGATTTGGCAAATTTCCGTCTTCCCAACTTCATATCCTTATAGGGAGTGAATTGTTAGTCCTACAGAGCACTGGGTAGTCTCAGTCGATACAAAAAATGCAATACTAACTAAATTCAATTGAAACCTGAAAACCTTTTTATCGGACCTTCTTGACAAGGGCGTTTTGAAAATTTCAACACCTATTTTCTTCTTAGAAGTGACTGACAGTAACCAAAAGCTACGGGGGCACAACTATAGCCCATAATACCAAATTTCATCAAAATCGATTCATGGTAACTCCATAGTAACTAAGGAAAATGCCGCGAACGGGGCAATTATTTTATTCAACTTTCGGATTCTACGTACTTCGAAACTTAAACCATCAAATTTTGAGGAGGGGATAAACTTTTGATTTCCTTGCTTGATTCCAAAGATGCATTAATGAAAATAATAAACCAAAATTGGTAAATACCATGAACTCCTTTAAAAAATAGATCAGATCTTGATAAAATTATTTAGAAACCAGGCTCAACTACCCTCCAAATTTGAGCAAAATCAAGTCAATCATAACCCTCAAAGCCTCATAAATATCATCAAATGTCGTAATTCTATGGAGTTTTGATCGGAACGAAGTTCTGATACAAACACCTAGATAGACAATAAACTCACCTCGATGCAACAAGATAAACACAGTACTAAAAGAAGAAAATCGTTCTTTCTTTCGGTATTATCACCCACTCGTATAGCCACCATTTTGTACCATTTAAACGATATAAGACTACAAATAATTAATGAAGTTTGCTGCATTTGCATGTGTAGATGGAGACATCGATGTTTATATTGGACATCTTTTCATGTTAATGGAATTACATTTAGATGTTATGAATAGAATCTTGAAGTTTAGATCCAGGTACTCATTTCATGTACGATTATGTACCGGAGTAAGGTGTCGGTATAATAGGTACCAAATGTCTCACATAAACCAATTTTTTATTCGAATTTGAATAAGTTCCTAATCCCATATATTTGATCTGAGGGGTCACTTTTTTACAGAAACCATTGGGGCGCAGCAGCGAGGGAATATCACGGCAATAAGCCTACAAAACCGAGCGGTCGTGCGGGATTGCGTGGTCAACGAAAGTGGTTTTTCGAGATGAAGACCATCCACCAAACATGGTTGAGTATGGATTTAAATTCGTAATTCGAAGTTTTATGTACACAATTCATTATTTCCGTCGATTAAAAATGGAAGAGTTATTTTTGTCATGCTTGACAAAGAGATTCTCATCGCTAGTCCCAAAAAAACACGTTGTTATAGGATTTCGGAACAATGAAAAGAACTCAAAGTTCTGTTAATGTTTTTCCAAAATTACAGGATGGTTTTGTCTCAACAATAGCCTAAAAATCCAAGATGTAGGCTCAATCCAACGCAGATAACATATAGAGGCAGACAACGACACTGATTCCTGGACACAAGCTTTACACTTTTTTAGTTGTTTATCAGATAGAAAATTGGGTTGTTGAGTTTAAGAATTGAAGTTGGGTTTAATACACTTGTTAATTGTCTGGTATTGGTTGCGGTTCTGCACATTTGGGGGCCCTCCGGGTTAAAAAATATCGAATCACTGACAATCAACGAGGATTGATGAAGAAGAAATGACATCAACGGTCTCAAATGATCAAGAACTGAATGCTAGACCACGCAAAATGTGTCGTTCTCAGTCTGTTTCCCATGATCAAGAGCCGACTATAAATGGCAATTGTTATTTGCAGTCAATCCATCAACAATAGGAAGAATTTAAATGACGGATAAAATAGTCGGAGCGAAAGAACTTGGAGTTGAGACAATGTGTTTCAGCAGTCCCTTCAACATCCCTCAAAGTGTTGTATTCTTCAAACGCCTTGAAACCGGGAGAACAACTCGAATAGGTAAGAAAGTTTGCTTAGGAAGAAGCTCAGATAAAGATCCGCACCCAGAAAGAGACGATCAACCGCCAATTAAAGATACACAACTTAACCCTATGAGACGCAAAATTCTCCGTGAGACCTGAATATTTTTAAAATTAATTTTGAGCCTTTCATGACGTTAGGTAAGGTAGCATCTACACAGTTATCTGGCTAAGATGAAGTTGAGGGAAGGGGAAAATGGGACGGTACACCATAAGAACCGGTGATCCTCCAAGGGCCAAAAGTCCAACTATGCATAGTATTCCTCACTGATGCTCTCGCTAAACCGGCTTTGTCTTAAAGCAACAAGATGTCGAGTTGGTGTAGAGGTAGAGACATTTTTCCATTCATTCGTTGTGTAATCAAAGAATATTTTTGTTTTCCTTGGAAGATATGATTTCTCCCACCGAGTGTTCACGAGCGATTAATTTATTACTCGTTGATGAAAGGGGAACTTGAACATTCATAGCTGCAGAGGATCAGTAGTGAAACGTCTGTATCACTTAAATTGGCTGAGTGCTTTGCAGCAAAATAGTGGCAGAAGGGTAGAACCAGAATTTTCTTCTTTCTTCCGGTAGACCGTAGGAAGCTCTGAATGCAAATGACCTCGAAAATTCCCGTTTCTTCGAGGTACTACAGTTGTACCAGTGAATGCTAAAGGGTTAAGTATGGTGGGTGAATATGGGTTCATGAAAAAAGGCGAACAGAGGATTCTCTCCAATAATACAACCAAGTTGGAAATTTATCAGAAGGACAACATGGCAATGACACTATGGGGAAGAAGGTCTTTCGTCCACATGCCTGTCACCAAGAATACCTCAATAAGTCCAAAGTGTAAATAATCCAAAGTGTTGGATTCACAGATATTCCAAAAAGATGATATTTCAAGTAATTAGATCCAAATACATTCAAAGTAGTTTGAATTTTTCACAGATTTTTTCCCAACTATCTACCTACATTGGAAAACTTGCAGAATATAGAACGGTTATAATACAAAATTGGTGAAATGGGGTCAAAAGGGTATTCCCTTGGTCATTAGCTTAGAAGCTAATGAGGGCAACTTCATATGAAAGACAGACGACCTCAGAACCTTAAGATGACTTGAACATTTCTAAATAGAGATCAATAAATAAGTACGAGGTCGGTAAATTACCTAAATAATGATACTGATTTTGATTACGAGTCTAGTTGTTTTCACACATTGTTTTCACTTTTCAAGGTTGAAAACAAAAATTTCTCAAAAATCGAAATTTCAACTCGCGATTTACGTTTTAGAGCTTCCTGAATCATTTTGGTTTCGTTTCTGACTGACTGTCATGAAATTCTTGTAACGGGCAAGACTATACGAAGTTCCGATTTCGATGAAATTTTCAGGTAATACGCGGATTGACAAGTAGATGGTCCCCTATGAAAATCATCGCTACCGGACTGATAGTAGCCACTCCACATGCGCAAAACGTAAAATCCTTGTTACAGCGGTAACTTTTACATTTTTCATCTGAATTTGATGAAATTTTCCAGGAGTGTTTAGATTGCCGTGCAGACAGCGCATGAGCAAACGTGAATTCCTTGAAACCACCATAACTTCTACATTATCTTCCCGTATTCTATGAGATTTTCAGAGATAGTGCGGGTTGACATTTAGACGGTCCCCTATGAGGGTACCTAGTGGAAGGTAGAGGTTGATGTTTCGAGATGAACTACTATGAATCGGATCACCTATACTCGTACAATCGGGTTATGGATACGAGGAAGCTATGTGCCACACCCACTTTTTTCAATCCTAGTTTCTTGATTCAATTTGGAAAATTAATACACAAATATTAATTTAGTCAACTGAATTAAGTACGGCACCATTCAGTACCCGAAGACATTAAGTGACAAGATAAGGTTACATTTTCTGGTAGATTATCCATTTTCCGGGCAACAGATTTTCGGATTATTGATTCGGAATCGACTTTTTTAAACGAATGAGAAACAAAATGGGGATCAGCTTATAGCGTTTGCTATCCGCATTTTATCTCCATTATTTTTTATTCTTCTTATTTTGCAATATCATTCCAAATTCAAGTGCTTGGAAGTTGTGGGATGAATTTTCCTCCTCAAAAAATATTAATTTCACACATGAAAATAGAAATTGAACATATTGAAAAGAAATTTAGAATTAATTCCTACCTTAAAATGCTTGATGATTCAGCTGTGATCGAGATCCACCTCCACTGTAGATACGTAAAGAGCTCGAAGCTGACCATAATTATGCGCCTGTCTCCTATGCACTGTTCACTCACTAAACTCACGAATCGTAAGCGAAATGACCATAAACCGAACTGCCAGATCGTTTTTGGCCCGAAATAGGGGTTGAACGGCACTTAAATCATAATGTTCACACCTATTCTGAAATCTATCAAAAAAAAAAAACAGAAAAAAACAAGAAATAATGCAAAACCTTGAACTGGGGGATGTAAACAGTAGCAAAAAACAAATACAACAAACAAGTAAAGTAAAATCAACAGGGAACTAATTACTCAACACCTAATTAGTAATTACAACATTTCGTGAAGGGACGCGGGAGGGAATGAAATGATAAGATAATCATACACGATCAGTTTCCTCAGTTTACATTGAGAAGAGATTCTAGGCCGAAGCCAAAACAATTGACGTGCCCACTAGATGTCGTAGTGGTCGGTTTAGGGAGATGGCTTCCGATACACGACTGGTAGGTACTACGATAATGAAAGGCTGCAAATTATTACAAAACGGTAAATCTTTTCTTCCGAGTCAACCAAGGTTGAAGCATTGATTTACTTTTCATGGTTGAAAAAAAGTTCCCCAAAATTAAAATTCACATTTGCGTTTTACAATGATTTTCGGTTCCGTGTCTGTCCGTCATGAAATTCTTGTATCGGGCAAAACTACGAAATTATGGTCCGAATTTGATGAAATTGTCGGGGACTGTCGGGCAGATGGTCCCCTAGGAAAATCATCGCTTAGGATTTTAAGAGATTGTGTGGGTTGACGTGTAGATGGTCCTCTAGAATGGTAGTGCAAGGTTTCTAAAGATTGATGTAATGAGATGAGTTACTATGCATCGGATTGTCTGTTCAATCGGGTTATGGATAAGAGGAAGCTATGTGCCACACCCACCCACTTTTTGTCGTGATTTAGTCTAAATACCAGCATAACATCAGTTTTACACCCGGACATCACCGAGAAATTGTTAATCAAAGATAAACTTTGGTAAATAAAAAATTGCACGTAGTTCACGATCATGTTCTGATCACTTATTGATAAGTGTCCAATAACACGATAGTGAATCGCTGTATTGTATTTTTATGTAATTTATTCGCCTCTTCTTGAACTGATTACAGATAAAAACGCGAAGAATAGAGAGACACGACCGTAATTGTACCACGAATTATTCCCCACAAAAACATAACAAAAACTCCGTTTCCACTACCTCACGTTCCGTTCTTTTATCGCCTTAAAACATGAGTTATTTTGAAATAGGTTGGTAACTAACGTTGAAAAAGTACCCAAGTAAAGAAAAATGTTTGAGTTGAGCCTTTTTATAGGAAGGAAAAAACGTTTGAGGGTTTCAACCGAAGAAAATTAGAGAGCCTTCGTTTTGAGTGATGTCGCGACAAAATTCACCACAGCGGAACCCTGGTGGGGAGGGGTGGGGGGCGCACAGAGTAGGTATAACAGGGTTACTTCTACATGAAGGGTTTTCCATGCGTTTCAAAACCTTCCGGCGGAATATCACAGCCCCGGCAGCTTCTCATATTAGGAACACTGGTCCTTCTGTCCTAAAAGGTTCCTATTACGTTCTTTGTGTCCATCAACCACTGGTAGGTACTCACTAAGGCCTAAACTCCGTGTTGCCGATGAACCAATACGCCAACATCTCTCTAATCTGAGTATTTTATCAAATTAGATCTAGGGATAAATATCGATATCATATACCATAAGCATTTTTGACCAGTCTATCGATACTCATACCGATATTTTGTTGAGGAAAAAATGCGTTACTGATTTACAGACTGTGATGAGCCATTTCTTTGTTTTAAAATGGAACATGCTTTAGCCATCACCCAACTGGGCAAAACGTGACGAAACCGTGGAACGAAATGTATCGCCGTTAGTTTTCATTCCACGAAAATCGTTCGCCTCTCGTTGAAAAGCCCTCAATTTTTGCTTAAATTATATACTGCCAAAACAGCTATAAATACGGACGAAGCTGAGATATACCTCTGATTTAAAAGAACTGTAAACAACATTCGCGGTAAAAACCAACATCTATTTAGAGGGTTATATTGAGGTTGGCTTGGTTTTTACGAATGTTTAAATTTTTCTGTCGAAGTTATGTCACCTACTTGTTTAAGCATGGTAAGAACCAACTTCGATTTAGCGGATTTTTATTTATGTAGTTGGCTAGCATCGTTTTTACCAAAAAGTAATCAAAGGATCTTGTAACATAGGCTTTTAATTGCAAGTGTTCTTCAACGTTTCAGATGTTTTCGATTTCTTAATAATAACAATACCTTTGGGACATAAAGAAGTGAATGAAATGACGAGCAATTTGAAAAGCAGGCCCATAGAGAGCTAAATTAAAAGAACAGACAACAAATTTCTAGTAAAAGGAAACAGCAAACAAACAAAACACGGCTAAAGCATGTTCCACGTTTCTTGATGAATTCTGGCCGAAGGCTCTAAGCAGTAACCATCCGGGGGTCCAGGGTTGCTTGAGTTTTTTTTTAATTGATTTACGGGTGGCTATTATTTCACCAGACCATCACAATGGCCACAGCTGGGCGATTAGTTCGGCACTTTTTCAAAATGCTCCAATTCCACACCTTTTGGACCCATTGCAGATTTAAACAAGGGGCTTAGAGACAGAAAACTTACCACTGCTCAATAGAAAACTAGAATGTCGGAATTTAGGTTTCCGCACACAAGTTGGAATATCTAATTGGCACCAACACTCAAGAATAAGTGATATAATAATTGATGATGACTTTATGTAATCATTGTGAACTTACATAATAATTGATGATGACTTAATGTAATCATTGTGAACTTACCTACTTTATTGGTAGATCCGTCGTAGCCATCAAGTAGAGGAAGGACATCGTCATCAGGGAATCGAAAGAGTACCTACGTCAGTTATAACGTCTGATGTAGGAGTAGAGATGGTGAATTTAGGTTGTTTGTCTATCATGTGAAGAAGGTAGATTGTGGGCCCACATTAATTGCATAATGAAATCCAATTATGTAAGAGTTACTTAGGGATGTTTTAAACGTTAAGGGATAGTCGTCAGGGGATTGTGAGGCGTGGGGGTAAATTTGGTTTTCCACATTTACCAGGCGGAAAACCCTAAATCATGGTCAGAACTATCAATAAGAGTGGTTAGGCAGGCCATTGATAGCTACCCAATTATAACGTAGGAAGGTAGAAACTAGTAGGGGAAGGACTTGTACCTTGAGCAATTCTGTAACTCAGACCCTTGATGAGAGAAAATATTGAAAGAACGAGCCAAAATATTGCTTTCGTGATGGCAACACTGCTCTCGAATATGGAGCGCTTTACGTCGGTTGTAGAGTTAGTTTTGTCCTCCTATTTTGGGTAATTAACCTCGTTACTTCGAGGTTTCCCAGCGACCTGTTAAGTGTTCATAGTCAATATTTTTGGTGGATTCAGAGGCTGTGAGGTATGGGCTTCCACGGGATCTATCGCTTTTTGAGTTTGGTTTTCATGATTTGAATTGCGAGCTCAAAATATTCTCCAATTCATTTCAGTGTACCTAGAGCAGCTGAAGAACGTGTACCTTGGGCAACAAGAAGGGGTTGCTCAAGATACAAACCAATCGATTTCAAGTACATTCTGGTAACTGATTTCACGTCAGAAAACGTCTGCTGAAGATGAGTGAAAATTTCAAGCTAACCAAGAAGCTGAATTTTGGCAATTAGATATGCAAGAGGAAACTTGATAAGAATGAAGGTAGTTCTGATCTAGAAAGGGAAATGGTAGGAGAACAGCACGAAAGAGAGACAACCGAGGAATGGATTGGAGGCCTACTATGTACATAACTGGAATAAGTTCCTAGAATAAATTGAACCAACATTTTCACAGAAAAGACATTTTAATTATAAAAATAACACATTACTTCCTGTATCATATTTGTGAAAAACGGAAAATTTAAAATATCTACAAGTCAAGACGTTTCGGGGTTTTGATCCGTCGACCAGACGAAGATGCATCTGGCAAGGCCCATTCGTCAACGTCGACGTTTGAGTCAGATTCCACTTCAACTGCATCTTCAGATTCTGAATCCGATTCAGGACCGGAGGACAATGACTCCATCCCCGGGAACCATTCCCCTTTGCAATTTTTCGAGCGAATTTGACCCTTACGAGATCCAACGTATTTTTCAACGGAGGTTGAAGTCTTGAGAGGCCCTGGATAGTATTTTAAATACGGCAGAGGTGGTTCTCCTGGATGTTCCCGAAGCAAATGTCGCACCAAACCACGTCTACGGGACGTTGAGAAGTCGCAAAGATAGCATTTTCGTGGGTTCAGTAGTTTCCTTAATGTTCCTCCTGCCACAAAATTTCAGTTTAAGCTGTGGATAGGAAACATAGAGTACGATAACTAGGTAAATTGCGATAGTAAACCTCTAAAATGACGTTAAAACCCCTGTTTTTCGGATGTTAAATAAATTATGATTACCCCTAATACGCAGAATGCTCCCGTAACTCTAATAAATCCTTATAAAATTATTAATTATAAAAATGTTAAAAAGGAAAAGGAAATTAAAGTTACTAAGTACCTAAGGTCCATATTTTTGTGAATGTTGCTAAAATGGGACATAGGTTTTGCAGATTTACTGTCGATAGATAGTTTGGAGGAGCATGGTTAGTAACTAAAATCCATTCCAAAAGTAACAAGTAAGTAGGTAGGTAGGTACTAATGGAAATTTGCCTCAAATTTTTTATTTTTTTTTCGAAAGAGGGTTTATTGATATCGAAGAAAACTATTGTGTGCTGTTCAAAAAAGCATCCAAAAAATTTAGAGAATTTAATTTAAATTTTAAAAGTAGCAGCAATTTGTTCATGGGAGCAGCCATGTTGCAACGTATCAGGCCTTCTAAAGCTGGCTTCACATGGACGGAAAGGTTGGAAGATGGAAAGAGATAACGCAATCTGATTGGCTGATTTACCCCAGTGGAGAATGGTGGCTGCCATCTTGATGGAACAGCAGAAGACATTTTTATACTGTCGTCCATCTTCCGCATTCCGCGCTCTGATAACCACTAGTGGAGGTTGCACTAGGAGGCAAGGCTTCCAGGAGGAAGGATATCATTCCGACCTTTCCATTCATTCCATCCATGTGAACCTTCCACCGACTCCACCTGGTTTCCTCCACTGGTTTTCTCGTCTTTCCGCCATTCCGACCTTTCTGCCCCATGTGAATCCAGCTTTACTAATCTGACTTCATAAGGGGATCTGTAACCCTTACATCAGTACTGCTACCTCTGGAAGTGTAAATGAAACTGCAGCTTACAAAGTTGAACACAGAAGCGCTGGGAGAGGGAAGAACCCAGACACAAAAATGACCAAAAACAGCAATTTTACTCGCTATTTTTTACAATACTATTCTACCTATTAGTTTATCAAGCATTATTAATCTTCATCTTCTCTTATTTAGTTTCTATAATAGTTAGTTACGTTATTTGAATCACATTATTTGAGTGCTCATTTGAGTGGATTGTTTCATGTAGTCACAAGGGCGCCCACAACTCTACCAGTTGTCGTTCTTTGATACTATTTGCTGAGATACTTCTTTTATGTTTCGGCAGAGCACAGCAGTGTGAATTCGGTCAGTTTTTGCGTTGTTTTGTGGGAGGAACCCTGGGGTGTGATGTCCTTAGCCTCCCTCGATTTTTTGGGGTGTTTTTTTGACAGAGGCTTCACTTGTTTAGGCATTTTATTCGACGGTAATTTTTTTTCCCTTGGGACTTTCCAGTGTTGAACGTTATTCTAGGGCCCTAGGTATTATAGGATTTGACTTGAAATTCAAGAATCTAAAATTGAGGCAAATTCCCCATTATGCTCAGAGTGAACCATTACTCAATAAAATTAAAAAATGGATGCACAATAGGTGCAAAGGTAAATTCCTAATATGAGAACATAGATAAACTAACCTGAATGCCTTAGTTCATGTAATTGAACTGTGTTAAGATCGGGAGACGTGTAATCGCACAATTTACAACCATACGGTCTTTCTCCTGACAACATAATTAAAAAAACATAACACGGGTAACAAGAAAAATGAGAATAATATAATAATTTTTTAAAAAACATACATTTGAGGAAGGAAATGAGATGAGTTGGAAGGAAAATTGAAAATCGTAATATCCACATTTTTCGAACAACTACCATCCATCCTAGCAGTACGAATAGGGTGTGCGTGCGCCTGGGTAGGAAAAACTGTTTATTGTTATTTTAAATATAAGGTAGATCTCATTCTGAGAATTTTGGTACCAACCGCGACCTTCTAGCGTGTGCAAATCTGTGTCGACCGCTTATGACGTCACAGTGGGCTGGGGGTCCCGCCCAGGCGATAGGGGCGCGTGACGTCATAAACGAAACTTTGAAAAATCATAGAAACAGATCTACTCACGCTAGAAGGTCGCGGTTGGTGCCAGAATTCTCAGGATGTAGTCTACTTTCGATTAAAAATCTTTAAAAAAAATCGAGGCGCACCCCCCATTAGCAGTGGATAATTTCCTTCCAACGGGGTTCCTACTCCCTACTTTGTGGAGTGATTGGTTAGTCAATGCAAAATTTCTTGGAGAGACAAGGGTCTTGTAATTCTCAGATAATCCGTCCATGCCTCCCTGGGTTGGTTGCTGGTTTTTGGTAATCAACTTTTCCAAAATCAATAAAGACGTATTTTGCACACACAAAAAACCCCAAATGCAATCACCCCAAAATATATTTGGAGTAATGTGTGGTTGAAAGAGTGGAAGAATCTGTAGGTTTAAGGAAGATCCAGATCAAAGAACCAGTGAGTAAGTTGAGCGGGTCAGATTAGTGAGTGAGTTATTGAACTTCAACTCACTTTGACGAGTCTTCTCTTCCTCACAAGTGTCCTGTCTGACAGTAAGGCAAGAGGTGTTCTTATTCCACAGTTCTATACTGTGAATATATTCGGAAAGCAAATATATTCGGAAAGATTTGCATTCCATCTTTAATACCTACCTAACGGGTAGAGTTAAGAAAATATATAAATTAAGGTTGTTTCCAGGGCCGATTTATGTGATAGTGGATTTTGAATAATTTGTGCTTTTTTGTCGAGACGAATCTAACGTAGGTACTCCTTTTTCCTGAAGGGATTGCCTTTTCGTCGAGACGGATCTGACATACAGGCCAAGGGCAGAGAGAATGTGATGTTCCACAACTGCCGAGTGAATATTCTCACGAAGTACCGACTTATTAACGACTCGAAATGAGGAATTCGGCATCAGTAGGTACTACCTACCAGCTCAAATATCCGAGCGGCCTCACCACTCCATCAGTGATACAAGCGACGAGCGGGTGACTACCGATGGAGAAGAAAAGAGGAGCATCTAGAACACAGCCAGCAGGTGCTGCACGCGCTTCCTAGCGACACTATAGCGAATCTCTCAATCATCTAAATAATACTCTCTGGTGACTAGACGTAGGTGTCATACTGGAGCTAGTTCTCCCTGGCCCCACGAGGAGCGCAGGATAATTGGGATGATGGATGTTACCGATAATTGGAGCAAAGATAATGAAAAACAAAGACGAACTAATGATGAAATGAAATGAAATAAAGAAAACAAATAATGAAAATGAAATAATGAAAATGAAAATGAAAATAATGAAAATTGGAAATTTAACGCTTTTTTAACGGTGCAATAAGATTTGGCGTGTGATTTAAGGAAGGCCATTTTAGTTTAGTCAAGTCGATAACACGAAAAAAAATTCGTTGCAGTGTCGCTAGGAAGCGCGCGCAACCCCTGCGGCCCGCAGGGCCCGTGTTCTAGATGCTCCTGAAGAAAAGTGGAGATTTCGTCATTCGTATTGTGATCCGCGATCAACATATTTTCTGACCGGAATCCTTTTTCAAGAAACAAACTTGTTTTCTGCCTTCCTAGCTTTGTCTCCAGTGAAGAGAACATCCTAAAGACGAGAAGTCGAAGAACTCCGCTATCACCTGAACAGACATCACCAGAACAGACAACACAAGAACAGACATCACCAGAACAAGACTGAAGCTGAGTATTCAACAACCTACCGAATTCTCAAAGACATTAATACTTCCTGATAATTCACTAGAATACAATTTACCATCGTTTAGGAGCGTTTTTAGTTTTAGCGTGAGAACCAGCCAGGTAACAACCAGAGCAGTTAGGGGATAAATGGTGGTTACCTTAGAGGGTAGTGGGTTTAAGGTTTTCCCACGACCTCTATCTGGGTTTTTACCCAAGTCAATGAACTTGAGTTCTACTTTGCCTGGCTGTTGGTTCTGAATTTTTATTGCTAAAATATATAGACGAAATTATTACAAAATGGTAATGGTGAAACCGTAACAAACATCCTTAATAAATGCTTCTCAGAAACAAAGTATATTTACCTATTTTCATTCCCATTCACAACGGCAATGAAAATTTCCGAACTATGGGAGTTTAAGAAATAAAGTTGAAGGAATGTGAATTGAGTACCTGTGTGTGTTCTTCTATGTCGATGCATGGATGCAGGTTGTGCTGCCCTATAGTCACAGAATTCACATGAGTAGGGTTTTTCACCTGCAAAGACACACGTTTAGTTAGGTGTGGGTAACAGTTCGCTACAGGTAACCGAGGAATTACAGTACAATATAATACTCCCTGGTAGATAGGTACCAAGGTTCTTGATGTACAGTCCAGTGGTATCAATCATTAATCCAATTGTGTGAATATCGATGAGTAAGTTGAATTCATCACTGTTGACTCCACTTTACTAGTAGTGGTGGATATAAACACTATTTAAGCTATACCATCTATTGTGAAGGGTGATAGATCTGTAGGTACAAACTTACCTGTGTGTTGCGACCTGATATGCCTCGTTAAAGTTGTGGGATGTCTTGCACGATAATCACAGTGTTTGCAAGCTAGAGGTTTTTCACCTGAAGAGGAATCCAAACATCTAAACTTATAATTAAATAATTATTTTTTAATTTTTTGCATTACAATATACGAGGGTCACTCAATAATTCAAATCTTCACTTTTGAAATGAAGGCTCATTTTTAAAAAAAGTTTTTTATTTAGTACTAAGGTTATTTCTGGAATTCTCCAGCCCGCTCTCTCAAACACCAGTGGGGTATTTTGGAGGTTCGGAAATTCTGGTTTTTGACCTCAAATTTGGATTGAGTAGCATTGAAAACCTCTTCAGTTCAACTTTTTGCCCATTTATACTATAAAATGTGGTAGAAAAATTAAATAAAGAGATCACATGTTTGAAAAAAAAGGCGGGCCTCCATGAATGCACACGCACTACACCGTGGGCGTGTGTGTGTAGTATTTCGTAGTATCCAAGGCCACAAGACGTTCGAGACTGCATGGGAATAGTTGAACGTCTCGTTACTAGGTCAGCAACTTACTACGTCACATCATTCAAATCTTCAGCTTTCATTAGCTTCTCTAATTTTGTTCCAAACATTTGCTCGATGAACAGACCTGATTACTGTTATTCCTAACCCGTGCTCTTTTGAAAAAAAAAAAAGTGGGTGTGGCACAAAGCTTCCTCGTATCAATAACCCGATTATATAGATGATCCGATGCATAGTAGTTAATCTGAAAACACCAATCTCTAAGTACCTTTCACTAACCTCATAGGGGACCATCTACACGCTAATCTGGACAATCCTAGAAAATTTCATCAAATTCGGATGAAAAATTAAGTGAGTAGATGTATGTGGTTGGATCAAAAAAATACTTAGCCTCGGCTGGGATTCGAAACCAGGACCCCTGGGGGATAGTTCTAAGCGCTACCTCTGAGCTATTGAGGCCTAGTGATGTAATGAATAGGATTTAAGATTCTCACAGGGGCCCATCCCTCTATGAAAAACCATTCTCTATGATTTTCATAGGAGACCATCTTAACACTACTCTGTAGCATCCCTGAAAATTTCATTGAAATTGGATTGAAAAAGTAGAAGTTATGGCTGTTACAAGGAATTCACATTTGCGCATGCGCAGTCGCTTCTATCAGTCCGGAGATGATGATTTTCATAGGGGACCGTCTACACACCAACCCACACAATCCCTGAAAATTTCATAGAAATCGGACAATAAATTCGTATAGTTATGCCCGTTTCAAGGATTTCATGACAGACAGACACAGAACCAAAATTGTTCAAAAAGGTCTGAAACGCAAAACGTTTGGAGCTCAAACTTCGACTATTTCTTCCGAGTCAACTCCGAATCACCTGGACTGAATCTTTTTTCCTTATCAACTGATTGATTCCAATTCATACAGAACTACCAAGATATTTGCCTACTTTTTCACAAATTGAATACCTACCTAACTTTATATATGTCCGATCCAAAGCTGACAGGGACTAAAAGAAGGAATTCCTCGATCATATCCCCAAATCTGTGTTTAGAACGGCTTCAGCCCGGTGGCTCACTTCTACTTCTACGTTTAGTAGT
Source organism: Apolygus lucorum (assembly GCA_009739505.2). Classification (NCBI taxonomy): domain Eukaryota; kingdom Metazoa; phylum Arthropoda; class Insecta; order Hemiptera; family Miridae; genus Apolygus; species Apolygus lucorum. Next base: position 41,465,356 of record CM019182.2, read on the forward strand.
GATATAATTAAACTCAGAAAACGAACAAATCCGAGATTAACGCACTTGGCGGGAACAGTAATAAGTTTCAAACGGCAAGGAGACTAAAACAGCTGGAAAACCCCTGATGCACTAGTTTAAAAGAGGGGAGCATCTGGTAAACGACAAGCAGGCTGATGTTCTCACGAACTTCCTTCCAACCGCTATAGCATTGGCGACCTTACTTAATGAGCGACCCTAAAAGTCTGAAAGGTAAACTAGATAAACTAGATTCATTTCTCACCAGTGTGAATACTACGATGGTACTCCATGTGTGCCAGCTGGTAACATTTATAGTCACAATTATCACATTTAAATACTGCAACAACCAAACAAATGCAGGATAATTACAAAGTGAGACATGCATGTTGAATTAAACATTTATACAAGTTCTAAAATAGGAGAGTCACTTACTACGTATCTTAGCCGATTAAGACTCTGTCTGACTTCAACCCCTTTCAAATTCACGTGTAAGATTTATGAACAATGCGTAAAAATTCAATGTAGCTTTACCAAAAGCACCAAGTAATATAAAAAATACAGGGTGGCTCAGGAATCCCCCCCCCCCCCACTGCTAAAATCGTCCACTATCTGATAGTGGTAAACATTTTTTGTTTTTTAAATCTTCATGATTTTTCCCAAGGATTTCAAATATGACCATGGTGCGCAATCGTGCGCAACGCACACCAACTTTGTTATTTCAAATGGGAACCCCTATTTTTTTATTGCAGATTTGGATACTACGTGAAATTTTATGAGTTTTAGACCCCTCAACCGATTTTTTTGGTTGCGCACAACCCGTCCAGTGAGCGCGCAAACATGCGCAACCTTTGGATTGTCCCAAAATTGAGATGAAGGTAGACCCCAAATGTGATGCATGGTTTTTCCATTAATTTTCGACGCTGAATCACGTGGTGGTATCCATTTTTGGATTTTACTGGAATTTTTCAAAACGGCAGCCGAAAAGTAGATAATTTCAACTAGAAAAGCGCTCTTTTTCCATCCTTATGAGTTACGACGCAATTTTAATTACCTCAGGTGGCTAACTCTACTCCAAAATTACTACTTAACTAATTAAAATTGCGTCGTAACTCTTAAGGATGGAAAAAGAGTGATTTTCTAGTTAAAATCACCTCATTTTTGGCCGCCGTTTCGAAAAATTCAAGTAAAATCCAAAAATGGATACCACCACCTGATTCAGCGTCGAAAATTAATGAAAAAACATGTATCACACTTGGGGTCTACCTTCATCTCAATTTTTGCACAATCCATGGGTTGCACATGTTTGCACTGAGGCGAAGGGCCTCAGTAGCTCAAAAAATAAGGTCAGGGCTGGCAGTTGGAATGGAGCCCTCGGTACTTTTCTGTTATAACCCCCCCAGTCTGTCTTCAACAGGCCCATCCGGTGTTTCTAGGCATTCCGTCTTACTTACAATACATATTTACGTCAAATTCGCCACAATTTCAAGCTGTGGGAAGGAATTATAATATTTTTAAAATAAGGAAAAAAAAGAATTACTGAGTTTTTAGAAGTTGCCAATGTCGGTGAGGATTTGTTGAAACAAATTGACGTGGTTGTGGTTTGATTGCCTCCACATAAATTCGCACAAATAGGTATCGAGTAATGAATTAGCTGATTGGCATTGTCTTTGTCCTTTGTGAAGAGATGTTTGTAAACCAACCGATTCATCGAGAAGGTATTGGACCCTCTCTTTACTCCCTCAAATTGAGCGTACATTAATTAATAAAAATGTGAAAAGGAATCATTACCGGTGCCTAGAAACATCGGACGGGCGTGAAAAAGTCGCGAAACAGACTTGTGGGGGGGAGGGTATAACGGAAATGTACCGAGCCCTCTACATCGCATCCCGCCACCTCGGTGCCCATTCCTTGCAATTGCTTTGGCCAAGGTCCATCGTCACTGGAGATGAAACCTGGGAGTTTCATTACCAACCAGAAAACAAAAGGCAATCCATGGAGTGGAAACACACCTCGTCCCGAAGTTCCAAAAAATTCAAAGTCGTGAGGTCAACCAGGAAAATCATGGCTTCTGTTTTCTGGGATCAAAAAGGAATTTTCCTGATTGATTTTTCGCCTCAAGGCACTATAGTGTGACCGTGAAGAAGCTTCTTCGGGCCATACAGAACAAGAGGAATGTTGACCTCTGGTGTTTGCCTTCTCTAAGACAACGCTCAGCCACACATTGCTCGTTCCACGGCGACACTTTTGGATGAGTTTGGTTGGGATATTCTCACCCATCCACCTTACAGCCCCGACTTGGCCCCTTCAGACTACCACCTGTTCACCAAAATAAAGGAGTTGGCGGGACAACGTTTCACAAGTGAAAGAAGCTGTCACCAACTGGACCAAAGAGGTGGCAGGAAACTTCTAGGAGGAGGGGATTTCGAAGCTGATTTTGCGATTTACCAAATGTAACGACGTCGCCGGGGATTATGTGGAAAAATAATAAATATTTTCAATTACACTAGCTATAAGTTTCAAATTTTTCCAATGAAAACTTGATTTAAAAAAAATAAACGGAACTTATCTTCTGGACAACAATTCCCAGGTAGGTACTTGGATCAACCATTAGAGTAGAGAACTTACATTTTGAACCGGGGTAATATTTCTTCTTCTTTTTAGGTTTGCCCATTTTTGGAACTCCAGTTTCATTCTGGGTGATTGGCACTTGTGGTTCCGAGTTTTCGACATCCATAATTTCGCCTAAAAATAAAAACGTAGATAAATTAATTCATCATAATCAAAAAACAGGAAATACAAAGTATTTTAAAAAAGAATCATCGGTTTCAACTTGTAGCACTAATACTAATGGCAGATATCTATCGAAATATCAGTGAAAAAATTATCAAAATCAGTGAACCCGATTTTAAAATGGGGGGAGGATAGCCGAAGCCTGGGCTTTCGAATTTATTCTGGGGGTGGAAAAAAGAAAGATAGAAAATGCGGCTAAAGCAATTTTGGAACCCAATAAACTGATGGTGACGAGAAGGGGTGGGCCGTTTCCTCGCAAGAGACAAAGAAAAACATAAATCTCTCATTTTGGCTGATATCGTTCACGTCCTAAGGGCAAAAATGTTCTTTGAAGAGTTCTCACTAACAACTTCTTTCCGTTTCTGCTGAGATTGGTTTCGGTGGACATCGTAATAGAGAAACGACTCAGTAAGACGCGAGTCTGTGGATAAGAAGGCTAAGGAATCACTGAGGCAGTAATTCTAATTGTGAATATCAGTTGTAGAGTTTGTTCAGGTGTTCGCTGATTGGCAGTTCCTTGATCGGCCGTTTTACAACATCGCGGGAGGCTTGGGGTCTATGAGGGAAAGAGAACACGTATCTCCAGGAGGCGTGGAGTACATCACCTTTTCGTTTACCTGAACTTGGGAGGCTTCGGGTATATCACCAAAATGGGTACCTCAACTAATATTTGCAGATGGAAAGAATGCGGATGGTTTGGTGAGGTGTCCTTGGGTATTACTGTCCCAAAAACATCCTCCTTCTTTCTACCTGCCACTCAAGCCAGGGAAAATGAGACCGAGGGTTGTTGACTACCGACCAATGATGAAGTAGAAGGATTGATTTTCACAGACCGTTCGGGTACTTTAAGGCAGTGGTTCCAAATTCTATATCGACCAAACTTCAAGGATCGATCGTACATCTAATTTAAGTAAGAAAATGTATCGAAGCATCTTTGTTTAAACCCCTTGTTTTTCCAATTTTTTTTTTCAATTTCAAATTTTTTTCGTGTTCTTGAACATTCTTGAACTAAAATTACCAGAACTACCTTAATTTACCGTAAACATGTAAAAATAAGGGCACCGTTAGAAAGGGCGCCAAATTTCCCATTTTCCTACAAAAAATGATTTCTAGTAAAGGATGGTGCTTCTTTCAAATTTTAAAGGCGAATGAAGAGTAAACCTGAAGGGCAAGTGAACTCACAATCGAGATGGAATTCTTTCCAAACAATTGGCAGAGTGGAGGGGCTCTCTAACTCATTGTGACTCGAGCTGCTCAATGCCCAAATTACGAAGGTCTGAGATATGGAGGCTCGGCCCTTTCCCCAGCCTGACTCACCAGGCGACCTAAGGTTTTGGAACAGGTAGTCGTCTATGTTAGGAGGTTTACCCTTTGAAAAATTGGCCAGCCGCATTCTTTCTATCTGCGAACAGTAGTTTTCAAGAAGGTTTCTCCTCACCGTCACTGTCCAGCGTAGGTTCGCACTTGGCGCAATCACAGATCTCTGGAAAAGTACAGGATTCGAATTTCACGAGTAATCCTTCTTCTGTTCCATCCCTGTCACTTGGTTCCGCGGATAAACCAACATTAGTCAATCCATCGACCTCGTTCTTGTCTTCTGAATTTACAAATGGAATTAGATAATTTTATAACATTAAATTAGCTTGATTTAAAATAATATAGACAATTTTTTTCTATTCAAAAAAATTGAGAAAAGGTGACTTGTGCCCGCCCTGTCCTGATGTTACCAATTCAATTAATGAAAAGTTCATTTTTAGTTCACACGTAAGTAAGGCAATTACTCTGATGTCTTAAATAAGTACCCCAACTCATTATTCTGAGAAAGTGAAATTAGCAAGACGTCAGACAATGTGGTAGCAATGAGAGGAGTTTCCTAGCAACACTTGGCAAAATGAGCAGACCCTCAAGTCAACATCAATAAGTAGTAAGCTATGTCTGGGGAACTTACCATCGCCAGATAGGTAAGTTTTGATATAGGATTCCTCTTTACAATCAGTTTCCTCTTTACAATCAGGTTCTTCTTTACATTCAGGTTCTTCCTTACAATCTGTGTCTTTTTCACACTCATTTCCGATTTCTTCTTTCATTAATAATTCATCCTTCACATCGAGGATAACTGTTTCAGGGTTCAGGAGCCCATCGTACACTACGTTTGAATCAAAGTCCTCTTCCTTGATCTCCTCCAGAACAATTTCTGCAGAACAATCTGGAAGAGAGATGCTTGTGAACACTTCTAGTAGCATAAGCACCTGAAGTACAATAAATTTTGAGTAAAATATTTCCATTTTAGAATAATTATGAGCATCAGAAAAAATTAACAGGCAATGAAAATCTAAAAAATAACATCCTAAAAAACAGAGAGGTAAGTAAGGAAGATTCCAAAAACTTCGGCCTCACCAAGGGTCAAGCCCTCTGGACTGCTGGCTGCTTTGGCTAAAATTCAAGAAACCTGGAACATGCTTTAGCCGCGCTTTTTGGTGGAGTAGGGATGGGGTGGACAGGTGGAGAATAACCCCTGTGTGACACAAACCCATCACCCTCCCTCCCACCTGACACTTATCAGGTAATAAAAACGGAGTTGAGTAGAATGTTGTCTATTTCCACGAAAATAATGAGTTACAAGTTAAATCGATTTCGACGGTTAGGTCATCATCAGTAACAAACAATAACTTATGAGTTATTGTTTGTTACTGATGATGACCTAACCGTCGAAATCGATTTAACTTGTAACTCATTATTTTCGTGGAAATAGACAACATTCTACTCAACTCCGTTTTTATTAAAATGGTTTTCCACAATCTCATCGCGAGTGATTTTATTCGTACTTATCAGGTAGTTAGTCCAAGGCTAAAGCATGTTCCATAAGATTATCTATTCCTAATTACTACTCAATAATATCTCAGGCAAGTCTACATACAGATGCAAGAGCAGGGAACAATACCTGACCTCAGCGTATTGACTAGCTATCCACTTGATGTGAATAAAGTTGAGTCGAGTAAGCAACCTCTACAGACACTTTGGATTTCAAATCGTTTAGTTAAAAATTGTTTTCAACATATCAACAATACAATCAGTGAACTCAAATTGATAACAGTGCCCTTGAGGACCATAACATGAGGAAATGGGCAACTGTAAATAAACACCTTTTCCATCCTTTATTTTCTTTCTTTTGCTCCAAGTTTAGTAAATATTCGTCTGCTCGCGTTAGCGGGGAAACCCCACATTTTTAAATAAAAGCGGTTAATAGGATCTAGACTCTACAAAACAGTGCAGGGCAGGCAAGGTATTCCTCAATTAGGTATCCCTTCACCTGATGCCACTTCAGTCGAGTGCTTCCATCTTCCCTCCAGTCCTTCAGAGCAATTTTATCGAAGGTTTGCGGAGAAAGTCCGCACGGGAGCGCATACGTCCCTATTTTTTACGTCGCCCCTCGTTGAAAATGCTAATTAATATCCTACTTTTTGTGATATTATTAATCGGCAGGATACTATCATGTGAATATTAGTTCCGAAGTAATGTTAGCATTTTATTTTAGTGCATTTTTGTAGAAGTTCAATAGCTATTTGCTACCTACTATCTGTAATCGTTTCGTACGCAATTTCGTTACATTTTGCTGTATAATTCTCATACTGAGGTACCTACCTATTCTTCTGTCCTGGGCTCAGCGTTTCTCTGATCCAGAGGACATCGCTAGAATGAGGAATTTCACCATGTCGGAATTTCCTATTTTTGACCCCAAAATTGGATTCAGCACCTCGGAAAACCCCAACATTTCAGCCTGTACTTCCTAATTTACGAATAAACAAAACAGCGTAGAAAATATGGACGTTTAAAAAAACCAGGAGGATGACGTCAACCTGGAATAGTTCATTTACGGCTGCTTGATGCACTGAGATCGTGAAATCTCACTTTGTATAGTCCTCAGAGGCAACATTTCACAAAACCAGTAAAGATCGAAATCTAAAAACTGAAGAAAAAAAAAATAAAAAGCAAGATGGGGAAAATTAGGTTTCACCTGTTTTTGTTTGATAACTTTTCTCTTAGATAACACGATTTCATCGTACCAATGGGCAACACTGGGAGGAGACGGCGATCCAAACAGCCAATCAGCAAGCGTTTCCGCTTCACGTTGAAGAAGTCCGTTTTCCCGGTTATTTTTTTAAATCATAAATTTTGATTGTCTCCCAAAAATAACAGGAGACTTGTTTTCCAAAATCAACCCAATTTTCATGTATCCCACACCATTAACTATTCAGGAAAAATACAAGCAGAATTCGGTGAAATTCCTCATTCTGGAAGAACTTTCACAGGGGATGTTTCATGTTGTCACGTTCTATTTTTCATGTTTTTTTTTTTTGTTTTTTTTTGTAGTTTCACAAGACTATTGTACATTTTATGTTGAAATTCTTTTCATTGGCACAAAAAAGAACTGAAGAAGAAGTTCTTGAAGTTCCATTTTGTGCCAATGAAAAGAATTTCAAGTTTCGTTCTAATCAGATCATTAATCAATTAATTAAATAACGAATTAATTAATTTTGTGGTACGTAACCACTATCTTTGTTTGTTAATACAAGTGAATAGGTAGCTAAAGGTGGATTTGATAAAGGTTTTTTGTGAAAAGTGTCGTTTCAATAATGTGTCACTGTTATTCTACACTAAACTTTCCAAAATATGGACATGAGTGGGAAAAATCATGCAGAAATAAATAGGCGGGGAATCCCTACAACGCAAGCATGAGCAGGACGATATTTAATGCGAGCGGACGAAGGTTAACATCTTCAAATAATGCTTATTCTAGCAGCAGCAGCCTGTAACGGGCTATTACAGGCTTGCTAAAACCCTCTACTCAAGCTGGATTCACATGGGACGGGAAGGTTGGAGACAGAAAGAAATAACTCAATCTGATTGGCTGATTTTTCCCAGTGGAGAATGGTGGCAGCCATTTTGATGGAATGGCAGAAAGTCCGTCGGAGGAAGAAATTTATATACTGTTGTCCATCTTCTGCGCGCTGATAGATGGTCTATTCAGAGAGGCAGTCCCAAACCAGTTCAGAACCGAACCGGAACTGAAAAGGGGAGGGGATAGAGGCACCTTGACTCCTTTGATATCCTCCAAACCCCTCCGAACTGTTCAGGACTGCTTCTCCGACCGAACCTAATGTGATAACCACTAGTGGAGGTTTCACTAGGAGGCAAGGCTTGCAGGAGGAAGGTTATCATTCTGTCCACTCCATCCATGTGAACCTTCTGCCAACTCCGCCTACCCCCTCCACTGGTATTCTTGTCTTTTCCGACCTTTCCGTCCCATGTGAAACCAGCTTTACAGGCTTGCTAAAACCTTCTTCTCGGTCCACCTGTGGGTGAGAATTGGGAAAGAGGAGAGTGGCTGAGAGAGGGAAGTAATGCCGAATCAGTGCTGAAACAATGCTGAATCAGTGAGGTGAAAGAGGGGGAGTCATCTACACTCTCGTCTGCTGATCGTATTCTAGTTTGTGATTTATGGACTCAAAGACGCTAGATAGGCGATGAGTTCATCCTACAACACACTGCATTTATCAAGGTAAGCAACCATCTAAGAAAAATATTAATTACTTCAAGTTAAGTAGATAAACCTACCTCATGAGATAGAATAAGATAAGACTTGTATTCAGTGTCAACCTAAAATAACGAATCAAGTTACAAACTTAGTTCTTACCAGTTTCGCAACTTGGTGTTGGAATGCTTGTCATCGAACTTAGGGGCTGCCTTCACTAGAGATGAGAACTAGTACTTGTAAAATACTCTACTACTTGAACCGCGGTAGGCTCGTACGGTACCTATTTTAGAATAAGTAAAAATATGAGCTTATATCAAAAACTATGAGCTGAGCAAAAATCATAATCTTACAACTGTCTGGAGCGTGGTCTGGATCTGGTATGTGAATGAATCCATGTCAACAAATTGCCATGGAAGTGTCTGGTCGGAGTGGCTTTTAAATTATTGTTGCATGGTTATTACATATGTTTGTAATTTCACAAACTGTCTAGTTACTGTCGCATAGTTACAACCAGTTCCCGATTGAAGCCAACTTACCTCCCAACACACCACTTGTGTCAACACGGCGTTGTGCAAGACAACCAAAGTCTGATGCCCACCCCTTATCAGTGAGCTTATCAGCAGATCAAGGTCATCTTTGTTTAGGAGTGTTCGTAAAGTCTTGGAGTTGTAGCGTTGAAGTTCCTATTTTTAAACCGTTGCAAGTTGCACAGCCGATTGAAGTCGTGTCAAGGTCTATCAGCTTCCTGTTTTCGTAATCTACTAAGAATCATAATACGTGACTCTGGCTACTCGTCGACCAGTACGAACAATGAAAACGTTTCTTAGCGTTCCTTTGCGTTTGTGTTGCTTCTCCGTAACTATTGTCAGCTGGTAGATCTTTAGTTTTTGAAAATGAAAATGTTTGGCTTGAAGAACACTCTTCTCAATCTCAAAAAACGTTCTTGGAGGTTCCTTGAAGAACAGTCTCGCTCGTATTCGCACCACTACACCATTTTCGATGTCATTGTCGTCGGAGGTGGTCACGCTGGGACGGAAGCCTGCGCTGCTGCTGCCAGGATGGGCGCTAGCACACTCCTTGTCACCCACAAAAAAGAGACGATCGGTAATTGTTTTATGTATTTTTTCTGCCTCGTCGGAGTCGCTCAGTAGGTTGGTACATTATTCCTTAAGTAGGCACGCCCTGAAGTGTAGATTCTCACCAACTCCTTAGGTCTCAGAGTATGGTTAGGACCTACCCAACCCAAGCTGTTAGAGAGTCAAGGGGGATGTTGAAATAGTGACCCCCCCCCCTCACCATAATCCACCATAACATTTCTAGCGGCATGGGAGCCTCGAATCTGAAGAGCATTTTAAAATCCATGATCTACGATACCCAACATGGGAATTCGAGTTCACCCCCCCCCCTCCTCCAATGGTGCCAGTCTGTCACCAAAGCGGAAATACGGCATAACATTGAACTTTCATCTGTTAGTTTTAGTAGGCAGTCCGACGAGGTTCAAATCCGTATTCAAGGTGAAACACACAAAAAAAAACCCCACGAAATAAGCGGTTGACAGTGCCCTGGCACCATGGTGGCACCACTAATAGTTCCATGGTGGTACAGAGAATAATTCATGAAAATCCGGAGCTATAATGAGAATTTTTCCTCAATTTCAAAGCTTGGGTACAATTAGTAAGCAGTAAAGGCTCGGCCACACAGAACGCGGGCTGACCGCGCGGACAGTTCGCGCGCGAACCGACAGCAGTCCGCCGCGGACAACCCCTGCCACACAGAACGCGGACAGCCGCGGCGGACCAGTGTTAATTTTCTCAGTGTTCATCGATCATGTCGAGCAGCTCATCGGACGAAGAGGCCTTACCCTGTCTTCTGTTCGGAATTTTTTCTCGAACTCTTATATTATCTGTCATTATTTATTAATGACAGACAACGAAGCAATAGCCCAGTAAATTTAACGCGGTATTTTTTTTTAAAATAACACGCGGGGGTATCTACTATTTTTTATGATGTTAGGTCTCCTATGTTTATTCCCAATTTTGCAACCCCGAAAACCTTGTGCTACTGACGAAATGCATTAAAAACCCGTGAAATTTTAGTACTTTTCTAACAATTAGGCAAGTACTTCCAAACTGTGATAATTTCAATAATTTATGTCCGGTAACGTTTTAAATTAGGTTAAATTTGCAACAGTTTGCGACCAACTCGAGCTCTGTAGGTTGAATAGGTACCTAATTACGGAGATACAACAATATCCAAAAATAGATCATTTTTTTCCTCCCAAAAAGTGGAATTTTCGTTGTGCTCGAAATGGTTCAATAGCATGACTACTCATTTTAGAAAAAAAGTAAGAGAGAGGAATTTGATTGAAATGTAGGCAATTAGCATCAATTTGAAACCTTTTGAAACTTTAGTTTTCTCAAAAATTAATAAAAACCAAAAATAAATAAATAATGTTTTGAGAAAAAAGTAGGAAAAGTCATTTAACCTATAACATTAACATAAACACATTGATTATATTTTGAGGAAAATATGGAACAATTTCAATTATAGTGCAGAATTTGAAGTTGCCCGCCGCGGACTCTGTAAAAAATTACAACCTGCCCGCGCCCTGGCGCGGACAGAAGTTGCCCGCCGCGGCAGTCCGCGCTCTGTGTGGCAGGGGCAATGCGAAATGCCTTGTTACAGAGTCCGCGGGAGTCGGGCGAACCTGTCCGCGCGGTTAGCCCGCGCTCTGTGTGGCCGAGCCTTAAAAGAACCGAAATATTGAAAAATCGGATATTTTGTGAATATTATCTCCCCACTCATCCCCTCCCCTTGCGAATTTTGGTACTCTGGTGAAATCATGTACAACTCGGGAGTTATTTGAGTCAAGCAAAAAAAGAAACACGCAAATCGGTTGGAAATTGAGGCCTGGGCAGATTTTACAAGATTACGCCCGCAAACGCACGTTTTTTAAGCATTAACCCCCCCCTTCCCCCCTTAAAAAGCAAAATTCAAAATTCCGGCGCCGTAGTGCACAACTAGATAGTTTTCCGCGTCGAACAAAAAAAGAACCACGAAAATCAGTTGAGAACTAAGGCCTGAGCAGACGACACAAGATTATGCCCAAAAACGCACGTTTTTTAAGCATTAACCCCCCCCCCCTTTCCCCCCTTAGAAGGCAAAATTCAAAATTCCGGCGCCGTAGTGCACAACTAGATAGTTTTCCGCGTCGAACAAAAAAAGAACCACGAAAATCAGTTGAGAACTAAGGCCTGAGCAGACGACACAAGATTATGCCCAAAATCGCACGTTTTTTAAGCATTAACCCCCCCCCCCTTTCCCCCCTTAGAAGGCAAAATTCGAAATTCCGGCGACGTAGTGCACAACTAGATAGTATTCCGCGTCGAACAAAAAAGAACCACGAAAATCGGTTGAGAACTGAGGCCTGGGCAGACGACACAAGATTTTGTCACACACACACACACACACAGACATACACCTATGGTTTTTTCGCGGATTTGGATTCAGAATGGTCTGAAACGGATTACTGTGTGGTTATTTTTTTTTTTTCTGTTGAGTGTTGTCCAACTTCACCCCAGATCGATCGCATAAGGACGCCCAAGTCTTACTGTGGGACGTCCTAAAAAGAAGAGAGAGAAAATATAAAACTCGGTAACCATTGGCAAGAGTTCACCGATGTATGGAGAAAAGGCAGGCAAGTACTGTTAGTACAGTAATGTGCAAGTTACTGTAAGGCCTACTGAAGCCAACCATGTCGTTTGTAGTCGTACTACCACTCTCGCACTCAGCATCAGCCTAGTCGGATGAAAGTTTTAGTTTGTTGCCAGCATTTCACATGCATCGTTTTTACCTCTCCATCTACAAGACTAATCTCACAAAATTACCTTCATTTCTTGTTTTTTGAGTGCAAAACCTACCTATTGTAGCATGTCTCACCAAATCCCAACAAGTTAGCATTGAGACACCTGTCTTAAATGAAATCTGATAGATACATACTCCACCAAATGCTGATCAAATCACCAAAAACAGTGAAATCGGCCTTTCAGGCCTTGCCTCACTGCTTAAAACCATTGGCTAAAATTCAAGAAACATGGAACATGCTTCAGCCGCGATGCTCGACGGAGTAGCGTTACGTTTTCGGGTAGTTAGTCCAGTGCTCCATGCTAAAAATGAAGAGGGTCAAACAAAGGAACACGCCACTAGAGCTGCATCAAAACCAGTTCAAGGTAGGGAAAACCATGGAGATGATAAAGACGAGAACCACAGCTCAATAACAAATCTCTAGGGCAGCCAAAACAAAATGCGACAGGTGTCATCGACCAGTGGTGGTCCTATGGTTTGTAGTACAAATTGCGACTCACTAGATGGTACTAATCAGTCCCAAGGGCAACAAGATGGAGAAATTCTAAATTATATAGGTGGGTGACCTGGCTTTGGGATTGGGCTAATCACCCAACCTTATTTATTTATTTATTTTTTATTTATCCAGATGTAATAGCCTACAATAAGGCAAAAAAACAGTCATAATAACATATTACAAAATAATATAATGGGGTAGAATAAAAAAACCAACGAATCGGGCCACGTATACAACAGGATGGAATAATAATAATAATAATAATTCAACCTGTGGCCGATGAAAATTGTCCAGTGGGTGGAGGCTGGCAAGCGGGCCTCACCCGACCGTCCCTAGGCCTCACCCACCATGGTGGCCTCCCATACCAGGCACCCAATGGCCACGACGTCCAGCACAACTACTGGACGCCACCTCCACTAGATAACCCGTGTACGACAAGTAGCCTGAAAAGGAGGTGCCAAGGAGATCACCCCCGGGACCAACTGGACGACAGCCCAACCAACGAGGGAGGACAGCCACAAACACACAATCAAACATACAATAAATACAATCACACCACTGTTAGAGATTGCAAACACAAAACAACAAAATATCACAGATAACTACACAAATATCACAGATGAAAATATAACATAATTGCAAAAAACAACTAGACCGAGTGATTGTATAAAAAATTCATTCGTGCGGGGGTACCGCAAGGCAGCGTTCTAGGTCCTTTCCTATATTTAATATATTCGCATGACTACCCCGAAGACAGCTCCATGAAGATTGCCCATTTCGCTGATGATGTTGCAGCCCTTTGTAAAGATTATGCGAGTGAAGGAGCTCAGGAGAAACTGCAACTTTATGCTAGGGCGGTGGATGAATGGTGTTCCAAATGGAGAGTGAAAGTGAACCCGTCCAAATCCCAGTTGATAAACTTCACCCTCCGGAGAAACGTTTTTCCTTGCTCCATCACATTAAGCGGTACTACGATCGAAGAAACAGACGAAACCCGTTACCTGGGTCTTAGGTTAGACTCAAAGCTAACATGGGCATCCCATATATCATCAGTAGTCCAAAAGACTCGTTCCCGAATGTATATGCTCAAGCACTTGCTAACCAGCTCTGCTATACCTTTGCACTCAAAAAAGCTTATATACCTACTGCTTATTAGACCGGTATGGCAGTACGGGTGCACCATTTGGTCGTCAGCAGCGGACTCGCATATTAAAAAGATACAAACCGTACAAAATCGTATTCTCCGGCTGATGACTTCAGCAGACTGGTTTGTAAGTAACAAAACGCTGCACAAAGACTTGGACATACCTGAGGTCGCTGACGTTCTCCATTTTTCATATCGAAAATACCACCTGAGACTTCAATCCCACCCTAATGAACTGGTCCAACATATATATAATAACCCCCCACCACCAAGAAGTAGACGAAGGCTCAAAAGAAAATGGCACTCGGATCTCGCTGGGAGTTGAAATTAAAATATAGAAATATAAAACTATTCTAGTCCACCATTATTACATACTTATTGTTATTATGTTACTTATTACGTACTTATTATTACCAAAATGTTACATCATAGATTACCTGTCATGTTGTTTATTATTTAATTGATGTTATATAATTTAGTTTATGTTGTGGCCCACCACTGGGTGGAACCCACTCTTCAAGTTTCAAGTTATGCGGTATAAACATTTGCTCCGCTCAACTGTAATGTACTATGTACAATAAAGTTTAAAATTAAAAAAAAAAATCATCTGCTAGACAAGACAACATGTCTATTGTATGGCTAATGTGTAATGGATGGCTAATGTATGGTAAATGTGTATTGGCTAATACCTTGGATTCTTTATACATACTCTATCCCGTTATAGTACGTGTTCCTAATCATTGGATGCACGGTGAAAATGGCAGGCGAGTGTTCCCAACCTCAGAAGTTCATCTACTTGCGGTGGTCCTTCATCATCAGCATACACAGCTACCACCTGTCTCTATCAGCTCGAATGTGTATTATAATACTGCTGCCAAAGTACCCTAGAAGTTGTTATCCACATTGAATCTTATTTATCGAACTTCCTTACAGGTGAGATGTCTTGCAACCCATCTTTTGGAGGAATTGGTAAAGGGCACTTGATGAAAGAAGTCGATGCTTTGGATGGTCTTTGTGGGAGAATCTGCGATTTGTCTGGAATCCAATATAAAGTAAGTTATTTTACTTGCATTACCTCGCTCATTAAAATCACTCCCAATAAAAGTGAAACGTAATTAACTATAATGTTTCTTCCCTAGGTTCTAAATAAGAGGAAAGGCCCAGCAGTTTGGGGGCCCAGGGCTCAAATAGATCGAACTTTGTACAAGCGTCACCTTCAGAAAGAGTTGTTCTCGACTCCCAACCTCACCATCATAGAGAGCGCAGTTGAAGATCTGCTTTTAGAACGACCTCAAGTCGAGAGGAACGTAAACGCACCGAAAGCTGCAGCTGGAGTCGTTCTTAGTGAGTTGAGATGCATTTCTGTACAATCAATGTCCTATAACGAATAACTCGAGGTTAAGTCCATTATTATCACCCATCATGGCAGGAGGTGGAGTCAAACTGTACGCTAGATCAGTCGTCATCACTACCGGGACATTTCTCAAGGGACAGATCAACATCGGCTTAGATGTTACGCCAGCTGGTCGCATGGGCGATGAACCTTCTATCAAATTGGCCGACACCATCAAGAATCTTGGCTTCAGGATGTCACGACTGAAAACTGGTGAGTAGGCACAGGCACCAATCTGAATTGTTGTTCAAGATGCTGCTGCATATCAATCTCATCAGCAAGCAAAATCAATCGATTTATCCGGAGAAAATGTAGTTTGTTGGTTTGTCCTGAAGGCACTCCACCTAGACTGGATGGGAAGTCAATAGACTATTCGATTTGCATCACTCAAGCTGGAGACGAAAGACCGATGCCTTTTTCTTTTATGAATGACGAAGTTTGGATCAAAGTAAGCACGTCGATTTTACATGGAAAATTATTTATTAAATAGTATGAACTTTTTGCTTCTGAGTCTACCAAGGTAGCGGAAGCTTTGTTTTCATTTTTCAAGGTTAAAAAAAAGTTCTCCAAAATCGAAATTACCACTTGCGTTTTACGTTTCAGATCTTTCTGAACAATTTTGGTTCCGCGTCTGTCTGTCTGTCATGAAATCCTTGTAAGGGGCATAACTATACAAAGTTACAGTAACTTTGTAGGACAGTAACTGTCCTATTTCGATGAAGTTTACAGGGATCATGCGGATTGGGTTGTAGATGGTCCCCTATGAAAATCCGAAACTGACAGTACCTAGCCTCTGCGCATGCGCAAACATGTATTTCCTGCGCCTCCTCCGCACGTACTTACTGCCAAAGCTGACCTATGGGTTAGTCTTTGGCAGGCTTACAGTGGGGAGGCTGCAAGAATTAGATCGAGAAGTTTGCTCTGCTGTGCACTCTTGGCTGAAGTTCCCACCTTGTGTCCCAAGTGCCTATGTTCACGCACCAGTCAAATTCGGTGGGCTTGGCATTGTGTCTCTCTCGGCATGTATCCCTTTACTACGTCGCCAGCGCCTGCTAGCCCTTCAAGGGTCGAGCTGGGAGGTCGCCGGTGCAGCTGCTGATCTTGATTTTGTCAGGCAGCAGTTAGTAAAAACGGAGTTGAGTAGAACGTTGTCTATTTCCACGAAAATAATGAGTTACAAGTTAAATCGATTTCGACGGTTAGGTCATCATCAGTAACAAACAATAACATAGCATGGTGCATTAGCATTAGCATGGTGCGACCGAGCAACACCATCTGCTCCAAAACCCAGTTTGTCTGCTGAGTTTGCTGCTGCGCTGCATGAGTCAGTAGATGGTAAGGAACTCCAACAGTGCTTTGAAAGCCCTATATCTTCCCAACGGGTAGATTGGGCTTCGGAGGGCATTGGGGCCCGCGACTACCGACACTTCCATGCTGTCCGCATGGCAACTCTGCCAACTGCGGTACAGTGTTCAGGAGGTAGTCATGGGACAACTCTAGCCCTTTGCCGCGCCTGTTGGAGTGGACATGAACATCTTTATCATGTGGTGCAGCAATGTCCTCGGACTCATGGGGGCCGCATTCTACGTCATGATGCGGTCGCCAAGCAGATAGCAGGTGCTTTGTCATCTAGCAGCTGGGATGTTGAGAGGGAGAGACTGTATCACATGCCAAGTGACCAGAGTAAGAAGCCTGACATTGTTGCCATCAAGCCCGACCAGTCTTGCATTATCCTGGATGTCCAAGTTGTCATTGGCAGCTTGGACATGGAGCAGACTTGGCGGGCTAAGGTAAGGAAGTATGATACAAATGATTTACAGCAAGCAGTGTTGGAGCTGAAAGGAGTGGAACCCAACAACATCAGGGTGATGGCTGCAACCTTGTCATGGGGCGGGGTGTGGTGTGGAAAAAGTGCCACGGAGTTGCGTGAGTTGGGCATCTCAGTAGGTATACTCAGTGGTAACACCACCCGCGTCCTGCTAGGCTCATATCTGAATTGGTGGTCATTCTATAGAGGTACTTCCCTTCATCCCTCTCTCCCACCCCCACCTTCCTCATCATCCCTCATCCCTAGGGCCAGCGTCGGGTGAGTCCTGGGCGTCCTCTCCATTATATTTGATTTATTTATTTATTTTTATTTATTGCGTGCCCCCTCCGTCACAAAAGACAATTTGTCTTTGAGGGGAGTTAGAAAGAAAAAAAAAATAATAACAGCCATAACCTCTACATTTCCTATCTGATTTCGATGAAATTCTCAGGGATTATGCAGGTTGACAAGTAGATGGTCCCCTATGATGGTAGTGGAAGGTACTTAGTGATTGATGTTTTGAGATTAACTACAATGCATCTTATAATCTATACAATCGGGTTATGGATACGAGGAAGCTATGTGCCACACCCACTTGGCAGACGTTTTTAAGTTTACTCGTGAAGTAACTTTTATTATGAAACCATTTGTCAACGTTTTCAATACAATCTTTAAACTACGGTTGTTGCGTTTTCAGCCAGAAGACCAGCTGATGTGCTATATGACACACACGAATCCAGCAGTCAACGATATAATTTTGGACAATATGCACGTTAACCGTCACGTGACGGAAGAAATTAACGGTCCTCGCTACTGCCCTTCTATCGAATCTAAGGTTCTGAGGTAATTAAAAATACATTTCTGTAGACTACGATACCCTACTTTTCTTGCCTGGGCCAGTCTCCATCCGAATCTACCATTTCCTGACATTGAAATCAAAACGACGGTGCAACCTTGAGTTCCTGTAACTCCAAATTCAGGATAGACGAAGAACAAAGTAAAATTCTGCGCCCTCCGTTTTTCCGAATTTTGGCTATAATAGTTCTGGTCAGCAGACTAATTTCATCAATTTCCTGGATCTATTCAACAGGCATGAAGCGTACCTCAGATCGCTAGGGCGAATATTTCTCGAGTTATAACGAAATTTGTACCGAAAAACGTGACTTTTTCAAAAATTACTGTTATTTTTTACTAAGGGTCTGTTCGGAGAGGCAGTCCGGAATCAGTTCGGAATCAAACCGGAACTGAAAAGGGGAGGGGATAGAGGCGAATAGACTCCTACGAACTCCTCCGCGCTCATCCAAACCCCTCTGAACCGTTCAGGACTGCCTCTCCGAACAGACCATAAATATCACGTTTTTTAGTCCAAATTATTTTGCTATAACGCGGAAATTGTTATCATTAGTTTAATTACTTATTACTCGTTTAATATTACACTCATGTTTGGCAGGTTTGGTAATAAGTTTCATCAAGTTTGGTTGGAACCTGAAGGCTTGGACTCCGATGTGGTTTACCCCAACGGCTTGTCTTGCACGCTCCCTGTAGATCTTCAAGAGCAGATGTTGAAGAAGATCGCCGGCCTGGAAAGTGTCAAGATGGTGAGGCCTGGTAAATATCGGATTGGGTTGCAGTGACATTGTGCATGAATGGTGTTGCACTTTGATATTTTCCCACCTTACAGCTGAGTAATTTTCCTGGAGAATAAGATTGAATCAATGAAAATGCAATTAGGTGTATGGCTACGCTTATAAATTCTGCTTATGATTCTCTTCTTATTCGTAGTACACAACTTTCGCGATTTACAAAAATAGCTTATGTAGTCCTTCTAGATGATTCAAGCTTCAGGTTTTGTCCAGTACCCTTCTTGTTTGCCGATTTTATTGATTTATTATCGGAAATTTGTCATTGATAATTTATTTCTAAAATCTCTTATAGGTTATGGCGTGGAATACGACTTCATAGATCCTAGAGAACTTCGACCGAGCCTAGAAACCAAGAGAGTTGCCGGACTATTTTTTGCCGGGCAGATCAACGGCACAACTGGTTACGAGGAAGCGGCTTCACAAGGCATCCTTGCTGGCATCAACGCTGCTGCCTGTGTATGTATGAGCCGCACTTGTTTTTTGTACGTTGTTAATTGATTTCATGAATTCAAGAGCACTCGTCATCGATTTTTTGTTCTGCAAATCTCTCTGACTGCATTACGCGATGTCATCTGGGCTCCCCCAAATTTTGGAGTGTGTTAGAGAGATCCTAATTACCTTTAACTTGTGGGTACCGGTTTCGTGAAATGAATTTATTCTAATCGCATTAATTGGTATAACCTCTGTAAATGTTGGAGTTACCATGACGTAAACTTGTAAGATATAGTTTTTAAGGGCTGGGTGATAAGGAGCTAGTAGTTTCTAGAAACGCGAGAAGCACAGCGTCCATTGACTGGCGCAATATCCTAGGGATTGCGATCCTTAACTGGCAGAAGATGGCCGAGGTCAGGTTGTCTAGTTGTGGTGTACAGTATGTCCGATCCTAGGCAGTTTGGGCTATAGGTGTGTCTGTACTGCTGTACCAGGACTGTGGAACCGAGTATCAAGTTGTAACGGTTCCATGCAATGATAAAAGAGAGTTTTTGGCAACAACTAACAGGCCTGTGGAACCTCTTAACAAAGCTCGGAGTTTGCGGGTGCTGATGAATTTGCCTTCCAACAACAGCGGGTGACGATGAAAGGGTTCCCCAGGCAGTTACCCATTGCTAGAGGCCCACTGTCACGAGCGCCTCCCTTCCTCCCTGCCCTCACTGTCCATAGTTAATGGGCTTCCTCCTTCAACTGGGTAGCGTCCTCTGTTGCTTGTGCTAGTTTCCTTCTAACGGGGCCCGTCAGATTCTGGCACCAAAAGTCTCTCTAAAGACTCAGTCCTTACTGGTCCAGTTCCCTTACTGATACACCTCCAAGGATGGAGAGGATATCGGATATTGGAACGGCTCTGGATTATTCTTTCCTTAAAATGTTTGGTCACTCATTAAATTATTGTCTGTTTATTAACACTTGTTTGGATTCTTTCCTTCGGTATTTCAAGTTGAGACCATGAGAATGGGATTTGACCAAGTTTGGCAAGCAGTACCAGTAATGGAACTGTACCAATAATTTGGAACTGGAACATCTTTGTCACTATAACCATTGGAATCGTTCCAGGGAAATACCTGGACTGATACACCCCTAGTTTGTGCAAGGAAAGGAGTGCGACAGGGTTGTGTCCTGTCTCCTATTTTGTTCAACCTGTACTCTGAGGCAATTTTCAGAGGAGCTCTTGAGAATGCGATAGTGAAGAGCAGTCGTCAATGGCGTTCCCATGAACACAAAAAGGTTCGCAGACGATACTGTTGTCTCAGCGCTAAGTCATGGCATGTTGCAGTAGTTATAGAATTTCCTGGAGAAAACTAGTGTAGAGTCTGGGCTGCAGATTAATGCAGCCAAGACGAAAGTCACGGTGTTTTCAAAGACTCCAGAAGTTATGTATGTATGAATTGGTGGAAAGGTGATGGCACAAGTATTGTCCTACAAATATTTCGGGTGGTATCCCAAATGGGGAATTTGCCTCACATTTTTTTTTTTTCGAATGAGGGTTTATTTTTATGGAATAAAACCATAGTGAGCTGCTCGAAAACGCATCCAAAAAATTTAGAGAATTTAAGGAAGATGGAAATTTTAAATGTGGTGGCAATGTGTAAGAGGCAGCCATGTTTGAAACGTAACGGATATTCTACCAATCTGACTTCAAAGGAGGTTCTGTGGCGCTTACCACAGAAGCGGAACATACACGAACTTTTAGCTTACAAGTAGTGCGCACTAGAGTGCGCTGCGAACTGGCAGGAAGAACCCAGACACAAAAGTGACCAAAAGAAACAATATTACTCACTTTTTTACAATACGAATCTACCTACTATTTTATCAAGCATTATTAGTCTTCATCTTCTCTTATTTAGTTTCAAGATTTGAATCACATTATTCAAGTAGCCATTTCACTGGATCGTTTTGTGTGGCGGTGCTAGAACTCTGTCTGTTGTCGGAGTTGTTTTTGCGTCGTTTTTTTTTTGTATGACGTCAACAATATTCCTCGATTTTCGCGGTGTTTTGTAACAGAGGCTTCACTTGTTTAGGCATTTTCTCCTACGGTAATTTTTTCCCCTTGGTTATTCCTAGTGTTAAACGTTATTCTAGGGCCCTATTATAGGATTTGACTTGAAATTCCAGAATCTAAAATTGAGGCAAATTCCCCATTGGGTATTCTAGTCAATTTATTTATTTATTTATTTATTATTCTTTTTCCAAAAGAGTATGTCTAAGGAATAACGGTAATTGGGTCTGTTAGTCGAGAAAATGTTTAGAAGAAATTTTGGAAGCTAGTATAAGTTGAAAATTTGAACGATAGCAGCAGGGTGTGACGTACCAAGTTGTGTGACGTATTAAGTTGCTCACCTTCAGGCGTTCATGGAGGCCCGCCTTTTTTTCAAACGTGTGATCTCTTTAATTAATTTTTCTACCATATTTTATTGTAAAATTGGGCAAAAAGTTGGAGTATGTACGTTTTCTATGGTGCTGAATCCAAATTTGAGGTCAAAAACCTGAATTTCCGACTCTCCAAAATACCCCATTGCCCAAGCCGAGAAGGCGTTCTTTGAGATTTTTTTTTTTTGCGTTCGGACCTTTGCTTGAATTTGAGAATTCGCATGATATGTGTTTTCCGTTTTCTCGTAAGCCTGTGAGTCTTTGACTCTTAGTGCGTGCTTTGAGAATCGTATGAGAATCGGAGATTTATTTGTACGGGATAATCCTCAAAATTCCTTGTGTTGACGGATGGAGAAAGATCTTCTATAGACTGTGAAAGAGCGGAAGACGCATCATCTTCATCACATAATGCGTGAAGATTAGTGTGAACTCCTCAGACTTGTTACAGAGGGAAAAATTGAGTTGAAGGATCTTAGTTCGTGGCTCGGATATACTTCGCTTGACCTATATCGCTGCTTCAAGAAGAGCTTTACTTGTCATTATGATTGCCTACCTTCGGACGGAGACAGTCATAAGAAGAAGGGAAACACTGCGAGGCACTCTTCTAGACTGGAGAGTGAATCTCTATTGGTTAAGCAAATAGCCTACAGACAGTTTCTTGCTCGCTCATAACCACTCCCCCCAAAAAATAAGCCACCTCCAAGAAAGGGAGGCAAGGCCTTTTTGTAAAATACTGATGTAGTGTTGTCATCATTAGAGTTTATGTAAAATGTCTAAAATACATCGTACATTGTAGACTTAGACGACCTCACTCATTTATGTTCTCCGTGGTCGTTTCAGGCTCAGCAGTGGGAAGGTATGACAATTAGTAGGACAGAAGGGTACATTGGCGTGGTTGTGGACGACCTCACCACCCTTGGTACATCAGAGCCCTACAGAATGTTCACCAGTAGAGCAGAATTCAGACTCTTTCTCCGGCCTGACAATGCCGATCTTCGACTAACTGCTAAAGGTAATTTTGAGTATGTTTGATCCTGTTGATATCCCCCCAGTTATTGGAACTGTTTAATTTGTAATACTATTTGGAAAATTGAAAACTAGTTGAAATTATTGTGATGGATCAACCAGTATGTCCCATTATAAATAACTCTGTATTATATTGCAGGGTACAACGTGGGATGTGTGTCTGATGAGAGGTACTCTCGAGTTAAGAGGATCCAGACTGAACTAGAAGAAGCAATGGATCTCTGTGACAGCGTCTCTTACTCCTTGCAAAAATGGAGAGAACTGTTGAGACTCTCTCCCACCACAAACACTGTGAAAAAGACGTAAGTCATTGATCATCCCGCTTTCTTTGGAATCCTCATTATGCTTGCTCATAAAACCTAATGCTCGGTTTTAGACTTTCCAAATGAAGAGGAGAGGCTGATTCTGGAGGTATCTCAGGTAAAGAGAGGGAAAGAATGGTCACGTGACATTCGGACTTATAAATACTCGGCTCCAGAATCAGCCCTCATGCATTATCTCAAAGCCTCGACTGGACTCCTTCAACAAGCACCCTTGTCTCATCTCTTCTCGATACTTGGGAGGTTTTGCTTACATTCCTTACCCTCCAGGAAGTTTTCTGGTTTCGGGCTGAGCTTCCTCTTTCCTATCTATTACTCACCCTACTTATGCCATGGAACAAGTACTAGGAAGAGTCACTCCATTGGGGGATCTGTGACTGCACTACTGCCACCTCTGGAAGCGTAAATGAACTATTTGCTTATGTGGCTGAACGCAGGAGTGTTTTGTTCATGTTGTTAGCACCCCTGAGGTGCTATTTCTCCAAAATTTGTATCCCATTTGTAATTCATCATTTTTCAAGATAGTCGAAGTTGGAACATAGTCAGATTGTCCGATTCATAGCACTCAGGTAAAACGCATGAATTATGAAGAAAAAGTTCATCAACTATAATTCTACCGGTGAATTTCAGTTGTAAGAACCAAGGCTTTAAGAAAAATACACAATTACTTATAGTTAATTTTTTGAACTGGCGATTTGAGTATTTTTTATAAAGTCAATAATGATTCCATGTTGCTTTCAGAGCCGCGGAAATCCTTTCAATGAACAATGACGGTGTTACAGTTGACCTCTTAGCCAAATATCTTCCGAACGAATTCAGTAAACTCTCGCAAAACAGAGAAGTTTCTGAAAGACTTAAAATCGAAGCCCTTTACGAATATTACGTCGATCAGCAGCACGAACAGGTAAGGACTTGAGCTGTGTTTTGAAAATTGAGTAGTGCAGGTTTTTTGTTGATTCAATTATTGATTTGATTCATATGAACTGTGCACTCTTCAATAGGTATCAAAAATCAAACAAGATGAGGGCCTTCGGATACCACCTGAAATCGATTATACGTCGTAAGTAACTTCACTTCTTCTTCATTCTTCAATTCATATAATTTCTTGTGCTTCGTGAATGTATTTTCATGAAAGTTTTAAAAATATATTCACAAAATTGACGAAAAGTGTATCATTTTATGCTTCTTTGATTTTTGAAGATTATGATTCCTAAATACCTAAATATTCCTATATAAATCGGAGTAAACAAAATTGGTAAAAACGTTGCTGTAAATGCGATGTGATTTGATGAACCCCGCAAGTTCTGTGTTTTTTAAAGTCCACTCACTATTTTCTGTAATAAAAAGAGTCTCACAATAAGAGACCCAGGCTGTTCATGGAACCCCTGAAAAGGGTTGATTGTGGGTTTGATTGTGATTGTGGGCTGTGATTTTGATTGTCCAACCAAAGAGAAGAGCTCGTAAAACCTCTGGGTAACATGGTTCCTTTTCAGTGGAGATAGAGAGAGGCAAAGAGTACTGGCCACTTAACACTAATGGAGACCACTTAACAAACAAGAAAGCTAACTTTTTTTTCGGCAGGCAGGTGAGAAAATCTTTAAGATCCATAGGTGGAGTTGGATCTCGTAAGATACCTGGAAGGATCCGCATCTTCCGGTTATGTGGGATTCAAACCCACTAAATACACCTCCTTTTCTCCCATGTTGGAGCTCACCCCGGAACCGTTTAACACATTACTTCGGGTTGAGTCCTGGGGCGTTTAATCTGTTCTGGGTGAGGGGGCGGACCAGATGCTCCCTCCTCTCTCTTTCACGTTCTAAGAGTATCTTCCTGGTGAACATTTAAGAAGAACTGCAGACAGGGCTGCAAAAAAATCGGCAGCTCTTTGTCACCTTATGAGAAACATAAATGGCCCTAGACCATGCAAGAGACGCTTGATGATGACAGTGGTGGAGTCAATTCTCTTGTATGGAGCGGAGGTGTGGGCGGATGCACTGAGCGTGGCGTATCTCCGACAGAGACTGATAGCTGTGCAGCGAAGAGGAGCTCTACGAATCCCCTGTGCTTACCGAACAGTGTCAGAACCCGCTATCTTTGTGCTTACCAGTGTCATACCGATCCATCTGATGGCTTCAGAGAGAAAAAGAATTTTCGACAGAAGGGATGAAGGAGATAGGTCCCGCATAGCCAAGGAAGAAAGAGATTGCTCGATGGTAAGCTGGCAAGAGATATGGACAAGAGAATATAGAGGACGGTGGACCTGCACGGCTAGTGCCAAACATCCAGAAATGGACGGACAGGAAGCATGGAGAATTGAACTTTTTCCTCACACAATTCTTCACAGGACATGGACTGTTTTATGCCTATCTACATAAAATGGGAAAGGTAACTGTCCCAACATGTCCACACTGTCAGAAGAGAGAAGATGATGATGCGCTGCACACCTTTTTCAAATGCACCAAATGGGCGGCTGAAAGAAGCCAGCTGCTGGCAGAGCTGGGATTAACTCCCCAAATTCCATCACCAGAAGCTGTCGTCAGCAAGATGCTGGAAGGTGAGAGGAGCTAGAGTCTTGTGGCAGCGTACGCAGAGAGTATCCTGACAAGGAAGACATTGTTAGAACGAGAGAGACAGAGAAGGGAACACCTGGTCCGTCCCGCCATCCAGAACTGATGAAGTGCCCCAGGACTCAGCCTGAAGTAATGTGTTAAACAGTTCCAGGCTGATCATCCAACGTGGGAGAAAAGGTGGTGTTTTTTTAGTGGGTTTGAATCCCACATAACCTTGAAGTCGCGGATCCTTCAAGGTATCTTACGAGATCCAACCCCACCTATGGATCTTAAAGATTTTCTCACCTACCTGCCGGAAAAAAAAGAGTATCTTCCTTGTCAGGATGCTTTCTGTGTGCTCTGCCACAGCAGTCCAGCTCATTTCACCTTCCAGCATCCTGCTGCAACATCCTCTGGTGTTGAACTCTGGGGAGCTAACTCCAGGTCTGCCATCAACTGTTCTCTTTCAGGCGCCCATTTGGTGCATTTGAAGAAGGTGTGGAGCACATCATCGTCATCATTGTTCTGGCAGTGTAGACATATTGGGGCAGATACCTTCCCAATTTTATGTAAATAGGCATAAAAAAGGCCATGTCCTTTAATGAACTGTGTAAGGAAGAAGTTCGCTTCCCCATGTTTCCTTTCAAACCACGTCTGAATGTTTGGCACCAGCCGTGCAGTCCATCTTCCTCTATGTTCTCCCGTCCATATATCTTGCCATTTTGCCATTATGCCATATATTTTGCCATCATACTCTTTCTTCCTTTGCTATGCAGGCCCTGTTTCCTTCATCCCTTTTCTCAAAGATTCTTTTCCTCTCTGAAGCCATCAGCTGAATGGGTATGACACTCGTGAGGACAAAGATAGCGGGTTCTGATACTGTTCGGTAAGCACAGGCGATTCGACACGGCATGACCTTGGTCAAAAAGAAGAGAAGACAGACAGACAGTTTCTGTTTTTACCTTCATCCAATCGCGTGGGCGGCAAACTACCGCCCGCGATGAATTTTGCGCGCCAAAACATAACTGGCAAGAGAGCGGGAAGATGCAGTTGTATTCTGTAGTTGATTTATTGAAGAGAATGTGATAGTTTAGTCAGTAGGCAACAAGCTCAGGAAGAATATTATAACGTTATTTTTTTACCAAAGTTTATAAATATTTTTAATAAAAGTTTTTGCACGGTTCCTTCTAATGTTATATCTTCTGCTATGAAGAAAAATCTTTTTTATTGAACTGAATAAGATAGTTTAGTCATTAGGCAGTAAGCCCAGGAAGAATATGACGTTATTTATTTATTGCTTCCGAGTCTACCAAGGTAGCGGAAGCTTTGTTTTCACTTTTCAAGGACGAAAAAAAAAAAATTCTCCAAAATCAAAATTTTCACTCGCGTTTTGCGTTTTAGACCTTTCTGAACAATTTTGGTTCCGTGTCTGTGTGTCTGTCTGTCTGTCTGTCTGTCATGAATTCCTTGTAACGCGCATAACTATACGAAGTTATTGTCCGATTTCAATGAAATTTTCAGGGATTGTGCGGGTTGGTGTGTAGACGGTCCCCTATGAAATTCATCATCCCCGGACTGATAGAAGCGACTGCGCATGCGCAAACGTGAATTTCCTTGTAACGGCCATAACTTCTACATTTTCCATCCGATTTCAATGAAATTTTCAGGGTTGTTACAGATTAGTATTTAGATGGTCCCCTATGAAAATCACCACCTTCGGACTGATAGTAGCCACTGCGCATGCGCAAACGTGAATTTCCTTGTAACGTCCATAATTTCTACATTTTCTACCCGATTTCAATGAAATTTTCAGGGATGTTACAGATTAGTATTTAGATGGTCCCCTATGAAAATCACCACCTTCGGACTGATAGTAGCCACTGCGCATGCGCAAACGTGAATTCCTTGTGCATCACCACCTTCGGACTGATAGTAGCCACTGCGCATGCGCAAACGTGAATTTCCTTGTGACGGCCATACTTTCTACATTTTGTACCGATTTCAATGAAATTTTTCAGGGATGTTACAGATTAGTATTTAGATGGTCCCCTATCAAAATCACCACCTTCGGACTGATAGTAGCCACTGCGCATGCGCAAACGTGAATTTCCTTGTGACGGCCATAACTTCCACTTTTTCTACCCGATTTCGATGAAATCTTCAGGGATTATGCGGATTAGGTTGTAGATGGTCCCCTATCAAAATCACCACCTTCGGACTGATAGTAGCCACTGCGCATGCGCAAACGTGAATTTCCTTATAACGGCCATTACTTCCACTTTTTCTACCCGATTTCGATGAAATTTTCAGGGATTATGCGGATTAGGTTGTAGATGGTCCCCAATGAAGATCACCACCTTCGGACTGATAGTAGCCACTGCGCATGCGCAAACGTGAATTCCTTATAACGGCCATAACTTCTACATTTTCCATCCGATTTCAATGAAATTTTCAGGGATGTTACAGATTAACTTGTTTTGATGTTTTGAGATTAACTACTATGCATCGGATCATCTATACAATCGGGTTATGGATACGAGGAAGCTATGTGCCACACCCACTTGGCAGACTTTTTTTTTTAACCAAAGTTTGCAAATTTTTTTACTAAAAGTTTTTCATTCTAAATAATGTGTAAGAACTCACTTACAAGGTGACCAATCCAAATCCTTGTCGTTATCGAGTTGAAGCACCAAAAAAAACCATTGAAATAGGGAAAAATCAGCCGCCCCGCGATTGCTAGTGTGACTTAAGCGGATGAAGGTTAAGTAGGTAATGAAACTTGCTTCCAAGTCTGTATTTGAATAATTTTCTGAAGGAGAGGAGAAACGGTGTTCTCGCATTTTCTAATGAAGAGAAGAATAAAGAAGAATTCATAAAAGCAACAATTTTATTCCTCAACCTCCATCATTGGTGTTCTATCATTGAGAGTTCTGAGTCAAATTTACATCAAAAATTGTTTTTCCCAACTGCTTCTGGCGAAGTCAGCTCAGGATAAAATTTCGAATGACCAATATAAGTAATTTGAAAAAATGTGAATTTTATCATTGACCATGCGGCAGCCACGAATTTCGACGGTAAGGTAGTTGATAAGAGTGTCCTGGTGTTCCCAGTAGGAGCGCAGCAGTCACGCGACCGACGGATCAGGGGCCAGACCCTCCCTGGGAGAGGGGACACAACCACTACGTCCACCACTCGCTCAGTCATATAACCTAGTTTGGTGGTTACCAAACCAGTTTGCTGGTTACTGTGTGGACACGGAGTTTGTAGATGATGAATCCTATCTACTACCCAACTTATAAGTGTTATGTATACAATTCATTCTAGCAATAACTTTTGTTTGATACAATTCCTATTTTCTGGTTGTTTCAGGACGTCTTTGAGTATTTCTGCTGAGGAACAAGAGAAACTCATAGCAGCGATGCCACAAACAGTAAGTTGATTCAGTCAATTTGTCGATAGTTGGGTTGTTTGGTTCCGAAATTCAGACTTTATAATAAGAACTTGTTTTAAATCTTATCAACTAGGAGTGATAAAGGCTCAACCAACAAAGACAAAAACTTCGTGATCTGCAGTTTTTATCTTGGGAGGGGGAGAGGTGTCATGTCATGTGTCAACATAAGTGCTGACTCCCTTGTGAATTGCTTACTCAGCAGCACGAATCTATGTAGGGAACTCCGCTGACCAACTTGAGTCAGTCCCGTCTCGCTGCTTGTAATCCATGCTTGTTTACCGTCCTCTTTCTCTAGTTCATTCATCAGTAACTTATATTCACAGTGGAGGGGGGTCAGTCAAACCATAGAGAAGGGGAGATGTGCTGATAGAAAATGAGGAAATGCCAAGTTGGCATAGACGCTGGTATGTATAAATTTATTTTAAAATTATTAGGTACTTAACCTTCTGAGAATGATTCCATGCCTTGACTTCGAATACAGAGGTTTCTAGTAGTCTCTTCCATCTTTGCCTTGAAAGTGAAAGGCGGGCCCAATCAGACTGAAGCAGCTACCGGTGAAAGGAGAACTTTAATCCTATTGGCTCAGAGAAGTTAAAGCGTCTGGGAGGATCAAATTCCAATCTAGGCAGACAAAGTGAAAAAGAGCTCCAACAGTGGTGAGGATAACTTGTGAAGGGCGGGATCCAAACTGTCGCTGGAACGAACCTATTAACGGAGAAACATGTTGAGGAACCACCTCATTCAGACGTTTACCGGACCTATCACTCTCAAGAATTTCGAACTTTTCAAGCACATCCAACATACCTCCCTTCGGGTAAAAAAAGAGGAAATTCTACGTACCGTCTGTTAGATCAAAACTAAAGTAGTTGGATTCACTCAGGTGACTTGCGGAAGCAGAATCACCTTTGTTATCTCTGAAATCCTTTTCGAGCTCTTTTATTCTTACCTTTAATTTACTACCAGTTTGACCACAATACTCGAGCCCACTTTATGAGACTAATTTCACATATTTCTTTGATTATAGATCGCTGCAGCTAGCCGAATTCAAGGAGTCACACCTTCAACGATCCTTCGACTCATGTTTCACATCAAAAGCCGGCCTGAACACGCTATGGCGAAACACTGATTTTGGGAAATCTTGAGGTATCTAACTGAGAATTACATACTGAGTTCTCATACTTTTTAAACTCGAGTATTAGCCAAGCGTTACGTTACCTACTTGTTCCTCTTGGTTACATTGGATTGCAGAATTGTATATTGAGGATGACCGAATTGCTGGTTGATAGAATGAGAAGGCTGGAATATTAGGTCTAGTGTATTCGTATAGGTACCTGGAATATCTATTCACGGATTTCTACCAGAACAACCAATAGATGGTCTGTTCGGAGAGGCAGTCCTGAACAGTTCGGAGGGGTTTGGAGGAGCCCAGAGGAGTCCATTCGCCTCTATCCCCTCCCCTTTTCTGTTCCAGTTTGGTACCGAACTGGTTCTGGACTGCTTCTCCGAACAGACTCATAGATACTCCAATCAATCAAATTCAGGTATGAGCAACGCATGTTTAAGAAGTGCGAGACTACCACAAGTGTTTTGCTCATGTTGAACTTGCTTTGCAGTATCTTTATTTTTTATGTGAAATAAATTGGTTCAAAACTTTTACATAACTGTAAAAACCTCATAAATTGGAACAAATTGGTCCAAAACTTTTAGATAACTGTAAAATACCTCATCCTTTCCCGTAAAGTGTACATTTTTTATTAATTTATATAAAAACTAAGAAGAAACAATACATGGAAGTTGAAAACAATTTATTATTATGCTAACTTTAACTTGCTAACGTTAATGCAATTCATTGGGAACTATAGGGCTGCCACAGAAACGTTGCATCCCTTTGGCGCATTCTTCTGGAGAACATAGAACTACTTATCTCTTATCATCAAGCAAATTCCTGCGCGTACAATAATTTTTCGTGAATTTCTCCCCTTAAAAGTGACATGATTCCCCTCCTACTGCAGATTGAAGTTCGAGCATTTCCGAAATTGAAATTCCGTGGCACTACACCAACATCAAAGTTCTCACGGCTCCAATTTACGTGTCAAGGTTTCTCCATGGAAGGTTGACTCGATCATTATAGTTCGTGGATCCGCCACCTAGGGGGCGCCACACGGATGCGAAGTTTCTGTAGTAGACCTATAGCTGGTTTTTTAAGCGACGGGTTACACTCAGACATACTCCCATGTTTTTTTCTTCGGGGATTTGGATTCAGAATGGTACAAAACGGATTGTACATGGATTTTTCTTGTTGAGTGTTGTCCTCCTTCACCCCAGATTAATCGCGTAAGGACGCCCAAGTGTTATTATGAGACGTTCTAAAAAGCCGAGTTCTACGCAGGCGGGTGATCTGTACAGAAAAATAACAAACCAAATAATACCAATAATTTGCAGCGTGTTTCCAATGAAGGAATGGTCGACGTGACCCCTCCGGCGTAGGTACTTCTAGGAAAACCCAGCTTAAACAATCCCCAATGAAATGCAATACCATTAGATTGATGACAGTGTGTGCGCATGCACAAACGTAAATTTTTTACTTCGGTTTCTTTGTTCCTAGTAGTCCAAAATCAGAAGGTTTTGGGTTCATTACGATCTACGGCGTAAAACTATTAACAATTTTCCGGTTTTAATTAAATTTTCATGCGTACATAGATCGGTCACCAGGTGGTCCTCTATGAATCCCACGTTTGAAGTGCCTAATATGATAATAAATTAAACATATTTAACTAATATGTTAATCTCAAGTTCCTACATCTTTGCTTTGAATACACGTTCTGCCCTAGAGAACACAAGAACTCTAGCAATCCCGTTCAGTCAGCATTCATTCAGCAATCGCCAATAGGAATACGTGTTCTGCCCTAGAGAAAACCAGAACTCAGGCAATGGGGTGTGCGCATGGGTCGGAAAAACTGTTTATTGTTATTTTAAATCTTCACTAGACCTCATTCTGAGAATTTTGACACCAACCGCGTGTCAAACCAACGTTCTAGCATGAGATGAACTTTTTCTATGATTTTTCAAAGTTTCGAATGTTTATGACGTCACAGAGGGATGTGGGGTGGGTCTAATAATCTTGGACGACGTACCCCGTTGGCATCGTCTTTTTTGGGCTGCTTGAACACTTATGGCCGAACTGCCACAAAAAAAAGAAAAAAAATTAATAGTTATTTGTTGGTACCTGCCTAATTTCATGAGAAACTACTTCCCACTCGATTCGTGGTAGGAACGCACTACACACCTACAAATAACTAATTATGTGTATTTGACCCAATTTTGTAAACCTTGTGATACCCTTTCAAGGATTTTATTTATCAGAAGGTTATATCGTCAGCGTTAGGTTGAATACACCTAGATGTCGATAATTAAACAATAACATATTTTAGTACTTTTGACAAAATATATATGTTTTCTTACCTAAATAACGTTGTTCTTTGTAGTTTTCCCACTTTTCTTGTTATACCTGTCTATTTGAAGTGTGTGCAGCCACTCACAGGGGTACTGTTTCCTATCTCGGGAACTGGATGAGGGATAGCTAAGGAAGAGGATCTTGAGAAATCCGGGAATTAAATGTAAACATGCAGTGGGGGGGGGGGGGGCGCTGGTCGGGGGGGGGGGGGGGCTGCCCCAAGGGGAGACCCAGAGGCCCACCGTCCCCACCACCAACACAAATCACTATGGTAACCAGCTGAAAGGGAGGGGATGAAACCTAGGAGAGCTCAGCGCCCACTGGGCTGAAAGCTGAATGTGGGAGCCCGAGAAGCGTTCTGATTGGTGGAGCTCCAGGACGTAGTTATAGCGGAAAGCAACAGATAGCGTTCATGATCACTTGTTCCCAACCTCATCACAACAAGTCACCTTGTTTATCACATATTTTTCTCCTTGGTGCGTTACTGGCTGCATCTAAGTAATTAATTTGATAACATTCAGTTATATTCGCGATATGTACGAAAAAATCGAGCGATTTTCATCATACACTGGGTTTCAAACGTTTCTTTGGGTGGCAGTTATCAATTGAATATTTGAACTACTGGCGATAGGGGCAACAACAATTGCTTGAGGAACTCTGAAAATATCTTTCGCCTCGATTTGTTTTTCCAAGTAATTTTTGCAAATCTAAATGATGATGAAACGAAAAGTTATCAATTTCTGGTCATTCGTAAGGATTTGAAAAGAATCAGTATGAAGAGTGTGGGCTCCCCCCACCACTTCCGTAGTAGTTCCTCAATCCTAGCTGAAAGTAGATGGCGCAACTGAGGTAGCCTCAAAAATGCTTGCACACCATTTTAACGTTGGCTTTCTTCTCTGTTAACTTGTCTCCATTACTCTGTGTCCGCGCCTAACCCTTTCACGTCAATCCTGTCTGCTCTCTCAAGCTATCAACCCCCCCCCCCCCCCCCAGTTCGCTCGTCTATAAGCACTTTGCCATTCGACAGCAACTGTCCCCCTGCCTTCTGTATTGCGCAACCTTGCTCTATCAAACTGCTCTCTTTACCTAAAGTCTTTTAGTACATCAATAGTTAGCTGAGTAATTGCCCTCACACTATTCGATTTCGACCCCTGCTCTCAAACGGACTTCCAACACAACCCGACTGGATTGCAACACAACCCGACGACACGACCAGGACCACGCCCAGGCTAGCCACTTTGTGAGTGTTTTCAACCTAGATAATTATTGGCCAATAATTAGGATTGATAGGGGTGTAGAGACAGAGACTTACCTCGATTCAGTGATAGTTCATAGCAACCATAACGTTTTGCCCTCAAGCAATTCAATAACGCATTGTTGTAATACACTAAGCAATGCTAGACATTTTCTACAATCACATCAAATATTTTACAGTTGTTTAATCTTAATATTCTAAAGGGTATTAACATAAGAACTTGGCACTTCACCGTCAGTATGACGTTTATCAGATTCAAGGCCTACATGATAATGATCAAATAACTCCTTTTTTCATATATATTTTTTTATTTACTTACACAATCCTTATTTCTAGTTTGATCAACGATACAATAATTTTTAATCGCAATAAATAAATAAGCTTAAAAATAGCAAAAATGGCACAAAAATAGTTTTTAGGTACAAATTTAGGCTTAGGTACAAGGTTCTCAAAATTAAAAATATTTTGCATAAGTACCATCGTTTTTCATTCATCACAGTTAAACGACACTCAACTATCTGCATCTAAACATATATACATCAAAATAGGTACAACATTTGGAAAAGCTACAATTTTAAAATCTTAAAAGTACGTTGAAAATACATAGTTATAATTACGTACAAATAGCACTCCCTCTTCGGGGACTGGTAAAATACATGTAGAAAAATGTTATAAATGACTCAAGAATGAATATCAATCGAATTCAAATAATTTAGATTGTTTCGCACGGAAGTACAACATTCATGTTAATAAGAAAATACATTCACTTACTACCTAGTATAATATTTATTTAACTGTTATTTCATGTTGGAGGTTAATTTTGTAGTCTTCAATTATTTATCTTTTCTTGTAGGCTTGAGAAAGGGGCCATAGTTTGCCCCGAAAGCGCTAGCCAAATAAATGATGAAAACGGTATATTGACGTCCTCTGCTTCCTCTCCAAAACAACCAAGATTATATTTATTTTAAACAGTTTAATTTTTTCAATTGAATCTTTTAGACTTAGACTTTTTGGAAACTGAAAATGAATGCTGAGTATCTATGATTAACTGTTGGTCAGCACAAATACAAAACTATTCGTCAACAGTGTGAAAAAGATACACTTATAGATATTCATAGTCCACCATAGATAAAATTCTTCTTCCACAAGATATTCTTTTCATGAGCTTCGATAGGAGTGAGCTATACAGTTGAAGGTAACTCAAAACACTCGTAACCCTGTATTTGTGGAATTACGATTATCTTACCTACATAAAATACGGATACTTACCCTGAACAATTTACAGGTGACGATCTGAGTGAATAGAAAGGATAGTTGGTTACGTATAGTCGGCGAACGCCATTTTTATGAACAAAAAGATGTTTAACCCTAATTGAACCATGGTGTCACAAGTGTCACCGAAAGCAGGAACTCCACAGTTGTCCCATTTAAATATAAATTGTACTAAAAGTCTTTAAAAATCAAAAAATAATGTTAAGAAGAAAATTTTGAAATTGAAAAAAATCCTTGAAAATTTTGAAATTAAAAAAAATTCCTTGGAAATTTTGGTCATAACTCTATTTTGAGACTTCCAACAGTCCATCAAATTATACTGTTCATTAAATTTAAAATTCCAATTTAATTTTGGTTACTCCGGTGACACTTGAGGAGATCTGTTCCTGATATGCTTTCGGTGCCACTGGTGATACCATGGCCCAATTAGGGTTAACGGTGAATCTCTGATAAAGATAGGAAGAAGGAAACCTTCAGAGAAATTAGAACATCCCTGGTCACAAACTTTGATATTTTGCTGTTGAATTATTGAACGGATAACAGCTCAGAACGAGTTATGCAAATAATCGAATTGTGAAACCCCCTGAAAATACGACATGAATTAACATGAATTTAGTTGGTCGTCGATGTGAATTTAGTTTTTTGTTTGAGGGAAAAATGAAGCGTGACAAGACAATGTTTCCCTTATTTCGCCATAAATCTCCTTAATGTAGCTTCTCAACCTTGGTAGCTTATACAGGGTGTAAGCCTAAATTGTCTGCCATACTGCAGGAGTCGATTCTACAACTGATTTGCAACAAAAAATATCTTTTAGCAATTTTTATAAAAGGCTTCGTTTCGGAGTAATTTCAATTTTAAGGTTTTTTCCCGTGATTTTGACCTTACGTCATTAAATTGGTCATAACTCTTTTATTTTGCTGTGATAATTACAATTTGATGATACCGTTGGAAAGAGCATTAAATTTCCGATCGGATAGATGCTTACCTTTTTTTTAAAATTGTGAATGATACGCGATCTAACACGGGGCCCGGCGATATGCAAGGCAAGTTGTTCAAAAAATTAATTTTGCGGGACTGTTTTGGATGAGAAAAGACGATGGGCGGGGGGTCAGCGCGGGGTCTAGTATTCCTATACCCCCACTACCACACCATCAGCCATGACAAACAATCGAGTAGCTTTTTCGTGACCTTGAAAGCAGAGAAAAGTGGAAGATGAGCCATGGATACTAAGCCATGCGTTACACTTCCTTAGCAACCAGTAATCAGGAATTCTTTATTTATTTGAAAGGAGTGTGAAACGTTTATTTCATTTAAATAAACTCGATTATGAAGCGAAAACATGGTTGGTAGGTAGTGGTCTTCTTTTCTGGCGCTTGATCTACGCAGAAAAATAATAAAACTTTGTGTAAAAATTTGCTGCCTTTTTTCATTAATGTTTATTCCTCTGGTCAAGGTGTTTGCCTGGCGAATATTCTCTCCTGACGCCACTGATTGGAACATTAGTGATTGATGATTTCATCAATCCCCAACTTGTATACCTTTGAAGTTGAAATTGTGAGATTTTTTAACAAATTCCTCTCAACAACGCTTTTTCAAGTTTGAATAACGTTTTCAATAGTTGAATCTTTGCTTATTTCAAGTACATAGGTATTGAAAACGAAGAGAGCAAACACTGAAATGTTTACAACTATATGGATAGGTGCCTCCCTCACCTGCACGAACCTACGCTAGAAATATGAAGACTTCAATATAATACATTAAACATTTTGAGATCATCAAAATTTGATGTTCAATATTTAATATGAGTGATGCCTCCCTGCTGAATAATAACCAACAAATGTGGAGTGCTGATTTTTATTTCTACTGTTCAACTTTCTACTGGGTGCGTTGCTGTTCTTTTGGATTACCATGCGTTATTAATAGCCATTAAGTACACATAAACATGCCATCATTATACTAAATATAACGTCGGTACTGAACCAGGGGGCATCTATAATATTTATGTACAATTTTGAACACTCGGAAGGGAGATCTTCGATTTGATAGTGCGCCACAGCTGAAATCGAGAAAACACCGTAGTCCGAATTAGCACGAATGTACACTACTTACTCACTACGCATGCTCCAACATCGAACATCTAAATACCAACTAATAGAAAGCGCCTACGAGGTACGTATTTTTTTAACTGCATCACAAGGAAATGTACAGGAAAGTTTTGTTGAAAGATAATCATGAACATGTAGGAATTTTGACTCGTGCAAGCAATAATTACTCTACATATCGTGCAGGGCTAAACAAATGAACACATAGTCATGGGAAATACGCAGACGTGCCTACCTAATGTTTATATTAGCTTTAAAAATGCTTAACCTAATGAATTTAGAATTGTCGCTTTTTGCAGCACCGTTTCAGTTTTGAAATTAATCCTATTTCACCACACACGTAGTACCTACCAACATCTATTTTTTTATAAATAGAAATCCTCGACAAAACGATATATTGAACGGAAGCCACTTCAAGGGAGTCAGTGATTGAAGTATTTGTTTGTAGCTACACCAAAGGAAGAACTGACAGGAGGTAAATAAGTCAACATCTGCAACATTGACGGGGCAACAAACGCTTGGTTTTTCTTCAACCTGCATCAGAGAATGGAATGAAGTATTTGATAAAGTATGAACTAGATGTTTTGCAGCGTTGTAAATTCCATTTGTGCCGATACGTGCCGTTAGGGCCAAGCTGCGTTAAGATTTTGTGTTTGGAGGCTCAAGATCTTTATCCTAAACTTGTATTTGCATACTTGATGTATATTCGATGTATCCTGAATCAGTCGTAGATGTACAACTCATCCACTTTCAATATTTTCTGATTTGCGTCAGCAAGAGACCAATAAAAACCTAGATTGCAGGTAGTCATCTAGATGCAGTATTTATATTGCAAATAGTTTCCTAGATCCAGTACCTAAATTGCAGATAGTTACGTACATGCAGTACATATTTAGATTGCAGGTAATAAACTAAATGCAGTTCCAAGATTGCAGATAGTCATCAAGATGCAGCACATAGATTGCAGATAGTCATCTAGATGCAGTATTTAGATTGCAGGTAGTTTCCTATATGCTGTACCTAGATTGCAGATACCTAGTCATCTAGATGCAGTATTTAGATTGCAGGTAGTTTCCTAGATGAAGTACCTAGATTGCAGATAGTCATCTAGATGCAGTATTTAGATTGCAGGTAGTTTCCTAGATGAAGTACCTAGATTGCAGATATTCATCTAGATGCAGTAGGTATCTAGATTGTTGGTAGTTTCCTAGCTGCAGTACCTAAATTGAAGATAGTTACATACATGCAGTACATATTTAGATTGCAGGTATTCAACTAAATGCAGTTCCAAGATTGCAGATAGTCATCAAGATGCAGCACCTAGATTGCAGATAGTCATCTAGATGCAGTATTTAGATTGCAGGTAGTTTCCTATATGCTGTACCTAGATTGCAGATATCAGCTAGATTGCAAATATTAATCTAGATGCAGTATGTAGATTGCAGGTAGTTTCCTAGATGAAGTACCTAGATTGCAGATAGTCATCTAGATGCAGTATTTAGATTGCAGGTAGTTTCCTAGATGGAGTACTTAGATTGCAGATAGTCATCTAGATGCAGTAATTAGATTGCAGGTAGTTTCCTTGATGAAGTACCTATATTGCAGATAGTCATCTAGATCCAGTATTTACATTGCTGGTAGTTTCCTAGATGAAGTACCTAGATTGCAGATATTCATCTAGATGCAGTAGGTATCTAGATTGTTGGTAGTTTCCTAGCTGCAGTACCTAAATTGGAGATAGTTACCTACATGCAGTACATACTTAGATTACAGGTAGTCAACTAAATGCAGTTCCAAGATTGTAGATAGTCATCAAGATGCAGCACCTAGATTGCAGATATTAATCTAGATGCAGTATGTAGATTGCAAGTAGTTTCCTAGATGCTGTACCTAGATTGCAAATATCAGCTAGATTGCAGATAGTCATCTAGATGCAGTATTTATATTGCAGGTAGCCATGAAGAACCTAGATTGCAGATAGTCATCTAGATGCAGTAGGTATCTAGATTGTAGGTAGTTTCCTATCTGCAGTTCCTACAATACAGGTAGTCATCGAGATGCAGTTATTCATCTAAATGCAGTAGGTACATTGATTGCAGATAGTCATTTAGATGTAGTACATACATTGCAGATAGTCATCTAGATGCTGTACCTAAATTGCAGATAGTAATCTAGATGCTAATACTAGATTGCAGATAGTCATAATAGATGCCGTACTAAATTGAATGTAGACACCTTGATGCAATCAAGATCGCAGGTAGTTTCCTAGATTTCTGATAACTGAGCTTTTAATATTGAACTTCTCGCATTTACTTTGGGGTTTTGAAAAATGGCTAGTTAGGTAGTATCACCTAATTTTCACAGTAAATAAGCAAAAGGGAGGTGGCTTATAAGATTGGGTGGCTTATAATGTGAGTGGTTTTACAAATCGTAGGAATAGGACCTTTTAGAATAGAAATCTACCTTGGGTACCTTACGGCGAACCGATAAATTATTACCTATAGACCTAACTAACTATCCAGCGGAAGCTTGGCAATTTCTTAGGAAATCAGAATCTGGTGATCAGTCTTTTTTTTATAGTTAGCTTGTTATGTAGCCGACAGGTGCCTTATAGTCAGGTTAAACCTCGATGGCACTTGGATTTACTAATTGACTGACTCAACAACAAGGTAACGAAGGATGACCGAACTCAGGTAGGTAGTCGAACAGTTGAACCTTTCCAAAGACCACCTGAAGCCGTCAGTCCTGTGAGTGTATTAGTACCAGACCCAAGTGCCATCGAGGATTGATCAGACTATAGTACAACTTCGGTTCCACCAATATCAAACAGGTCTACAAGATGTATAAATTAATAGAATGTGGGTGATCAAAACTTTTTACAAATTAAACAATTTGGTCGATATATAAAACGTAGGTAAGATATGTACATAAATTGAAGTAAAACAAGGCAAAAGCAGTCTTCTGTTAAGTGCGGGCGATAGTTTGCTGGTAGTCATGCATCGTACCATAATCTCGATGGCACTCACGAGTGCCCAATATGTGCTCAAGAGTCATGCTCATGCGAGTTATCCGGGATGGAGGCAGGTTGCATTTTGAGGTAATCCTCTATCAGTTTCTCATCGGTTAGTCCCACTTCCCCGAGGTCTACGGGCTCGGTATCGCCCGGGGAGGCGGTTCTTAGCTGTCTTCGTCGTCGGAAGTCTTTGTGCCACAGCTGCAACAAGAAAGTCCACGTGAAGCCTCAGTGAGTGAGGATTGATTTTTCTATTGAATGTTCGCCCTCGACGTAAAAGACCTACCATTGTACATTTGCATGGTCAGTTCCGGTTCCCTACCTATTCACTTATTTCCTAAACTGATAGACTTCTAAACCATAACGAAGTATTGTGATTGAAAAGCTGTGAGGTACCCGTTCCTTTATCTGGCTGTATCAAAATCATACTCGGAAGCCTCTTGAAAACAGGTAAGTATTGCGTAGCACCTGACATCAAACTGAATCTATTAGTGGATGTGGATTGAACGGACAATTCAGATTTCCTACCATCTAGAAACAACTCGTTTAGATCGTATGTTACACGAATGAAATGTAGTTTACTCGACTGTTATATTTCGGTGAATCCTCACTCTAGCTCTTATTTCCAGCTCAGTGACACGAAACGAATCGTTACATCATTACGAGTAGATGATTATTTTCTCACGCGCTCTTCTGCTCGTTATATCAGTAATACGTTCGTCGCTGTTTGTATCAACTAACGCCTTTAAGGCAGCCATACAAGTATAGTTACGCCTGCCAGTTTTGCCAGAACAGGTTCGTGTACGAGGTCCAGCTGGCCTGTCATTTCTGGCTGAACAGAGCGGCAGAGATCGAACGAAAATACGTCATATTTTTCTCGTTGCGTGAGTGAGGCTGCCGGATGAGGGGATATCGCAGTACTCCGAATTTTGCTTCTCTATCAGTGGAGCAACCGATTATAAGAGCTGCAAATAAGTAGCTTCATCCATTTAAAATAGTTGTGCCAATCTTTTGGAATAACCTTCAATTGAGTAAATTTATGTGTGAATATATTTATCATCTGGAACCTCTGCACCAAAATACGCGTTTCTTTCTTCGCTTTTTATCGGCGCCTGAAGCTAATAATAGTGCAATAATCGCATGATTCATCATTGGGCAACTTCATCATCAAACTAACTCAGAACAAGGAAGACAATACAAATAAATGGACGAGGAAATCTCGCCAGCCGAGCTTCAACTGATCGTGTTCGGGGTTTTAGTCGACATGCTTGCCGGTCGTCGTTGCTCCTGTTCTGGCTAAACTGACAGGCTAAACTGTCCCTGTATGGCTGGCTTAACGTCCGTGGATTTCACTGTCAATTACCAACGTGCACATGTACCTACAGATATGCCTATCAGTTTCGTCGGAACCGGCCAGCATGTTCCATGCTAAAACTTTTTCTCCACAAAATTGCTCTTACAATTTTTTTGAGGTGTTATTTAATTTTGCACAGGTATTTTGCACGTATCCAACAACCCTGAATGTCAGCCAAATACTGGTCAAGGCTCAGATCGAGGAGTTCCTCATGTCGAGGAGTTCCTTGAGTCGAGGAGATCCTCGAAAGATGAGGAGTTCCTCGTCTGAACTATGAATACCAAAATTCGAGGAGTTCCTCATCTCTCTGAGGAGTTCCTCGACGCTTCCTTGAGCAATGACTGTGAATTCCGCCCTAAGAGTCGAGCTCAAGGTAGAAATATAGGTACCTGATTTGCATTTTTTTTCCGAATTCAATTCTTGACCTAATCAGGTCAAGTACCTACTAGTGGGAATTCAAGTGCCAATTTGGCACCTCGATCAAACCAACAGATGGTCGGAGAACTGATATTTCAGTCGAAACAAGACACCGATTTGGCTCATACGTGTTATTCGAGCCTTGAATACTGAGTAGAAGCTCTTCGGAGAATCAAACCAACATGCAATGCGACTGTTTTGTATCGAAATATATACAGTGAAGTACGTTTACTGGTCATGCATAAAGGTTCGTGCATTAGAATAGAATACAATTTACCTTCCAACTCCAAAGATTCATGAAATCGCACTCTTTCCTGGCTGAAACGGTACCTAGGTTAATTATTAATAAGCGTTGAATAGGTACTTTCCAAATCCCATAATTGAAACTTGATTGGGAGTCTTCGAACGGAGAAGTTTGGGGGTCGGCAGGGAGGATTGTAAATTATGTAAAAACATGCACGAAACCATTAAAAAATCAGAAGGTTAGGTTAATTTATTAGTCGTTCATAAAAAAGAAGAGGAATGGGCGTATTTCGAGAGCTGGTTTTTCGAAAACGTTCACGGAATCCGCGTTGAAATTTTCAAAACCAGTTAAAGTAAATTAGAGCACATTGGCTGAGGACTAGGCTGGTGCCATCATCTTTAATAACTTTGTATTACCTGGTAATTAGTACACGATTGATTCCATCTAGGCACAAAAACGTAAGAGTTCTATTGATATCTTATAGTAGATCCTAAATAAGTTGTGGCACAGTCATGCTGAATGGCCTTTACAGTCACAATTCAGATAGTTTCTGTCAATATATCGTTAACATCCCGTATTTTTGGATCGATTTCGACGTACTGCGCTCAAAATTGCAAAAACTCCCTGACATTCGAGCTATTTGAATATGACCAAAGCACTATATACAGCCTCTGGCGGACTTCAATCGAATCCCGCTCTTTTCCCATCTTGTTGTTTCCTTAGGATTTCGAATAGCCGCAGATATGCAAAACCTTGTATGTCTTATTGAACGAACAATTTCAATTTTCCTGAAATTTCCATAAGGATTAATTGGAGTTACGGGAGCAATTACAACTTCCAAAAAAAATGGAATTTAACGTCATTTTGGACACACAAGGTCTTGCAGATTTACTATCGATAAATAACTTGAAAGGTTAAAGGATCATTAAGAGAATATCATCGTTCTCATCCTGGTGTAAATGTCGTTTAATCGATTCGTCGCGAGAT
This sequence comes from Apolygus lucorum, assembly GCA_009739505.2. Taxonomy (NCBI): domain Eukaryota; kingdom Metazoa; phylum Arthropoda; class Insecta; order Hemiptera; family Miridae; genus Apolygus; species Apolygus lucorum. The sequence goes on from CM019182.2 coordinate 41,508,335, forward strand.
AGCGCGTCCAACGACACCAAAAACTCATTTTCGACAAAAATGTAATCTCCAGGTGGGTCGAGCTGCAGTTTTGTACTGACCGATGGAGGAAAATGATTTGTGCGATCGATTCAAAAAAATGATTTCATCTTTACAAAGATCCTGTTGATGTTAGATGAAGTGGAAATTTTTAATACGAAGTAAAGGGAATTCACTCCGGAGTTTGTACGGTAAACTTGAAGCTCATTTCCTGAAAAGTTGTGATACCGGGGATGAGGTGCTTTTCCTTCAAAGGCAACTTAGGGGTCTACTTGGCTGATAATTCATAGTAAGTTTCGTGATGAACCCGCCTATCTTCCGAATCCATCCTTATCTTTAGAAAATTAACTTTTTCGGCAAAAAGTAGAGTAGTTTCCAACAACTGCAATGGTAATTGCCATTTTCACTAAACAATTACCAGTTCCATTAAACAATAGTCTGAGTATTTGACCGTGAGGTAACTTTAGGGGTGATCCAATTAATTTAGTGGCCCTACAAAACGTCACGATAGGACGATAGGAGTTAAGAGTTATAGTGGTTTTTGATGGGACGAGTGAATTACGGCTGCTATCTGGCGATGTATTCTTCCTCCCTAGCGAGTTTTTCCGACGCAAACAAAGCCAATTACTTAACTACCCAATTTTACAATTCCACCCCTACTCATCAGACACCGTTTGGTGTGTAAGTCAGATGCGAATTGGAGTGATCACGATTTGTATGTTACAAGGTAACTGGAAGTAATTAAGACCAGGAGACCGAAATGAGGCCTCATTTACTTACATTTATATATTATTCCTCGTATTCGCAGGTATTTATTGCAGGAAGTTTTGATTTCTCCTGACAAACGTTAGATTTTCTTAAACATACATACATCTTTAAGACAGAGTTTAGGACGATCGATTTGCCAATGGAAAACAGTAATTATACAGAAAAAACCAAATATCATAGGTATCCAGGCTTGTACAGCGACGGGGTACACTTTGGGCAGTCCCCTGGCCTTGCTGGGGAGGGAGTTAGACAGAAAAATATCAGTTAAAAAATTAAAAAATTGTAATAAAATGTGATCTGTTCCTGTGAAATAGTTGCTTTGTGGTATAAAACAATTCGTGATTTGAAACATTTACTTGTTAAAGAAACGTTATTTTTGTGCGTCGAATCACCGTTATTATTTATTTACCATATATTTATAAGTTGGGTAAGGATGCACAAATATTGTTTTCTACGGTTCATTAGATGTTAATTACGTGTTTTTAGGGGCCCGTTTGAGCTCACTCCCTGGCCCCGATTTTCTCTCCATGGCCCTGCAAATACCAATTTTCATATTAAGGGGGTCTCAGTCGGTCGCCGTCCGTTCGTTAGTATTTGGGTTTACTGTTTTTATGGAGAGATGTCACACTGATGGATAGAAACTTGAACGACATTTTCACCCATTTCTGTGAAAGTATCGATACTTCAAAATATCGATGCTTTTTGATACTTTCTAGATGTATCGGTACGATATCGATACTTTTGAAGTATCGGACATCCATACAGTGGAATAACCTAACAGCCTTCCGTCGAACTTTAAAAAAAAAAAAACAGGTGCGAAAACATGACACTAGGGTAAATTATTGACACTTCGCCTTTCAATTCAAAATAATAAGCGAACAGAACTAGATAGAGATTCAAAGTTGGTGCCATCTCTCAGGTGAGGTCATTAGCAACCGTTTCCCACCAAAATCAAGAACGCCACGGTATGACAACTGGCAAAGAAACGGAAGTTAACAGTCATGGTCAGCTGGTCACTCATTCGTTACTTCAAACGGTAAGGAGGTGGCTGATTCCTGCAGGCTGCTGCTTCATTTCTTTTCGTTCTTAGAGCCCAATCTCATTTTAAACATTTCTTCCATAACTATTGTGGTGATAAACTATGTTTTTGAACCTCATTTTGAAATAATAACATAATTTAGGCAGGGTGTCAATAACTGGATCTGAAAACCATTCGTTCTTCAGAAATAGACAAAGGTGTCAATAACAGGGTTTGTGACGACGGTTTTCTTTTGTTGCTCGATAGGTTAGATTTTTAATTTGTAACAAGACTGCGATCGTATTTTTGTGACAAAAGGCACGAATCCAATTTTTGACAGGGGGTGTCAAAAATTAGTTTGATTGGGTGTCAATATCTAAACTACAATCGTTTTCAGTTATAGACATCTTCAATTTCCAGTTATTGACAGTAACTCAGCTGCAGATACCAGATAATGATGATTTTTTCGTTGATAATGTAGTGTCAATAATTAACAATTTGACCTGTCAATAACTCACAAGTGAGTGTCAATAACCGGGGGGAAAAATCGCCTCCAAACTTAGGCGAAAAATGTCGAACAACCGACTAGTTTCATCAATTTGACTAGCAGAAGTTAATCAGCAAAGTCTGAACTATACAGAAAAAAATAGAAACAGAAAATCCGTAAGATAACTCAAACATAAGAAGCGATAAACTGAAAATCTAGTGTAGATGTGTCAATAATTGGGGGTTTTACCCTACCGACATTCATCTTCTTTGCATTGTCAGGAACTGACTCTCATCCTTCTTGCATTGTAGTCCTAAACTTTGACGGCGATTCTAGCCGAGATTATCTTTTTTTTTTGGTGATTTTGAGGCCACATTCAGAAATTACTCGGTCAGGAGAAACTATTGCTACCAAAATTCGTTTTCCAAAAAAAAGTGACTCTCATCTTTCTTGGAGTGGACTCTTTTTGTCATTGAAGAAACGAATTTTGAAGTGATCAAATAATACGAGTTTTACATTTCTTAATTTTGAGCAACAATTTAGCCTTTTTGTTGACATCCGACCCCGACATGTATTTATCCAAAGAAGGTAGGCACGTTACTCTAACAGGCAACTGACACGTTAAGGTTCCACTATAAATTTTTTAAAATTCATAAATTTATGCGACAAGGACTATACAAGTGATAAAACCGGGTTCCTTCACAGGTAACCAATCTAATTTTAACCAAAGGAATATTCTGCAGCAACAAACTGTTCGTTTTATCGTCGAAATTGTTCATAAAACAAATTAAGAGGTTCGTAATACTGAAATTGACATACCTATCACCAACTAACGTACACTATCACCTAACCGAACTGTTCGGGATTGAAAGAAATGTATTTTTGCCACAACACCGACTTAAACTAAGCGAAAAGGTGGCAACTTGTGTCCAGGTACTCGTCGGAGTGTCTCTACGACACGAAAACACTCAATTTTCTTCACAACCATAATGATGAGTACAGGCAAAAACAGCGCAAGTTCTGAGTGTCTGGTGATTTTGAAACGTCGTACTGCCCTCCTTAGTAAAAACGTCCTATGTCCATTTTTCAAGTTTCGAGAAAATCGCGTTTTAGTTTCGGCTTCTGCGCCACCCAAACCATTGAAGCTTGAGATTTCGGTTTTTGACCATCACCTCAAGCTGACCAAAACGAAATCTCAAGCTTCAATGGTTTGGGTGGCGCAGAAGCCGAAACTAAAACGCGATTTTCTCGAAACTTGAAAAATGGACATAGGACGTTTTTACTAAGGAGGGCAGCGTAGTTGTCAAAAACGTACTGAAACAATTTGCGTATTCTATATGAAATGCCAATGACTTGAACAACATGATTTTGTATGAAAGAACGAATTTTCAAATTCTTCCATGTAAACCGCATTTTGTGATAATTTCGCTCTAATTTTAGGATTCAAACGTCAACTTCCTTGAAATAATAAGGTTGATGTGATTTGTGCTGAGAAGTGAGATGGTTTAATCCCAGCGTTAGAAACCACCAAACACGTCAGTACTGTTTTGTAGCTGTTTTTTATTCTTGTTTTACATAGTGAATGAAAAAGGGACATTCGTGGGTTCAGGAACACTATTCCACCGTATCGTAGATTTGAGATTCCGATTGAAATTCTAAAATTCTCTTTAATGGTTTTGTTTAAACCAACACCTTCAGGGATCATCTAATAACGAAAAAGGAAGTGAAAAAGCACAGGTACACCTAGGTCAGACAGATCTCCTTCTCTCCATCGAATGACGTTCATTTGAATGAACATTACCTGTACACTTAACATAAAAGCAAGATTTCAGATCTAAGTTGCAAGTTGACGAAAAAAAACGTGTAGGTACTTGCATAATTTTCAGTTGATGTTTGACAGAACTTCCACAGATCTCAACCAAATTCAAAATTTTCACCACAATTCAAAATTATTGGATTTTTTCTTGGATTGACAGTTTTATTCAGATTTTGAGGTTTCCGTCGACGTTCTTATCAGGATCACAGCTGAAGGTTCTTTTTGGAAAATACTATCACGAATTCAGATCATCATCAAGAAATGCTCGAAATGACATGAAAAAGCGATAAAAGACTAAAACCATTACGTCGATGGTGAATGGAACTTCCACAGATCTCAACCGAATTCAAAATTTCTACCTGATTCAATATTAACGGTTTATGGGGGGGGAGGGGGATTTTTATTCATATTTCAAGGTTTTCGTCGACATTCTTATCAGAATCACAGCTGAAGGTTCTTTTTGGAAATTACTATAACGAATTCAGATCATAATCAAGGTATGCACGAATTGACATGAAAAACCGATAAAAGACTAAAACCATTACGTCGATGGTGGATGGAACTTCCACAGATCTCAACCGAATTCAAAATTTCTATCTGGTTCAAAATTAACGGTTTATTGGGGGGGGGGGGGGGGTTGAGAATTTTATTCAGATTTCAAGGTTTTCGTCGAGGTTCTTTTGGAAATCACAATTCTAGATCATCATCAAGGTATGCACGAAATTACAGAAAAAATCAAAATAAACTAAAACCATTACCATAGAATTTCCATCGATCTCAACCAAATTCAATATTCATGGACGTTTTCTTGCATTGAGAGTTTTATTCAGATTTTAAGGTTACCGTCGAGGTTCTTTTGGAAATTATCATCACAATTTCAGATCATCATCAAGATATGTACGAATTAACAGGAAAACCCAAAATAGACTAAAACTATTATCATAGAATTACCGTTGACGTTCTCATCAGAATCACAGATGAAGGTTCTCTTGGAAATTACTAGCACAAATTCAGATAATAATTAAGATATGCACGAATTGACATGAAAAACCAATGAAAAACTAAAACCATTACGTCGATGGTGGATAGAATTTCCTCCAATCTCAACCAATTTCGATATTCAGGGATGTTACTTATCGTGATATCGATGGTGGATAGAATTTCCTCCGATCACCAAATTAAAAATTTCCTTGTTGATTCAAAAATTTTTCCTTTTGATTGAAGTTTGAATCATCAAGGAAGTTCGATTGTAATTCGGATTTCACGGTTTTCTCAACATCTTCTTAAAATATCCGTCTACATAAATAAACAAGTTTTTTGTCTCCCGGCTTCTAAATGTTGCAACAGCATCAAATCAAATAAAGCATCAAATAAAGACTTTCGTCACAAATAATTTGATTCGTGAAATTCTTAATTGATGAGTTTCCGAACGACATAAAATTGTCATCAACCAAGTATGGGCACGGAAATCGTATCAGAATCAGTGGAAACGACCTTGAATTTGGTTGAGAAAGCTGTTCTTAAATTCGGGATTGAGATTCTTCGATTTCGTTGTGGGAAACCCTTGAGATTCGTGAAAGGAATAACGATAAAATGGGTCTACGTGCATCGGAAGACTTAAGAACTGAAAAATCGATGCGATTTCTCGGAATGATCTTCGATGTTCCCATAAATATTAATTCATAAGCTTAGTAAAACCCGATAAAAAAAAGAAGATATTTGACGATCACACCGTTAATGACTAATAGATGTGAGAAGAGAGCTTGGTTTGGTTTACTTGATAGGAACACTGGCAATGTTGTTGATGTTGTTCATCTTGATGGAATTGTGGTGGGACCTAGTCGAGTTGGTGGTGATAGACGTGCTCGATGTGTTGTTAGCCGAAGATCCAGCTCTCTTGCCCTTACAAAGCTTATCCCATATTAGCTGTCTCACCCGGCGCTTCCACACGAAGATGAGGAAGATGAAGACGCCCTGGAGAGTGTTGGTGATGTCTGTCAGGTACCAGAGATACTTTGGGACGTCCTTGTGGAAAGTGAAGGAGACCACTTCGGAGAGCCAGTTGATGCCCATCACGAGAAACAGCTTGAGGTAGAGGTTGAACCTGAGAAAACAATCGTTGCAAATTGAGGATCAATTACAATAGATACTATAATTTAAAGTTATTGTTGTTCAGTGGGGGTAAATGCACACATTTAATTTATAAAGACCCGACACGGAACATCGATAGTACCCACCACACCTAATACATAAAATCCCAACCGTAGGTACGTGTACGTCACCGATCGTCTGAAAAACCCACGTTCGATTCCAGGCCGTGATATCAAAAATGTTTATCATGGAACATGCTTTAGCCTTGACCTAACTGGCAAAAAGCTTTACGTAACCAAAAGCTTCGCGGCACAACTAGACCCGAAATGGAGCCCATATACCAAATTTGAACCAAATCGGTCCAGGGTTGCTAAGAAAAGTGCCACGGATGGACGTAAAATTTTTATTCGATTTTCGGATTCTACGTACCTTGAAACGTAAAACATCAAATTTTGAGGGGGGTTAAATTTTTTTTCTTGCGCAATTCCAAAGGCTCAAGTATTATTGAAAATAATAAACCAAAACAATAAAATGAAAACGAGTCTTTTCTTCGCACAACCAAAAACTCGTTTTTTTTTAAATTTGGCTCACATCCATTGTTTTTTTATCAAACGGGCTTATATCCGAATAAGAAATGGCCATGTTTCCCTCAAAACGCATGCAAAAATTCGAAATTTGGTCGTTCAATCAAAAATTCTATGAAGAAACTTTTTTGGAAAATTTGGGAACCCTTAAAACTTACTTCGCCATAAAAATTAGTTTTTCTCGATTTTCCACAAAAAATTCCAAGTGTATATAAGCCCGTTTGGAAGAAAACTCCTCAAATTAATAGAGAAATTATAAGGATATTGCCGCAGTATATCCTCTCTCAACCTGCCCACTTCAATTGAAGAAAGGCCCTACACACACAAAGATTAATGGAGGACGGAGCAGCAATTTGGCTCTCACAAGACTAACTCCTTTGAACTTTAGGCAACTCATTTTGAACTTTTGGCAAATCCATGACGTTTCGACAACTACTGGAGTCCTTGTCCACCTTCATTCCTTCTACAATGTTCAATGAATTGTTTTTTCTCTCTCTCTTAATGTTCTTTTCAACGGTGTGATCATATTTGAATTTCCACGAAAAATAAGGGAGCTACAGTCATTTTAGAGAGACAAGGTTCAACATTCGAAAAAATAAAATCTTTAAGTAAATTGAAAAAGCTTGAATAAACAAGGGGTTAAAATAAAATTGCTAAGAGACATTCCTTTGTTGGAAATTCCTTTAAGAATCGACCTTTGAATTTGGCCGTATCTTTTCGGACACCCTGAATAATTTTGTAGTTGACATTTTTATGTCACGCTATTACGGTTTTCTTTTCACATATCCACGATTTGTTTTGCCTGCTTTTAGCATGCTTTTCAGTTAGTTAATATGCGATAGCATGGCCGGGATGCTAACCCGCTATACACGTTAATGTATGTACCTATTCAGCTAGATGCCGCAACTAAGTACCTACGAGTAAAAAAATATTGTAATATTTAATTTATCGGGAAAGGATTTCTAATCAGCGTAGCCCGAAAGTAACTTTCTTCATCTCACCTAAGATTGCTTTTCTGACCGAAGTTACGTGACCTGTTCGCACGAGTTGGAATTTCCTGAACGACAAACAAAACACCTGTCCACTATGATAAAACTGCATGCATGTCAGTTGGTGAAGGAGCTTGTGTGGCGAAACGATTCGCAACGGTTAAGAACACAATTCTTACCTGAATACTCAACTACTCAAACCTTATGAAAAGAGGTTCCTATTGCCTAACTTGTTTAGTTCTATTGCTAAGGCCGCATTGTTATTTGTCAGAAATTTTCAAGTTTATTTATTTCAAATTTTCCTTTAACGAAGCTGATTTGTTCAGGGTTACAGAAAAAATTTATCGAACTTATTTTTCACCCTAATTGGACCATGGTGTCACTAGTGTCACCGAAAACATCTCGGAAACTCCACAGAAGTCCCAAAATGCCAGCGACGTAACCAAAATTAAATTGCAATTTTAAATTTAATATACAGCAGTATTTTTTTTTGGGGGGGGGGGGGGCGGGGGGGGCTATTGGAAGTCTCAAAATGGAATTTTAATAACTTACAGAAATTGACCATTTTTGCCCGAGTTTTTTTCTGGATTCCTAAAAAAAAAACGCCGATTGAAATGGTTTCCAATGGTCTTTTATGATTAGTTAGGTGGATAAATGAAGATTCCCATGGTCAGAATCTGTACAGTCGCGTGTTCCCAAATGAGAACACTGGGCATAAACGGGTACTGTACGTTCATCCTCAATTTCATACCATCCTGAAGGTATTTTTCCCTAGTTTTCTCTCTTTTCGATTGATGTAACACTGAAATGCACAAGACAAACGGCCAGGTGTCCGCCCGATTGGGATTGGCGAGGTGTTACAACGACTATGCTCTAAAACAATGGCAATGCTAACAGGAAAAGATTTGAAAGAACAATGCGCCGCAGACCAACTTTGCTCTGGTACAAAGACCGGTGTAGAAGGAGGAATACATGGAATGTCTCAAGTATTCGAAGATGATGATTGCGAGGGGGTCCTCTTGATGGATGCAGCAAATGCATTCAATGCCATAAGCCGTCCTCTGGCCATATGGAATGCCCGAGTTTATTGGCCACGCTGTGCGAGAATTTTATTTAATACGTACAAAGGCTTCCCTTTGATCATGTTCAAAAAAAGTGAGAGAGTAATTTGGAGCCAAGAGGGAACAACCCAGGGTGACCCCCTTGGCATGTACATGTATGCCGTTGGTACTTTACCCCTAGTCCGCAAATTGATAGACCAGCGATGGAAACAAAATTGGTACGCGGATGACGCCGCATGTGGGGGAAAACTGGAAAAAATAAAAATCTGGTTTGAAAAACTGAATGATGGAGGCCCTAAATGTGGATACTTTCCGGAGCCAGAGAAAAGTTTCCTAGTAATGAAGCCAGGAATGGAAAGGAAAGCAGCAGAAGTTTTTCAGGGTACGGGACTAAAAATTGTGCTGTCACATCGATTCTTAGGAGGTTTTCTCGGAACTACCGATGACAAGCTGTCATACGTGAAGGAAAGAGTGAACACCTGGATTGAGAGTGTCGCCAGTTTTGCCAGATGTGCAAAAAGATGCCCTCAAGCCGTCCATGCTGCCTTTACGAAATCACTTCAGAAAGAATGGAGCTTTCTTCACAGGGTGGTCGATAACTGCAATCTCGAATTTCAACCCCTTGCTGACGCAATTCGCCAAAATCTGACACCAGCCTTATTGGGGCGAGCTCCTGATACAATCACAGAGGTGGAACATGAATTATTTGAACTGCCAGCAAAGCTAGGAGGCCTGGCGATCGAAAACCCAGCGGCTGATGCACCAGAAGTTTTCAATGCTTCAAAAACAGCCACTACAATACTGTCAAGAGCAATTGAATCAGGAGAACCTCTCAACACACAAAAACATGAACAAGAAGTTCAACGTGTTTTGAACGAAACAAGAAATGCAAGAAAGGAGAACCTGAAACAAAAAAGTGAGTACCTGATTTCGAGCCTGCCGTCTAACCAACAGCGAACCCTACGCCGCATTGTTGAGGGGAATGCTTCTCAATGGCTCACAGTACTAACTATCTGTTCCGATAGCTTAGACCTCTCACGCTCTTAGTTCATTGATGCCTTAGCACTGAGATATGGTGTTGAGGTGCAAGGCCTGCCATTGAGTTGGGAAGGATGTGGGGCACAAATGACTATGGCACACGCCCTAAACTGCAAGCAGTTGCAGGAATGGCAAACCTAGCATGGAGAGAAGTGGGTGTCGAACCCGTTTTGAAGGAAAATGATGATGGATCCCCGCACTGGTAGCTGATATCAGAGTCCACGGCCTATGGGACAGGGAGAGAGCGGCGTTTTTGGATAATCGCATTGTTAATGCTGATGCCTCCCCTTACCAGTCTCAAAGCTGAACTGCAACAGTCAACCGGGCAGCCCAAGACAAGCACAGGAAGTATGATCAGGCGGCTGAAGATCTGAGAGCTTCATTTACTCCATTAGTGTGCTCGTGTGAAGGGGTGTTGCAAGTGGAGTTCCTAGCCTTCCAGAAGAGGCTCGTGAATGTGCTCGCTGATATATGGAGTAAACCAAGATCTGCCATTGCTGGCTGGGTAAGAACGAAACTCCAAACATCGATCATCCGTGCAGTCTCCCGACGTCTTCGAGGCTGGAGGAAGAGCATCAGATGCCTCGGAATGGGGTTAGAGGACGGAGCACCCCTACCCCTACTAAGAAATTAGAGAAGAGGCCGCTCCAGAAGCTCAGAGAAAAAAATGAATATTGAAATACGAATATTGGAATATGAAAGAAGAACTCTTTATGCCTTTATTGCGCCTCTTCTGTGCCCCCGTTAGCTTCATCCTTGTTAATAAATTGTTATAAAAAAAAAAAATTAGTTGTGGACCGTGAGAAAAGTAGAGATAAGAAGGCCGATAATGTTACAAAGGAGTGACGCTATTACTTTCATATTTATGACTTGCAAGTATTGCTAAGATCGGCTAAAAAATTCACCGGGATAAGAAGGATGAATACCTTACCATACCTAACTTTGGAGGGGGGGGGGGGTATTCGGAGCTTGCGAAGGAATAAGGGACGTACCTCCCTTCACCATCACTATCTTTTCTGTGATATCACTTATCACACTTTTTTGCTTTTGAAATGTTGATTTGCTATACTTCCGCTCAGATTTACTAATACATGTAAATAACCCAACTTTCACTATTAATTCTAGGAGATTTATTAGGTAGATATGAAAATATGCAGTCTCATTTCATTCAACCTGGAAATGTGTTGTATTGAATGCAACCATTTAGCAATATACTCATACAGGATAGAAACAGAATAGTTAATTAGTAACGAAAAGAATCAGACAGTACCACTCCTGACTATAACACAATGCAGATAAACCCAAAAAAATGCGCGAAGATAAGAGAAAATGTATAACTGTGTGTTGGAGGGGGGGGGGGGTAACGTTTCTCGCGCGCTTATACAGGGTGTAGCCTAACTGGTCTGCCATACGGTACCAGTCGATTTTTAAACTAATTTGCAACAAAAAATGTCTCGTAGAAATTGTTTTTTAAACCCTTTGTTTTCGAATTATTCTAACTTTAAACTTTTTTTTCGGGATTTTGATCTTACGTCATTAAATCGGCCATAACACCTTTAATTTTCTGTGTAAATTACAATTTGAGGATACCGTTGGAAAGAATATTAAATTTCCTATCGGATAGATGCCTTAACTTTTTTGTGAGTTAAGGTTTTAGACATGAAAACGTCCTTTAAAAAGAGAATTTTACGTAATTTTGGAAACCTCGGATTTTTTCAATCGCAAATTGAATTACGAGAAACCATATTTTTTCAAGAAGCAAGAACAGTAAAAACTGCGCCAAAATCTCAGCTTTCCAATGGTATAATCAAAAAATATTTTACAATCGAATTCAGGGGAGAAACTCGTGTTTGAACGCGGAAAAACGGGCATTTTTTCAACGAAATCAGCGCTCCGGCTAGGCGATCTGAGGGGTCGGAGGAGGATGAAATGAATAATAATAAGACAGAATTTGACTTTGAATGTAATCGCAGATAACCTGACTGAATTGAGGGTGTGCCCGGAGGGCCGGAAGTGTCCTTTTAAAGGGAGGACATATAGGTGGGAGGACTGACACCATTCAGGGGAGGTCTCTTCTACTGTCCTCTCATTGGAGGTTTAGGGAGGAAAGTCCTTGATCCTTCCGCCTTTCGTGCGTTCAAATAAGAGCTAATTAAATATAAACTGTACGTAATAGTGTTTATACATGAATAGTATAATATACTATTCAATAATGATATATTATATCACTATGATACACGAATATATTTTACGATAATGATCGTGGAATCACCACCAATGAAATGCTGTTGGTACCTGTACCTCTCTTTGTCAGATCCGGGGCCGTGACGCCTGGAGTCCCCGCGCTTGAGGACGCAAGCATCCCTTCTGTGGCGGTACAGGTGGAAAGCGGTGATGGCGAACAGCAAGCAATTCATGAGGAGGATCACCGCCATTGGACCGTAGAAGTAAGTCCACCCAGCTATGCGACCTGAACATGAATCCTTAATAAGTAACAACTACTATAAATCCATGGTTCTACACACATTTCATGTTCATAGGAAACCATCTACACAGTTTATTATTTTTCTATACAGGGTGTTTCACGAAAAGGTTACACCCCCCTTCATTTCCGCAAAATACAGCGTGAAAAATTCCGATCAACGCAATTCTTCATGATTTTTTGTGAGGATCTCAGGAAAAATACGTTTGCGCAAAAAAGTTGCAAAAAAATACAATTGTGCGCAATTGGCACTAACTTCATTTTTTCAAATGGAACCCCCCTTTTTTATTACAGATTCGGATTCTACGTCAAAATTCATGAAAAATACATACCCAAACCGATTTTTTTTGTTGCGCGCAACCTGGATTTTTGAACGCTCCAAGTTGCGCAACTCCACAATTGCGCAAAAATTAGGTTTTGGAGAACCCTTAGTGTGACACATGTTTTTTCATCATTTTCTGACGCTAAATCACAGGGTGTCATTCGTTTTGAGGAATACCAAGATTTCAAGAGGAAAAATTAACATTTCTTTTACGAAAACATCAGTTTTGTGGTCGAAATCATGTTTACTTTTTATTTTCTCTCCTCCTTTTGAACTAAGGGCTTGGGGCCGTCTACGGTGGAGTTAAAAATAAACACCGGCAGCACGATCATGCTTGAACTGAATAAAATTGCCTAAAAACTCATAACGATTTAAAAAGAGCGATTTTTTCACTAATAACAACCGAATTTTTGGCCGCCATTTAGAAAAATTCCAGTCAAATTGAAAAACGGATGACACCATGTGATTCAGCGTAAAAAAATGATGAAAAAACATGTGCCACACTTGGGGTTCTCTAAAACCTAATTTTTGTGCAATTGTGGAGTTGCGCAACTTAGAGTGTTCAAAAAGCCAGGTTTCGCGCAATAAAAAAAATCGGTTCGGGTATGAATTTTTCATGAATTTTGACGTAGAATCCGTATCTGTAATAAAAAAGGGGGAGTTCCATTTGAAAAAATGAAGTTAGTGCCAATTGCGCACGATCGTGCGCAACTTTTTTGCGCAAACGTATTTTTCCTGAGATCCTCACAAAAAATCATGAAGAATTGCGTTGATCGGAATTTTTTAGGCTGTATTTTGCGAAAAAGAAGGGGGGTGTAACCTTTTCGTGAAAGACCCTGTATAGATCAGTCGTCTGCAAAGAAAACGGCTTTGTCATTGTTACCACCAACCAACACGAAGAAAAACATCGATCACATTTCGGTCAGCTAAAATTTGAACGGGGATTAGGCCTCTTTTGCGATTCACGATCGTGTTTCTGATTTATCGTAAGTCCAACCATTGAATTCCCGTAGGGAGCGAACGGTTTGTCCTACAAGGCTCCGCGTGGTCACAAAAAATTCCAAAAATTCTATACTATCTTAAATTGATGGAAAAACAATACCTTTATATCTATATTTTTATATCTATATATCTATCTATATTTTGAGTAAGGCGTTTCCAAAATTTCAAACCTTATTTTTCGACCCTTAGAAGACTTCTAAGGGTGACCTTAGTGACCTACATCAACCAAAATCTTCGGGGCACAACAAGACCCCAAATGGAGCCCACATACCAAATTTCATCAAAATCGGTCAATGCTAAGTGAGGAGCCGCGTGACGGACGACCAAATTTGTATTCGATTTTTGGATTCTACGTACATTGATTAAACGTAAACCAACAAATTTCAAGGGGGGTCCAAAAAATTTCTTGGTCGATTCCAAAGGTTCATTATTGAAAATAATAAACCAAAAAGTGGCATTTTAAGCGGAGTAAAGAAAAGTGTTAAGAGGAAAAAGTTGTTGTAAATTAGTTGGAAAATCGATCCCTCAAGTATTGCTGACTGGTTTCGGACACCCTGTGTACATCATTTCGACAAGGCCATTCCCCATTTTAAAAACCTCATAAATGTTAACTCTATAAAGTTCACTAATTGCAAATTTCGTCGCTTGACAGGAGAAAGTGACTAAGTCACAAAAACCAAATTTTAAACGGGCCAGGAACGTAAAAAGTCCATACATCCTGAAAAAAGTTGTAAGGATGAACAACTACCCAAAAACCCTTTATTATGAAGAAAATAATGGAAATCTAAACCTGCTGCTGTTCGGAACTGTATTCTTTATAACTGCAGGAGTAGTGATTCTTCTTGAGAGGGGGGATGTAATTAGGTACCTACCTACTATACTTCCTCTCCGGTTTCAGCCCTACGAATGTGAATCGGACAGATTTTCTAGGATAATAAAATTAAATGCTTGCATACGAGTCTGCAACACGTTGGGACATTTTCATGTCAACCACTACACAACAAGATAGTGAAGTAAGGTTGTTAGTTCATGTACCCAAGCATCAAAATAAGAAAACAGTTGATTGTTCTCTACGCAACACAGTGAGTCTATTTTATTTAATCATTGGTCGCGTGAGCAAGACTTGCTTTGTTTTCGTGACGATTTTTCAGTTTATGTGCCAAAGCAAAGACATGAGAATGTCAAAAAGATTTGTACAGTGGCGTCCTCCAGGCAAACATAGCAAACACTGTTTGCCTTACTACAAATATGCCAAATAAATTAATTAATTTTTGTTGAGATTCTCCTATATTTCCATTTTTTGCAAGTATTATTTACTCGATTTTGGAAAACTTTTATAATATTTAGGGATTATTTCATTATTATCAAGGAAGTTAGATTAAATAGGAGAATGGAATAAGTATGTATTTTGTCTTGGATACTAGCCCGCAACACACCAGGGAGTTGAAAAGGTTGGTAACTACGACGGATTGCGGATGATACGCGAACTAGCGCGGGGCTTGCCAAAAAAAAAAATGAATTTTCAAAAAAAAAATGAAGTTAAAAAAAAAAATGAAGTTAAAAAAATGAATTTTTTGCATGGACCTAGTATCCATCTAGGATATTAGCTAGGTCCATCTAGGATACTAGTATCCACCTGGGATACTAGGTCCATGATTTTTTGGATACTAATTAACCCACGCATGGCAAGACATAACATATCCATCAACCTACATTATCTCAAGGAAGGAAAGCAGTTTGTTTTTTCGCCGCCGCAAATAGCTGCTGTTTGATGTTGACTGGTGTCACGTTCCCGATTTTACTGTATTTAACTGTACTTAATCGTTTTTCTTGTTGATAGACACTTGGAACTAATTGCATAACATTGTAGAATGAAGGTTTCACATAATATGTGAAATAATATTATTATTAGGTCTAAATTCAGAGTCTCCCTTTTTTGGTTTATTAGTACCTATTTTAAAGAAAAAAAGTTTGACCACCCTCAAAATTCGATGGTTTACGTTTGAGGTAGGTACTAAGTACGAGTAGATTTTGAAAATCGAATGAATAAAAAATCCGTCCGTTCATTCTGATCGATCGTTTCTTTGGGTTGAACTCGGTTTTGCGTCCTGTTTAGCATCTGTTTAGAAATCAAATAATCAAAATTCTAAACAAAGGAATTCTTTATTTCTTGTGATGGAGTGTGAAGTGTTTATTTCATCTAAATAAAGTCAATTATGAAGCGAAAAGATGGTTGGTATGTAGTGACAATGGCAAAGCTGAGTTCTTTGCTGGCGCATGATCAATCCAGAAAAATAATGAACCTTTGTGTAATAATTTACAGCGTTTTTCATTATTGTTTATTCCTCTATGACTGGCCAATCTGTTCGCCTGACGAATATTCTCAACTGACGCCCCTGGATTTGTAGACACTGGAAAAATATAGAAGATTCTAAGTGTTACTATTAGAAAGATGTTCCTTTATTCTCTAACTAGCTGAAAAGCCTACAAAAAGTAGGCAAAAACGATTCCTCCGACTCTCTCCGCCACCCACTCCCTCCGACTCCTCCCGCCCACAACCCCTCCAACCCCTCCGTGCATACGTACGTACGGTTGGCGTTTTAAGTATATAGATTATAACATTTAAAAAAACTATCTACATTTATGTAAGATTTGGTTGCTTACATCAATTTTTCCAGGCAACCGACGATTTCATATTTTCCTCAATGATATGCTTTCGGGAGAAAAGCAAGTTGTAAGTTCGGGCAAAAGGAAGTTGTAC
Organism: Apolygus lucorum; assembly: GCA_009739505.2. Lineage (NCBI taxonomy): Eukaryota > Metazoa > Arthropoda > Insecta > Hemiptera > Miridae > Apolygus > Apolygus lucorum. Next base: position 41,524,772 of record CM019182.2, read on the forward strand.
CGGTAGGTACCGATATTCCTTCAACGGTCGATACTCAAGGTGAGGTTCCTAACTTCAATGACTCACAGGTACCGCTTTTATTCGAGTATTTAAATAGATTTTTCCTTGTTTCAACCCTTCAAAATGTTACATTTAACTTATCCTCCACACTTAGTCATAAAAACGTGGAGGACGCAATATGTAAAGTAGCCGACAGCCATAAAAGATCGAAATTATGCAGCTCCCGTTCCGTCGTATTTTTAAATAACTCGTTTGAATTCTCTTCGAGCCATTGATGCTAATTTCTGCGATCAAAGGAAATATTTACTGGTTATTTATTATTTCCGGACACCTCATCTGTCATTTGGGTCATGGTTGTCCGCAGTGAGTGAAACTTCAAAATGCTCACCTTCGAATTAATGGTATGTTTTAATTCTTGATTATGCTGGCTTCAGACATCCTCTGCAGAAGGTTCCTGTGTTGTATACGGTAACAAGCAATAGCTGAGAGCATGATAGTGCCGGAGCCTTTCTACGAACGCGTTGATTTCCTAGCCGAACTCTGTGGAGCCTTTCTCCGACTCCCCAATTATGATGGTCAGCTCAGAACATAACAGAAGTTGTCAAAACACGTTATTAGAGGAGATTTCAACTTTTTGGAACTAATTCTCCATCCAGGCTAACGGGAAAAGAGTCTCAGAGATCGACTTAACGACATCCGTAATCCTGAAATCGGGTACCAACAATTTCGTAAGTTAGGATTTCTCTTCATCGTGCTACGGTCAACAAAAGGAATACTTTCAACAGTGGCGATTCCAAGAATTTCGACGAAATTCTCAATAATTGATAATCAGTGGAATTGAGACAACTGGGGTATCCGTAACTTCCCGAGGGCGGAAATCCAATTAGGGAAAAACTCCCGAAAAAAATGTTTGGTTTTCCACATTTGAAAGAAAGAGCGTACGGTTCCCGACCGACGCGGAGCTCAATTCTGGTGGCTAACGGGTGTTATCGATACTGGTTATTAAAAGGGGTTTTAGCTCCTCGAGATAAACGAAGTCCCGAAAGGCGATACTCGATTCTTGAAATCTCATATAATGAAGCAGCAGTGTTTTTCTTTGGCACCAGATACTGTCAACAAAAGGATTATTTTGAAGTATAAGGCGATCCTAAGCATGTTGATGTTTCAAGATAAAGTGGGCACTTTCTGGTTTATTATTTTCAATAACGAACCTTTGGAATCGACCAAGAAGAAAAAAATTGTAACCCCCCCTCAAAATTTGTTGGTTCAAGTTTCAAGATACGACGTTGAATCCAAAAATCGAATAAAAATTTGGCCGTCCGTCCGCTGTACGCGGCACTTTCTCCACTTAGCATTGACCGATTTTGATGAAATTTGGTATGTTGGCTCCATTTGGGGTCTAGTTGTGCCCGAAGATTTTGGTTGATGTAGGTCACTTCTAAAGGTCGAAAGAATGAATTTTGAAATTTTGAAAACGCCCTAACTCAAAAACTTTTGATATACAGGTATTGTTTTTCCATCAATGTAAGATAGTACAGAATTTTTAGAATTTTTTGAGACCACGTGGAGCCCTGTAGGACAAACCGTTCGCTTCCTACAAGAATTCAAAGGTACAATAAATCAGACACACGAGTGTGAATCGAAAAAGAGGTCTAATCTCCGTTCAAATTATAGCTGACCGAAATGCGATCGATGTTTTCTTCATGTTGGATGGTTGGTGGCATTGCAGAAAAATAATAAACCGCTGTGTAATAATTTGCAGCGTTTTGGTATGTACCTATTTAAACATTCCTCTGGAGATTGTCTTCGAGGTAAAAATATTATTCCTTTTACTCACTTTACGATGAGTAAGTTTGTGACTTTGTGATGAGGTGAGTTTTCCTGCATAACAGTGCACCCGCTAACATGGGCCCGAGCAACGTACGGGTAACTGGGCAGTATATACATTATATTGCATCTAAATCTCGTATAAGCGATGAAAATAGAACCCATAAGCACATACATGATTGAGCGATTCGAAGATTAACTTGTTTCCCGAGATAATTATGGAACGTGTTTACGCCCTCCGAGTCGAGGATATGAGGGTATTTACTCGGGTTGGGCGAGATGGAGGATTACGAACAGCGCGGCGTCTGTCTATATGTACATCGGCCTGCAGCAACCTTGCTAAATGACCTTATGATGTATGATGATTCCTGTTTCGTTTCTTATCTCATTGATCTTTACTCGTATCGGAGAAGGTCCTAACTGGTGAGCGATAGTTGAGAGACGATTGACCTAGAATAAGGAATTAGGAAGAAATTGGAACACAGCTTTCGTTCGAAGCCAGGAAGCAAGTATCTGTTTAGAATAATTTACAATATCAATCAGGAAACCCAGCCCCATGAAACGACTTTTTACCTCCCAAATAGATTTTTTAAAAGTGCAATAGAAAGGTAAAAAATTTTTCCAAACACTAGTTTTTAAGTTTCCGAACACTAGTGTTTAATTTCCTTCATTATTTATGGGATGGTCTATGTACAAAAAACTTTTACTATTATCCATTGATTCATTTAAATAGCTATGCAATCCGCAAGGGATCTTGGCCTTGTTCAACAAATTCCTCCAGCTGTCCCGTTTTTTTTGCGCCACCGTTCTCCAGTCACTAATTCCAGGATGGTGCGTGTTTAGGCCAACAAGTAGGCAGTAGCTATTTGTTTTATTTTGTCTAGTGTAGTTTTGTTTCTATTATTTCGGGAGTGACTAGGTGAACTGGATCCCCGAACTCTTAATCCTCAATCCTGCAGTCAAACAGGATCGACGCCCCTCTCCGTCGTCACTGGTTGCGTCGCGACGCGCCCCTTTTCAGTTCCTGCTTCGATTGCGTTCCTTCACTATCTCCCCGTTTTCCAAAAGCCTCATCAGCCAATATTCTCGGTATCGTTGATTTTCTCAACTTTCTCTCCCGTGAAATTTATATTCGGCAATTTCACCTTCCAAAGTCGGTGTATTGTTCGGGAATGCAAACCAGTGAAACCCAAAATTCACTTGGTCTTCCTAATAGGCGGACGCGCCTCTGGATTGGCATCACCTACGCCATTTTGCTGTTGGCTGGACGCGGATCCTGGAGAGTGACCTGGACTGACCTGTCACAGAAATTAAGGTCAGGATTTATAGTATCTTACTCATGATCATCATCACACATTCGACGAGAGTTTCAACCCCGAAAATCCCTCGAAGATCCTTCAACATACCTTCAAAGAACAATTTATTTTATTCACCAAATTTATTTTACCATTTTAGGTAGTTACCTACCATTATTATTGCGAAGGAGCTTCTTAGGTAGGGGATTCACAATTTACAGGGTGTCTACAAAACAGCTGTAAGGAATTCAAGGGGTCGATTCTATAACTAATTTCCAACAAAAAGTGTCTCTTAGAATTTTTTTTAAACGCCTCTTTAACCGACTTTTTTTACTTTAAAGTTTTTTTTTCGTGTTTTCGACCTTTACACCATTAAAACGGTCATAACTCTCTTAAATTACACTCAAAAATTAAAAATTAGGATACCGTTGGACTCAAATCGACTAGCCGGAGCGCCGATTTCGTTGAAAAAATGCACGTTTTTCCGCGTTCAAACACGAATTTCTCCCCTAAATACGGTTGTAGAATATGTTTTGATTATTCCATTGGAAAACTGAGATTCTGGCGCAGTTTTTAGGTTTTCCGGCAACAGAACTTTACCTGGTAATATTTGGAGATTTATAGGCGTTAAAAAACGGGAATTTTTCGAAAATTTACTAAGTTCACTTTTTAGGTTGCTTTATTCCTCGTGTAATTCAACTGAAAATTTGTTATTTGGTATCAGGGAGATAGGAAATTTGACGCTCTTTCCAACGGTATCCTTATTTTTAATTATTGAGTGTAATTTAAGAGAGTTATGGCCGTTTTAATGGTGTAAGTTCGAAAACACGAAAAACAACTTAAAAGTAAAAAACGTCTGCCAAGTGGGTGTGGCACATAGCTTCCTCGTATCCATAACCCGATTATATAGAAGATCCGATGCATAGTAGATAATCTGAAAACACCAATCTCTAAGTACCTTTCACTACCCTCATAGGGGACCATCTACACGCTAATCTGGACAATCCTAGAACGTTTTTTATCAAATTCGGACGAAAAATGTAAGTGCGGTAGTGATTGGATCAAAAAATTTCTGGCTTGACTAGGAATCGAACCTGGGACTCCTGAGTAGGAATCCATAGCATTGCTGACTGACCTATCAAGGGGATGGTTGAATGGGGTTTGAGATCCTCACCTCACACGCCACTGTTACGGCTGTTACAAGGATTTCACGTTTCCGCATGCGCAGAGTAAAACAAAAAAAAAAAAAAGTGTGTAAATTTTAAGGCCTTGATTTTCATTGGGGACCATCTACAACCTAATCCGCGTAATCCCTGAAAATGTCATCGAAATCGGGTAGAAATTGTGGAAGTTATGTCTGTTACAAGCAATTCACGTTCGCGCATGCGCATCGGGTACTATCAATCCGGGGGTGATGATTTTCATAAGGGACCATCTAAACTCTAATTTGTAACATCCCTGAAAATTTCATTGAAATCGGATGGAAAGTGTGGAAGTTACGGCCGTTACAAGGAAATTCACTTTTGCGCATACGCAGTCGCTTCTATCAGTCCGAGGATGATGATTTTCATAGGGGACCGTCTACACACCAACCCGCACAATCCCTGAAAATTTCATTGAACTCGGATGAAAAATGTAGAAGTTAGGGCCGTTACAAGGAATTCACGTTTGCGCATGCGCAGTCGCTTCTGTCAGTCCGGGGATGATGATTTTCATAGGGGACCGTCTACACACCAACCCGCACAATCCCCGAAAATTTCATTGAAATCGGACAATAACTTCGTATAGTTATGCGCGTTACAAGGAATTCATGACAGACACACAGACACACGGACACACAGACACACAGACACGGAACCAAAATTGTTCAGAAAGGTCTAAAACGCAAAACGCGAGTGGAAATTTTGATTTTGGAGAACTTTTTTTTTCGTCCTTGAAAAGTGAAAACAAAGCTTCCGCTACCTTGGTAGACTCGGAAGCAAAAAGTCGGTTAATGAGGCGTTTAACACTCCGATGGTCGCGCTGGGATCTGAGAGATCCACTGACGGACTTTGGTCTGTTCCCAGCCAACCCTTCAATGAAGGGGGCTCCCTCTCCTAGTACCTTCTTTTCTTGAGTTGCTTTTGGACTCTGTGTGATCATGGAAGTCAGCCGGTCCTCCCGTGTGGTGCAATCTTCATTCGGATCTGATAGATCCACATGGCCGAGCATGTAACTTTTTCTAATTTCCCTTTTTTTCTCTTTCTTGTAGTAATTTTACACATTGCATGAAACTATTTCGTTCGCTATAATGTTTTTGCCATCCTACATTAAATGAAAATAAATAAACAATGAAAGTCTGAAAATACCTATATGCTAGTTTGTACAAACGATTTGTACTATTGTTACTTATAAGTTACCGCCTTTTGTATTTTTCATATATACAAAAAAAAAATAATCAATAATTCAATAATTGTGATGAGTTTTACTAACCTTCCATACAACACAATGATGGATTTTGTTATATTCGTAATTTGATCTAAGTAACGATTATTCATTTAATTCCTATTCTATTCAGGTAGGTACCTGTTTTTTGTGAGGATGCAACTTTTTTGCCATGTATTCTATTGTATGCATACATTATATTGTGTACCTGACTGCTATTCACAGAGAAACTTACATTTGATTTCGAGATAAAGTCATATTTTTCAGTCATTAGTTTTTTCCAAGAAATACACCTTTTTCTGTTTGTAGACTATCATTTTCACCAGAAAATAGGTCAATTCTACTTTACTACGTTTTCTAGCTCCTAAAATATAAAAATGGGGGTCATTTTCATTGAAAAACTCCATCACTTCCAGATGGATCTCACAGGACCAGCGCGACCATCTAAGTAACTTTTGGGGCGCGACCTTCGGAGTGTTAAAAAAATTCTAAGAGACACTTTTTGTTGGAAATTAGCTGTAGAATCGACCCCTCGAATTTCTTACAGCTGTTTTGTAGACACCCTGTATATACCTTTACTATATTTCATTTCAAGCTGAATACAATTCTCAAATACCAATAGGCACTTTGACGTTTTTATTTTTCATTTCAAAACTCCGCACCATTTTTAAAGGTTGTACGCCAGAATAATTGAAACACACTAAAATTACCGAAGATCACTTTCTGTGGCGATCGAACAATGGGCAAGCCCCCTTCATATGGTCCCAAAAAAAGATGGCACATGGAGGCCCGGCGGAGACTATAGGGCTCTAAATGCAGTTACCATTCCTGATGCATACCCGATACCACATATACAGGATTTCAACTCACAGCTAGCTCACAAAACTACGTTTTCTAAGGTTGACCTAGTCCGTGCTTATCACCACGTGCCAGTAGCTGACAACGACATACCCAAGACAGCCGTAGTAACGCCTTTTGGACTATTTGAGTTTGTACGAATGCCGTTTGGATTGAAGAATGCTGCCCAATCGTTCCAACGGTACATCCATTCTATTCTCCAGGATTTATCTTTTCTCTACGTCTATCTGGATGATATTCTTATTGCCTCATCTTCACCGAAGGAACATTTGGAACATTTACATACCCTATTCACTCGATTGAGTAGTCATGGGATTTGTATCAATGTAGCAAAATGTGTTTTTGGTGTTGAAGAAATCTCATTTCTGGGTTTTCTCATCAATTCTCGTGGTATTAAACCCCTCCCAGAACGTGTTGCCACTATCACCAACTATCCACTTCCAAATACGATTGAAGAACTGCGCCGCTTCTTAGGGTTAGTGAACTTCTATCGTCGTTCAATACCAAATGCTGCCAACCTTCAACAACCATTGTTTGATTTGTGTGCAAATCCCAAAAAACGTGATCGACGCGAGGTTGAGTGGACACCAGAGTCAAAACTGGTATTCGAGCAAGTTAAGGACGCTTTAGCCAACGCTACGCTTGCACATCCATCCTGCGACCTTCCAATGGTCCTCATGGTAGACGCTTCAGAATCGGCAGTTGGCGCTTCTCTACAGCAGCTGCAGAATGGCACACTAGAACCACTTGGATTTTTCTCCAAGAAGTTTTCCCCTGCGCAGCGTGCTTATAGTACCTATGACCGAGAGCTTCTGGCAGCATACCAAGGCGTTAAATATTTCCGGTTTATGCTAGAAGGTCGCCAATTTTCAATTCTCACTGACCATAAACCTCTTATTTATGCTTTTGCTCAAAGACCAGACAAAGCCTCTCCTCGACAGCTACGCCACTTGGACTACATAGGTCAGTTTACCACAGACATACGGTATGTACCTGGAGCCAATAATACACCTGCTGATACGTGTTCCCGCATTACAGCCATTCAAGTTGGTTCATCAGTGTCAATCCAGGATATAGTAGCAGCACAAGCCACTTGTTCTGAATTGCAACATCTGAAAAGCTCCATGAACTCAAAGCTAAAACTCCAAGAAATGACTTTTGAGAACGGCATCATACTTGTTTGTGACACCTCAACTGGTAAACTCCGACCTTTTGTTCCTGATGCTTTCCGAAGAATAATATTTGATTCTATGTACAACCTTGCTCACCCTGGAATTGCTGCATCAGTAAACCTTGTCCAGAACCGGTACTGTTGGCCTTCTCTAAAAAAAGACGTTGCACTCTGGGCAAAAACTTGTGTTCCATGTCAAAGGACCAAAGTTTGGCGCCATACAGCCAGTGCCATTGGTACATACCAACCAGCAGAGGCCAGATTCGCACATATTAACGTAGATATCGTCGGACCACTCCCCATTTCACAAGGTTTTCGTTACCTTTTAACCATTATTGATCGGTTTTCTAGATGGCCGGAGGCAATACCTTTAAGTGACATTACGGCAGAAACGGTTGCTACAGCTCTCATCAGCTCATGGATATCACGGTACGGTGTTCCTCGTCGCATAACTACCGATCGGGGTAAGCAGTTTGACTGCCTGCTTTTCAAGCACCTCACTGCAATGCTCGGCTCCGAACACATCCGAACCATGGCCTACCACCCTGCCGCTAATGGGGCCATTGAGAGATGGCACCGCAGCTTGAAGTGTGCCTTGAAAGCACAACTGATGGAAGATTGGGTTTCGACGTTACCGACAGTCCTCCTAGGATTACGTTCCTACCTTATCCCCGACATTGGAGTGACGCCAGCCGAAATCATCTATGGAGAACCTATTCGTCTTCCAGTTGATTTTTTCGATTCCCCAAGTAGACCTTCAGACCTTCCAAATTTACTTGTGAAATTGCGTGACCATGTCCGTAACCTCCGTCCAGTTCCTTTCAAACATCACACCACCAAAATTCCTTATGTCCATCCAGATTTACCTGTTTCTTCGCATGTTTTCGTACGACAGGATGCTATGAGAAGATCTTTGCAACCTACTTACGATGGCCCTTATCGCGTACCGTCCCATACAGACAAAGTTTTTCGCCTACAGACGCCTCGCGGAGAACTGAGTGTTTCGGTAGACAGAGTCAAACCAGCTTTCATGCTGGCTCAGCCCGCAGATCTGGACCCAGCTCCTCATCCATTTTCGATCCCAGAGGCCAGCACACCAACTTCTGAACCGACAAATCATCATGCTACCACTCGGAGCGGTCGACAAGTCCGGTTTCCAGAACGGTATCGTTGAAACTTGGGGGGGAGTAATGTGGCTGCCATCCTACATCCTGTTATTATTTGTTTGTACCGTATGATTATATATTTCTTACAATGTCTTGGAGATGATTTGACAACAATAAAATACGTTCAGTTCGTTTACGGAAATTCACGAGTTTATCTATTCGCGGTTACAAATCACACATACATACGAGCATCAAGACTGACTCCATCAATCCACCTCGGTCTCCCCAAGTGCCCAGTGGTATCCAACTGCTCATTCAGCATTCTTTTGGGTATCTCACTGTCTTCCATGCAGGATAAGTGATCCGCCCAACGAAGACGACCAAAACTTATAAGGTGCACGTTATCAGCTGCTTAACTTGGTAGGTCCGACTTTTCCGAGATGGTCCATCCCAAACGGCACCATAGAGTCGTCTTATAATCGTTCTTTCGAACCTCATCGAGGCTTTCTTATCACGAACAGTCAATTTCCCGCAATCAGATCCGATCGTAAGCAGTGATCTGATAAGTGTTTTATGCCGAAGTACTACGAACTATACGAACGAATCTGTTGTCAACTATGATAGGTTAGTTGAATTGGTAAAAGGTGAAACATGGATCAGTGTTGTTGGAGAGACAAATGTCGATAAAGCTATTCAATTATTCCTGAAATTATTAGATAGTTATGTTATTGATTGCTCAAGGACTGTGTGTATGGGTACCGGTAAGCCTGCTCGCAAGTTGAAACAATGGATTACAGGTGGAATCGTTACGTCCATAAAGACTAAGGAACGGATTAAGAAAAAATTGAAGAAGCAACCAATGGACACTGACCTAAATTTATATTTTCGTAAATATAGAAATTTGCTGAATCGCATTATTAAAAAGGTTAAGAATGCTTATTTTCGTGACATGATAAATCAGGCTAAGGATGATGCTAGAGTTGTTTGGGATATTGTTAAATCAGCTTCTAAACTAAAAAATAGTAATAAAAATGTTGGTATTAAGGTTTTAGGTATTGATGGTGAAATTGTAGAGGACAGAGGTGACATTGCCGAATGCTTCAACTCTTTCTTTTCGGAGGTTGGTGCTAGTGTATCGAAGCACATTGGTACTCCATCGGAGGGCTCTGTGCGGCTTTTGGAGGGTAGGAAAGCTAATCAGATTTCCCCTAGTGCCTCTCTCTTTTGGAGGCCGATTGAGGCGAATGAAATAGAGGGGCACCTTCTGAAGTTAAAGAAAAATAGCAGTTATAATTATAAAAATATCTCTAATCAAATTTTGGTTCGTCTGTCATCTATTATTTGTGTGCCTCTGTCCCATATTTTTAATCTGACCCTGACAAAGGGAGTTTACCCTCAAATTTTTAAAGAAACTATAGTGATTCCTTTATTCAAAGCTGGAAATGTCGACGAAATGAATAACTACCGCCCTATTTCTTTAACTTTGGCTCTATCCAAGATCCTTGAGAAATGTATTAAAAATAGACTTATTGAATTCTTGGAGCTACATAATATCATTTCAGATAGGCAATTTGGTTTTCAGAAGGGGTTGAGTTCTGAGCATGCTGCCTTTGATATGAATAAATTAATCGCTCAAAAGTGTAACGATGGTTTCTATGTATTGTCCATTTTTTTGGATATTAAGAAAGCTTTTGACTCGGTCAATCATGGGCTTCTACTTGATAAATGTTACAAGATTGGCTTAAGGGGGGTGGTTCTTGAACTTTTTGAGTCTTAGTACCTGACTGGGAGAACCCAGATGGTAAGAATTGAAGATGTATATAGTAAACCGAGAATTGTTACTTGTGGGGTCCCGCAGGGAACAGTATTGGGCCCTATTTTGTTTCTATTGTATATAAATGAGCTTATGAACTTAAACCTGAGAGGTAAAATCTTCGGATTTGCTGATGATACGGCAATTGTTTTTTGGAGTAAATCATATGAAGAGCTGATTAGTACGGGAGGTATTGAATTTTCACTAGTCCGCACATGGTTAGATTTGAATTTTTTGAGTCTGAATATTGGCAAAACAGCAGTTGTGAGATTTTCTGCCTCCAAAAGAAAGGTTATGGGGTCACAGGAGATAAAACTACATAACTACTCTTGTGATGGAGTTGGAGCTTGCCATTGCCATACTCTACCTTTCTCGGAAACTTGCAAATATTTGGGAGTGGTATTTGATGAACATTTAACTTTTAAATTCCAGATTAATTCAGTTGTTAAAAAAATTAGGAAACTTTTCTTTGCGTTTAAAACTTTGCGAGGGTTTTTGAATTTGAATGTTCTAAAAATGGTTTATTATGGACTCGTATATTCCCTGATTAAATATGGTTTAATAGTGTGGGGTTCTGCATGTAAGACTTATATAAAGCCTCTCCAAACAGCACAGAATGCTATTTTGAAGATAATGTTGAAAAAGCCTTATAGATATCCAACTGTGTCACTTTATAAAGATTCTGGACTCTTGAGGGTCTACTCTATCTTTTTGAAGGAATCATGTCTGCATTTATTCCGTAAGGGTATTGATCAGGAGAATATTGCGTGTTCTTCGTCAACAAGAATTGCCGAAGGATCTAATATTAGACTACCTAAGATTAACATGGAGATTTATCGGAGAAATTCTTACGTCACAGCACTCAATTTTCTGTATTGTAATAAAATTGATTTACGTTCTTTTGCTGGTTTTAAGATTTTTAAGAATTATATTGAGCATTTGATTTCCGCTAGCTAAATTTTTCTTCTATTTTGTCTCATACTTGTATCACTTAAGGGTTTTATATATGTAATGTAAGAGCGCTATATTCTGGTTTATTTCGCTGATAGATTTAATTAGCACTTAGGGGTTGTTTTTTTTCTTTTCCTAATTTTGAGTCGGGGCACAATTGAAATTCTTTTCTTGTTGTATAAGAGGTGCAACTCCACGGAGCACTACAAGCTCTTGTGAGCTTATGGCCCTGTGGGCACGAAATTTATTTGTCCAGCAATTTATCTTACTCCTGTTTGTTAATGTGCCAATAAATGAATTTTGAATTTGAATTTGAACTACAAACCGTCGCCAAAAGTCCAATGATGTATGTTGTTTTTATTTTTGAGTTTACGAACCTCGGTTCAAATTTTGGGTTTATCAGTAGTTTCTGGCGTAAATACCTATTTTTATTCTGAAGAAGAAAAGTTATCTCTTCAATGGAAATCTTTAGCTCGCTTTTTCTAATTCAGCGGAAAGGTCAGTAGTAATTAGCGTTTTTTCGGAAATTTGAAAATAAGCAGATTATATTAAAGAAAACGATGTTTTCAATAAACTAGCAATAAATGCATAAGATTTTTATGTAGTTTCAGAAAGTTACGAAAATGTCAGATGTTCCACAGAGATAAGTATTGAAAATAAAAGTAGTTGACTGAGCAGATTCCAGAAAAGAAAAGAGATTTGACTATTTGTTATTCTGACGGTGCCATGCTGTCATCCAAGACATGTTCTCGCCACTTGTAGAATCGTGCTGGGCCCATAGCTTAGGCTATAAAGGTGGTTCGAACGAGCTATATAATTATATTCTTTTTTATAAAGCACAAATGACTTCAAACACGTGTTACACATGAATATATTTATGACAGTGAACCAAAAAGTTATGTTTACAATTACAATTAGGAAAACTTAATAATCAAACATGTAGACGTAACAAACAACAAGTAGTTAAGCATCAATCTCCAAGAAAATTCAGTTTTGAATTTTTTAAGTTTTCAAATAGATTTCCTGAAAACCACGCCTTTTGAAATGTGATGGTATTTTTCCCTCTTATTGCGATTTTTTTTTGTGAAGTTGAATTTTTACGATATACGTAATTTTTACGTCATTACTTCGACATAACGTTAATTGGTGGTTTCAATCCAAACCGCCCGGGTAACAAGGAAGGATACAATCGAAAATAGCGGATGAATGGGGGAGAACGATGATAAAATAACATTGCGGAGGTCCCTCGAGGATGATTCTGACGCCCACCAAGAATATCACACACACGAAGGTCGCACGTCGCAATTCCAGCGCCCGATACATCCAAAGATAAGAGAGTGGGAAAATAAATTAGCATAAGCTCCGCTAGCTGTGATTGGTTCTCAAACATTTATTATTTTTGAAGGCTAATTTGGTGCCATTTGCAATTATTTCAACCAGGAGGGTTGAGAGAATTTGAAACGCATATTAATGTAGAAAACTTGGATTAAGTTTTACCTGGCATAATTACGTATCGTTATAAATCCTTTATTACCTAATAAATTATTCTGTATTCATATTGGCAGGGTAGAGTGCTCATATTTATTCAAGAGTCAAAAAAACTGGAAACAGAAAACATGTAGAGAAAATGGTGCAGGGCGAGAGATGAACCCATTTCCTCTATCTAACTGTAAACAGCTGCAAATTATGACACAAAGGTTTATTATTTTTCTATATAGATCACTAGTCAGCAAAGAACACGGCTTTGTCATTGTTACCACCAACCAATCATGAAGAAAAACATCGATCGCATTTCGGTCAGCTAAAATTTGAACGGAGATTAGGCATCTTTTGCTATTCACACTCGTGTTTCTGATTTATCGTAGGTCCAACCCTTAATTTCTCGTAGGGAGCGAACGGTTTGTCCTACAGGGCTCCGCGTGGTGATTCTAAAAACTCATTACTATCTTAAATTGATGAAAAAACAATACGTTTATATCAAACGTTTTTGAGTTAGGGCGTTTTCAAAATTTCAAAATTCATTTTTCAACCCTTAGAAGTGACCTACATCAACCAAAATCTTCGGGGCACAACTGGATTGATTCCTACACGTGGTAATTTTGACTTTTTCCTGATTCTCCAATATCTGCACGAAATTCAATTCATCAGGAGACAACAATGTGAGGAGAAGAATACTAATGACAATGCGTGTTAAGCGATACGAGAAAACACACTCCATTTTGTGTGTGAGGAGTTCTCAATCAATGGAGGAATCGGAGAGTGATCGGTTTCACTATTGAATTTTAATTTATTCTGCTGTTTTTGGTACACCTGAAGGAGTATGCTACACCATGGACCTATCACCTGTACAACGGAGTAAGCTAGGCGTATTAATAACATTGGAAAATTTTGAGAAAACCTGGACATTTCGTAGGACTCTTAAAAATTCCAAACACGCCCAGCCATAAATCCCAAACTCGAACCAATGAAGGGGGAAAGAACACTCGATAGTTTTAACAGTCGTAAGTGGTTTCGTGAAGGACTTACCTCTGAAGAAGCATTTGTCGAGACCCATGGCTGGCTTGAAGCGCGAAGTCGTGGGCACCGATGGCATGAGGTCCACGGCGATCGTCACTCCGAGGATGAGGAGAGGCATTCCCCAGGCGTAGGCAGAGTAGCACATCAACTTCTTCTGATCTCTCCAGGTTCCACCGGCGCCGCCCAGAGACCTCAAATCACTGCGGAAAAAAAATCTTTCGTAAGTTTGGCAGGGCGATGAGTAACGTTGATTTCAAATTCCCAAGCTGATTTTTCAAAAAAAAAAAAAAAAAAAAAAATGGTAACCACAATAAAACATCTAGTGAGAAATATCGTACTCTTCTTGCCTTCGTTAAACAGAGTATGGTGATATAAACAGGTTATGGTGATTAGCAGATATTTATAAATTATCTTATGTAAAATAGTAATGTCATTCATGTAGTGGATAATAGTGTGGCTTTCTCGTTTTTTGATGGCTTATGGAAGAACTCATCAGTCAACGAAAGGCATCTCACTAGCGTAGGTAGCTTATTGTTGGAAGACACATCTAAACTGAACCCGAAGTGGTAGTTCGACTCTATGGCAATGGTGAAAAATGGCGTTCATACCTTTATATCAAAATTTTTTGAGCTAGGGCATTTTCAAAATTATTTTTCAATCGGCGGATGGACGGCCAAATTTTGGTTTATTATTTTCAATAAAGAACCTTTGGAATCGACCAAGAAAAAATGTTGAATATTGTGAACGAAAAGAATCTGACCAATTTGCAATCTGCAATCTGCTAATCTACATATTTTTCTGCGTAGAATTCAAAATTGCGCTGCGCGCAACCGTGATCGACTTTGTTTTTTCAAATGATAACTCCCATGTTTTATTGCGGATTCTACCTCTAATTTTATGAACATTTTACTTCAACTTTTTTTTGGAGACAAAGCCACTTTTTGAGGAGTAAATCATTGATTTTCCGTGGAATCTTTTCCGAGTATCGTTTCTTTCACGAATTATTTCTCTTCTGACACAATTTTATAAATTTTACAGTTTTTTTTAACACTTCATTGGGATTGATTCATAACCCATCATAAGAAAATTGATAATTTCTTCCTCAAGAAATGACTTTTTCTGCTCTAAATGCAGTAAAATGAAACCAAATCAAGAAAGGAATATCACCACGCGATTCAGCGTAGAAAAAAAGTGCTAAGTGATGTGCCACACGTGAGTTCTAGCTTCATCTCAAACAATTATGAAGAATAGAGTTGTTCAGATTTTTTCTCGTTCACAATTAGGGAATATAAGTGGGGGGAGCTTAGTTACTTGGACACCCTGTATTTATATTTTATTATATTATATTGTTAAATTTATGTACATCGTAAATTATAATAAATGTAAATAATCAAAATTATGTAAGTAAATATATTATTTATCAGATTCGTCATTTATGATATTTTTGGGCTATGGTGGGAAACACAATACTTGCAGACTTCATGCATCCATCAGATCTACAAGTATCGTAAACTGTATTTTGTATTGCGTAATCGTAATCTGTATTGCGTTAAGTAGCAATAACCTTTGACTTCAATAGACCTTGTTGGAATTTAGTCTTTACTCTACGAACCAAACTTCTCCTGTTTTCGGGGAGCGTCCATCAACAACTTTGATGGGATTAATAAAGTTGAGTGGGCCGCACCTAATTGAGGAGAGTTGTTACCTCCTGACCATAATAAATTAGAGTGTTTTAATTTACTCGGAACTAATAACAACTTGCCGTTTTAACGGAATTCCTTGTCGTTTCCTGACAGTCTGCGGTCGAGAGAGTTAAAAAAAAAGTCTGCCAAGTGGGTGTGGCACATAGCTTCCTCGTATCCATAACTCGATTACATAGATGATCCGATGCATAGTAGTTGATCCCAAAACACCAATCTCTAAGTACCTTTCACTACCCTCATAGGGGACCATCTACACGCTAATCTGGACAATCCTAGAAAATGTCATCAAATTCGGATGAAAAATGTAAATGTTATGGCTATTACAAGGATTTTACGTATGCGCATGCGCAGAGACTTCTGTAAATTTTAGGGCCTTGATTTACATTGGGGACCATCTACAACCTAATCCGCGTAATCCCTGAAAATGTCATCGAAATCGGGTAGAAAATGTGGAAGTTATGGCTGCTACAAGGAATTCACGTTTGCGCATGCGCAGCAGCTACTTTCAGTCCAGGGGTGATGATCTTCATAGGGGACCATCTAGAACCTAATCTGCATGATCTCTGAAAATTTCACCATAATCGGCTGGAAAATGTAGAAGTTATGGCCGTTACAAGGAATTTACGTTTGCGCATGCGCAGTCGCTTCTATCAGTCCGGGGATGATGATTTTCATAGGGGACCGTCTACACACCAACCCGCACAATCCCTGAAAATTTCATTGAAATCGGATGGAAAATGTAGAAGTTATGGCCGTTACAAGGAATTTTACGTTTGCGCATGCGCAGTCGCTTTTATAAGTTCGAGGGTGATGATTTTCATAGGGGACCGTCTACACACCAACCCGCACAATCCCTGAAAATTTCATAGAAATCGGACAATAACTTCGTATAGTTATGCGCGTTACATGGAATTCATGACAGACAGATAGATACACAGACAGATAGACAGACAGACACACAGACAGACACGGAACCAAAATTGTTCAGAAAGGTCTGAAACGTAAAACGCGAGCGGAAATTTCGATTTTGGGGAACTTTTTTTTTCGTCCTTGAAAAGTGAAAACAAAGCTTCCGCAACCAGGGAAACACGGAAGCAATAAATACGAAGACCGCATTGCTGCATAAAGGGATTGGATGAATAGTGGTGAAGTTATAAAACTGAAAAACGCAGATCTTGAAAAAAATTGTGAGTGTTTCAGAGGTATAATGACTTCACCTCGACTTCAGGAGGTAGGTAGTATCGTTCCATGTCTTTTTCTGGCAGAATTGACTAGTGACACTTCTAAGCTATTTAGTCATTTATAAATTCGATTTTTGAGGAATTATTGTATTTTTGGAGCAAAACGATTGATCTTTATTCTTTGTGAAATGTAAGGGCCCCATCGCCACACATCGATGAATAAAACGATTGAGAATTTTTTTCTCGAACAGTCTCACTGTTTTCCACCACCCAAAGCTACTCGCCAGTTATTCAGAATCCAACTCTCCTACTCACCAGTTAAACAGACACGGTATGAATTTCTGAATCAATTCAATAGGCCATTCATATGAAATTTTCGACAGACTGAACAGAATATTTCGGCTTGTCAACCATTGATGAAGCACATCAACCACACGTACCCTCCAAATGCCAATGCACCGAGAATTTCATCCAGATCATAATATATTATTCTCAGAATAGAACTGGTACCTAACAATGCAGATTATCTATTATTTCAAATTATTAAATTCTAATTAAATCCGTCCCCACGAAAATTTAGATGTGGGCTATCTGAGTAATTATTTCCTCGTAATTATTTAGCGGTATCAATTAATTGAAAGGCAGGCTCTAATTAAGTCGATATAAATTCTCTTCATTTTTAATTGAGGGAATGAATTAAAATCTGGCTGTGATTTTTCGTAGAAAAAGAGCTTCCAGGGCTTTCCAAAATCAATAATACCATCGTTATTTTAGGGATTTTCTTGTTATTGTACAGGGTGCGGCAACTCAACTTTCTTTTTGGTTTATTATTTTCAATGATGAACCTTTAGAATCGACCAATAAAAAAAATTATTTAACCCCCCCCCCCCCCCCTCAAAATTTGTTGGTTTACGTGGCCGTCCGTCCGTCGTACGCGGCACTTTCCTCACTTAGCATTGACCTATTTTGATGAAATTTGGTATAAGGGCTCCATTTGGGGTCTAGTTGTGTTCCGAAGCTTTTTGCTTCCGAAGCTACCAAGAAAAAAAAGTTCTCCAAAATCAAAATTTTCACTCGAGTTTTGCGTTTTAGACCTTTCTGAACAATTTTGGTTCCGTGTCTGTCTGTCTGTTTGTCTGTGTGTCTGTCATGAATTCCTTGTCACTATACGAACTTATTGTCCGATTTCTATGAAATTTTCAGGGATTGTGCGGGTTGGTGTGTAGACGGTCCCCTATGAAAATCATCATCCTCGGACTGATAGAAGCGACTGCGCAAGCGCAAACGTGAATTCCTTGTAACGGCCATAAATTCTACATTTACCATCCGATTTCAATGAAATTTTCAGGGATGTTATAGATTAGTGTTTAGATGGTTCCCTATGAAAATCATCACCTTCAGACTGATAGTAGTCACTGCGCATGCGCAAACGTGAATTTCCTTGTAACGGCTGTAACTTCCACATTTTTCATCCGATTTCAATGGAATTTTCAGGGATTAAGCGGATTAGGTTGTAGATGGTCCCCAATGAAAATCAAGGCCTTGAAATTTACAGAAGCCTCTGCGCATGCGCATATGTAAAATCCTTGTAACAGCCATAACATTTACATTTTTCATCCGAATTTGATGAAATTTTCTAGGATTGTCAAGATTAGCGTGTAGATGGTCCCCTATGAGGGTAGTGAAAGGTACTTAGAGATTGGTGTTTTGAGATTAACTACTATGCATCGGATCATCTATATCAGCAGTTCCCAACTAAATTTTTCCAAGGACCCCTTCATCAATGACGAGGACCCCCACTATCTAAAGTTACCTAAAAAGAACCAAAATATGTGAAAAAATAAATCATACTGATGCTATAAAACTTAGGATTTATTCGTGAAAATACAGAGATTTTTCAAGGTTCAAGAGACGCCGACGAGTTGGGTTCAAGAGATACTAGCAAGTTCGGTTCGAGAGTCACTGACTTATTAACTTTAACATCGAAAGCATTTTCTCGTTCTTCGTCTGTATGCCTAGGCCGTTTTAACGATCCAAATTTCAACCAACGGTCCATAAAGTACGCGTAATTAACTTTCCGTGAAAACCAAAGCTTTTCAATCACTAAAATGTTGCCCAAAATCACACATGTGAACAACTCGGTCAGGGACCTCACTAGCACTAGCAAACTGCACTAGCACTAACTTTTCTCCAGTACTCTGTGAGCACTAGCAATAAGTAACTAACAATATAGCAATAACTGACATCTCTGAAATACATGAAGCCAAACTAGAATGTGCTAGCGTTAGTTGTCATATGAAGCCAGACTCAGAAGTCAACGTTCAGACTCTGCAAATATATATTTAATTTGTATAATCTAAGGACCCCTCAGCCAGACCACCAGTTGGGAACCGCTGATCTATATAATCGGGTTATGGAAACGAGGAAGCTATGTGCCACACCCACTTGGCAGACTTTTTTTTTTCTTGTACTTACGATTCCAAAGGTTCATTATTGAAAATAATGAACCAAAATCACTAGGGGAAGTGAGATCCAGCCACAGCAAATCCTCCCTGATTGAGATGGAAGTGTTCCCACATAACAGCCATCTTGTTGTTATTGGGTGTTACAGAATTTTGGTTTATTATTTTCAATAATGAACCTTTGGAATCGACCAAGAAAAAAAAATTTTAACACCCCCTCAAAATTTGATGGTTTACGTTTCAAGGTACGTAGAATCCAAAAATCGAATAAAAATTTGGCCGTCCGTCCGCCGTACGCCGTACGCGGCACTTTTGCCACTTAGCATTGACCGATTTTGATGAAATTTGGTATGTAGGCTCCATTTGGGGTCTAGTTGTGCCCCGAAGCTTTTGGTTGATGTAGGTCACTCCTAAGGGTTCCAAAATCAATTTTGAAATTTTGAAAACGCCCTAACTCAAAAAATTTTGATATAAAGGTATTGTTTTTCCTTCAATTTAAGATTCTATAGAATTTTTAGAATTTTTTGAGACCACGCGGAGCTCTGTAGGACAAACCGTTCGCTCCCTACGAAAATTTAAGGGTTTATATTGAAATATATATATATATTGTAATGCCACTACATAAGAATTAGCATATGGAAGTTAGGATGTTATTGTTTACCCGTGATACTAAAAAATATTCGTTCTTTGTTAGACTGTGAACCAAAATATACAGTCTTCGTGCAAAAAGTGTTTTGTCACTCTTACAATTTGGGGGCCGCTCTACGTTTGGATAAGGGAGAGAGGAATCATGCCAAGACCTCGACAACAACTTCCACCAGCTCGGACTGTCTCAACAAGACAACGCGCTGCTGATGACTCGCGTCATTCAACGTCGAATGTTGAACCACCTGCTGTAGAGTCAGGTGAGATTTTCACTCAGATGAATCGTGCTGACGAAACCTATGATAATGTCAGTCATCATTTCACCATACTGTTGACTGAAAATCGCCGTTTGATTTTCGAAAATGCACCACTTCAAGAAGAGAATAGAAAGTTCCGTGAGAGAAACAGTACTCTGTGTAGTAGGTGCAATGATAACCTACATCCCAACCCAAGATTAATTGCCTATGAAGCACCACTTCTACCATACGAAGGAAAAATTGATTGGGATGAATATATGACCCATGTTAATGTTGTGGCTCAATCGAATGGGTGGAATGAGGAAAGGAAGGCTCAAAAACTTGCGAGCTCTGAGAGGACCAGCAATGAGTATCCTGAGTACTTCGCCCCCCAATGAACGCACGGAATGGGTCTCTCTTACCAGAGCCCTCTCAAAACGTTTTGGGCAACAAAATTTAGGTCCTAATTGGCAAGCAAATTTGGAGGCTCGTCGTCAGAAGACTGGAGAATCACTAGCAGACCTTGCTGCAGACATTGAGAAGATGGCACGCCTCGCACTTCCAGGGTGGCCAGAGTCCTGTATAGACCGAATGGGAGTCTGGTCATTCTTAAAGGCACTAGCTGATGAGGATCTGCGACGCGTATTAGCAGCAGCAGTTCCAGAATCTGTCCAGGATGCGTTGACCAGAGCCCAACTGATTGAAGCAGCTATGAATAAGGAAGTATGCTGGGAATACGGACAAGGAGGCCATGCACGAGCCAAGTGTCCAAAAAGAAAGCAGCCACAGGAAAACTGAAAAGAGCCAGGGTCAAGGGCCAAACCCAGGCTCCTACAGACAGGCCCTCCTTGTATGTAAGTACTGTAAGGACAAGGAGGGAAACATTATTTGTAAGGACAAAAACTTGAATGTTGTTTTTTGGTTGATACGGGTGCCACTGTTTCGATACTTCGTCCAGATGTGGCAGAGCAACTAAAAATCACGGTAGAAACCAACAGATTTGCCCAAATTACGGACAGTTCGAGGAGACTCCTTGCAAGTCTTAGGAAAAGGAAAGGGTAGGGTAACGATAGGGGGAAAACACTGGAACCACAGTTTTCTAAGTAGTTAATATCAGGAATAAAGCTATTTTTGGACTAGACTTCTTTCAACTAACAGGAGCTTGTTTGGACATGGGAAAAAACACTACAACAACAAACAAACCAACAAGAATGGATCTAGCAAGCTTTGGAAAAATCTGATTTGATCCCTAACTCTATAGAATACAACAAGTTTCAGGCATTACTACGTAAGCACCACGAAATATTTGCCACAGAAGGGAAACCGCTAGGTAGAACCAACGTTGTAGAACATTCTATTGATACAGGCTCATGTACTCCAATCAAACAAGTTCCTCGTCGGATACCATTTGCACAAGAAAGTCATGTTGAAAAGTTGATCCAAGAGATGCTGGATCAAGATATCATTGAACTGTCTCATAGTCCATGGGCATCACCTGTCGTTCTTGTCCCCAAAAAGGATGGGAGTACGAGGTTTTGTATCGATTTTCGAAAAGTGAATGGTATAACAAAGAAAGACTCGTATTCTTTACCATGCATTAAGGAACTATTGGACATCCTCGGTGGTTCTCAATGGTTTTGCACCATTGACCTCAAGTGTGGTTATTGGCAAATTGCTTTAAAGGACAGCGATAAAGAGAAAACAGCGTTCAGCATCTACAGGAAAGGCTTGTGGCAATTTAAGGTGATGCCTTTTGGGCTCACTAATGCACCCGCAACTTTTCAGAGATTGATGGAAGCTGTTATACCATCTGAAATTGCTCTAACGTACCTTGATGATGTCATAGTATACGGACCAAATTTTGAAACGGTGTTGCAAAAGTTAGAAAAAGTATTTGAATGTTTAAAAAAAGCTAATCTTCAAATAAATCGAAAAAAATGTGAGTTTTTCAAAAAGGAAACTAGCTACCTCGGCCATATCATCTCCGGTAAAGGTGTTCAAACAGATCCTAAGAAAGCTACAGCTGTGAAGGACTGGCCCACTCCCAAGACAAAAAAGATGTGAGAGCATTCCTAGGATTCTGCTCTTATTATCGTATATTTGTAAGACAGTATGCTGACATAGCAAAACCGTTGACTCGATTAACAGAAGGTAATGTTGAGTTTCAGTGGGATGACTCATGCGAGAGAAGCTTCACCAAGTTGAAGAATTCGATGATTTCAGCTCCTGTTCTGGCATTCCCTGATCTACAGCTACCTTTCCTTGTTGATTGCGATGCCAGTGCCCATGCTGTAGGTGCAGTTTTGTCTCAACAACAAGGGGGGCAAGAGGTAGTCATCGCCTATTTCAGCAAAACTTTATCCAAGCAAGAAAGCAACTATTGTGCCACCCGACGTGAATTGCTTGCTGTAGTTAACAGTGTGAGCCACTTTCACCAATATCTGTATGGAAGACCATTCACGTTAAGAACTGACCATGCAGCTCTTACATGGTTAACTTCATTTCATCGTCCTGAAGGTCAGCTTGCTCGTTGGTTAGAAACTCTGCAGCAGTACGATTTCACAATAATTCACAGAGCTGGAAAAAGTCACGGAAATGCTGACGGCCTGTCCCGCAGGTCTTGTGGAATTGATTGTGGCTACTGTAACCGTCGAGAAAATAGTGAAAGAGTGGCAGCCATCGTTCTCGAACCAGAAAATGTTAACCATCAAATAGAAGATCAAGCCATCCAATTCATTATCCAGAGAAAGCTAAAAAGTGACAAACCTGAAACTAATGAGCTAGCAGGAGCAGAAGCTAGGGTCCGTCAACTGGTAAACCGCTGGGATTCCTTGAAAGTACAAAATGGTATTTTGTACCACGAATGGGAGGGCCCAAAAGGTTCATGGCTACAGCTGGTTATTCCTACTAAGAAGGTGAAAGAAGTACTACGAGAGTGCCATGACAGTCCTACAGGAGG
This sequence comes from Apolygus lucorum, assembly GCA_009739505.2. Lineage (NCBI taxonomy): Eukaryota > Metazoa > Arthropoda > Insecta > Hemiptera > Miridae > Apolygus > Apolygus lucorum. The sequence goes on from CM019182.2 coordinate 41,547,920, forward strand.
TCATTTTGGATTTTTCAAAACGCGAGCTAAAACACGACAGCAGTACTTTTGGTCAGGGCGGTGATAAGATGAGAACCGTCTAGCGGGGACGCGCGTTCGAGTCTGGTCGTCGCAGAAAGTTTTCTGTCTATTAGACGATCGGCAATCTCTCGTTCCAACCCAGGGCGGTGATGTTTGGGAAGCCATGAGCGAAATCATCAGAACAAATTCTGATCTCCCCTTAGGGAGACAGCTGATGACGTCCGCGACGCCAAGAATGGCAGTCGGACGAAAATTCAACCTGAAATGGTTGCTTACTTTACTTTACTTTTTTACTTTTTTTACTTTTGGTCAGGAATGACTTCGGACGTCCGGTCTTGGTGCAGGACATGTCAGGACTGCAGGCGTTTCAAGGGTCCGGGAAGACAATATAAAGCCCCCTTGAAACAAATTTCAATAGGTTCTCCTTTTGATAGAATGGGATTGGATATACTAGGACCTTTCCCCCGCACCAACAGGGGAAATAAGTACGTCATGGTTGCCATGGATTATTTCAGTAAGTGGCCGGAAGCTGTAGCAATCCCAAACCAAGAAGCTAGAACTGTTGCTTCAGCATTGATGGAGCATGTTTTCAGCAGAGTGGGCGTTCCGGCTGAACTGCACACTGCCCAAGGACGAAACTTTGAATCCACATTGCTCAAGGAGGTTTCGCATCTGTTGGGTGTACATCGAACTCGCTCCACTCCGTTACATCCCCAATCTGCAGGGCTGGTGGAAAGATTGAACCGCACGTTGACGAAGCACATAGCACTTTTTGTTAATAAAAGTCAAACCGACTGGGATGAAAAAATTCCACTGTTCCTGTTGGCCTATAGATCATCCCCACACGCTACCACAGGATTATCTCCAGCACAGTTGATCTACGGCCGAGACATGGGACTTCCTGAATCCCTCGTGAGACCACTTCACCAACCTTTAAGGCCATCAACAGAGTATGTACTCAATTTGAGGAATCAGCTCGAGAAGGTCCGAAATTTTGCACTTTACGAGGCGAAGCTGAAGATGCGATCACAAAAAGAGAGTTTTGATAGGCACGCCAAAGCGAAAAAGTTGGAGGAAGGTGATTGGGTCTGGGTGTATAATCCACAACGCAAGAGAGGGCTCTCCCCGAAACTACAACCTGCTTGGACTGGTCCTTGGGTAATCAAAAAGAAAAACAATGATGTACTCTTTCATGTGCAGATGGGCAAGACGACACGGCTTTTGCATGTGAACAGGATGGTCAAAGCTGATATAGCGCAGCCTGAGGACAGGCTAAGAAGAGGGGAGGAGCTATGTAATGCCACTACATAAGAATTAGCATATGGAAGTTAGGATGTTATTGTTTACCCGTGATACTAAAAAATATTCATTCTTTGTTAGACTGTGAACCAAAATATACAGTCTTCGTGCAAAAAGTGTTTTGTCACTCTTACAATATATATATAAATCAAAACACGAGTGTGAATCGCAAAAGAGGCCTAATCTCCGTTCAAATTAGAGCTGACCGAAATGCGATCGATGGTTGGTGATTTTGATTTTTTTTATATATATTTTTTTTAAATTTATTTATTTATTTTATTTTATTTATTTTTTTTGATTTTTTTTCTTCATATTAGATGGTTGGCGATTTTGTAGACGAGTGATCTATATAAAAATAATAAACCGTTGTGTAATAATTTGCAGCGTTTTTGTTTGTTTTGCGGACATTTGGCTCCAATATGACGGTGCCACAGCACGCATCGCAAGAGCATCGATGGCTTGAGAACGCTTCCCAGACTACCTCATCAGTGGCGATTCGCAGGGGCCGAACCTCCCACTTTGCCCTCTTGTAATTTTTTATGGGGTTTTTGAAATCCAATGAACCGTTCAAGAATCCTTCAAGATTTGAAGAAAAACATCAGGAAGGAATTTCCAACATAACCTGCCTATCCTGCATCTTCGTGGCCACGGAAGTCCCTCGGAAACCCCCCAGGTGACTCACATTCCTGTGTGCGGCTTTAATAAATTTGCTATTTATTATTAATTTATTATTAAACCAGCCCAGGGCGGCTTTCACAGTCCTCCGCTCAATTTTGGTTTATTTATTATTATCAATAATGCACCTTTGGAATCGACCAAGGAAAATTTTCGTTTTAACCCCCCACAAAATTTGTTGGTTCACGTTTCAAGGTATGTAGAATCCGAAAATCGAATACAAATTTGGCCTTCCGTCCGCCGTACGCGGCACTTTCCCCACTAAGCATTGACCGATTTTGATGAATTTTGGTATGTAGGCTCCATTTGAGGTGTAGTTGTGCCGCAAAGCTTTTGGTTGATGTCAGTCACTGCTAAAGGGTGAAAATTCAAGGTTGAAAATTTCAAGAGTGCCCAAGCTCGAAAACTCTCGAAATAAAGGTATTGTTTTTTCACCAATTTAAAATAGTATCGAATTTTTAGAACCCACACGGAGCTCTGTTGGGCAATCCGTTCGCTCCCTACGAGAACTTGAGGGTTTTTCTTCGATAAATCAGAAACACGAGTGTGAATCGCAAAAAAAGGCTTAATCTCCGTTCAAACTTCAGCTGACCAAAATGCAATTGTTTGTTACTTCGAGTTATACTAAGTTTTGCGTCCTTAGCAACCAGTAATCAAATTTCCTAATGAAGGCACCTACAAATCCCTGCTTCTTCGAACTGAGTGTGAAGCGTTTATTTCTTTCAAATAAACTTGATTTCGATGTAAGTGTGTGGTAGGTAGGTATTATCTATGGTTGGTAGACAATGGCAACGCTGTGTTCTTTGCAAACGAGTGATCTAGATTAAAAAACGTCTGCCAAGTGGGTGTGGCACATAGCTTCCTCGTATCCATAACCCGATTATATAGATGATCCGATGCATAGTTGTTAATATCAAAACACCAATCTCTAAGTACCTTCCCCTACCCTCATAGGGGACCATCTACACGCTAATCTGGACAATCCTAGAAAATTTCATCAAATTCGGATGAAAAATTAAGTGAGTAGATGTATGTGATTGGATCAAAAAATTACCTAGCCTCAGTTGGGATTCGAACCCGCGACCCCTGGGGGACAGTTGAAGTTACGGCTGTTACAAGTAATTCACGTTTGCGCATGCGCAGTCGCTTCTATCAGTCCGGGGATGATGATTTTCATAGCGGACTATCTACAACCTAATCCACATAATCCCTGAAAATTTCATTGAAATCGGGTGGAAAATGTGGAAGATATGGCCGTTACAAGGGAATTCACGTTTGCGCATGCGCAGTGGCTACTATCAGTCCGAAGGTGATGATTTTCATAGGGGACCATCTAAATACTAGTATGTAACATCCCTCAAAATTTCATTGAAATCGGATGGAAAATGTGGAAGTTATGGCCGTTACAAGGAATTCACGTTTGCGCATGCGCAGTCGCTTCTATCAGTCCGAGGATGATGATTTTCATAGGGGACCGTCTACACACCAACCTGCACAATCCCTGAAAATTTCATAGAAATCGGACAATAACTTCGTATAGTTATGCGCGTTACAAGGAATTCATGACAGACACACAGACACACAGACAGACAGACACACAGACAGACAGACACGGAACCAAAATTGTTCAGAAAGGTCTAAAACGCAAAACGCGAGTGGAAATTATGATTTTGGAGAACTTTTTTTTCGTCCTTGAAAAGTGAAAACAAAGCTTCCGCTACCTTGGTAGACTCGGAAGCAAAAACAATAAACTTTCAACTCCTAAATTTACCAGGAGATTACCTTTGCGTTCAACACTCAGAGTCGTGAGAAGAAATGGGAGGATCCACTCATCATGGCAAGTAGAGTGAAGTGGGCTTAAATAGTGACAGGACAACACTTTGAAGAGAATGAAATGAAAGTATTAAATGTAGTATGTTGAGGAATTACTCATCTCAGGCACTTCACTTTTACAGCCGGACAGACATGAAACCACACTTGTCCAAACACTTGCCCACTTTGTAAATTCTGCACGAATACGAAGCTTTTTTATCTGCAATAATGATTCAGCAAGATAATGAAATATTTTCAAGATTGGGAAAGTTGTGATTTTATTGACTAATAGTACGACAGGTACAACAAGAAACGTTCGATGGAACAGCTTTCAAAAACCCTTTCAACAGACTATAATTAAAAATGTCTGTTCACACTTGTTTAGTTTGTTCTCTCGACTTTTTCGTGTATCTTTCATCGTAATCGTGCGTTGACTCTTGAGTACCTTCATCCTTCGTCGAACGGAGAGCGCTTGAATAGTAACCGGTTTATAAAGTATACTCTTTTCTACATACACGTACGGGATTTTCCAAGGAGTCGGGACGGATCTCGTTCTCTTCCGACAAGAGCAAACGGTGGAGAAGATGTTGCGTCACATTTGGTTATTATTTTCCTTACTGAATCGTAGGAGTGATAATCAACTTTATGGAAACTTCCTCGTGAACGAAAAGATGACACATTATTAATATACCATTTAACATAAGTGGTAATCAAAACATTTAGTCGACCAAGAATTATTCATCCTTATTTTAATGATTTCAATTACATGCATTTTGGTTTATTATTTTCAATAATAAACCTTTGGAATCGACCAAGAAAAAAAAAATTTTAACACCCCCTCAAAATTTGATGGTTTACGTTTCAAGGTACGTAGAATCCAAAAATCGAATAAAAATTTGGCCGTCCGTCCGCCGTACGCCGTACGCGGCACTTTTGCCACTTAGCATTGACCGATTTTGATGAAATTTGGTATGTAGGCTCCATTTGGGGTCTAGTTGTGCCCCGAAGCTTTTGGTTGAGGTAGGTCACTTCTAAGGGTTCCAAAATCAATTTTGAAATTTTGAAAACGCCCTAACTCAAAAACTTTCGATATAAAGGTATTGTTTTTCTTTCAATTTAAGATTCTATAGAATTTTTAGAATTTTTTGAGACCACGCGGAGCTCTGCATGACAAACCGTTCGCTTCCTACGAAAATTTAAGTGATTATTTTGAAATATAATATATTTCAAATATATTATATATATAAATCAAAACACGAGTGTGAATCGCAAAAGAGGCCTAATCTCCGTTCAAATTAGAGCTGATCGAAATGTAATCAATAGTTGGTGATTTTGATTTTTTTTAAATTTTTTGATTTTTTTTTTTTTCTGTCATACTGGATGGTTGGTGATTTTGTAGACGAGTGATCTATATAGAAAAATAATAAACCATTGTGTAATAATTTGCAGCGTTTTCGCAATGCAATAATTTCAAGTTACAAGCCCGCCAACTGTTACAAACCGAAACCGTTTGGGTTACCGCAACGACTGTATCATTTTGTTGTACTCCTCGTGAATTCCTACACTTCTCAATAAACAATGAAATGATTCACGAATGAAGCACTCCAATTCATTAGGAACTGTTTTCAGGCCAGAAGCCGACTAGGTAGGTACTTACTCTCTAAGTTTCGATGGAGTCGGTTATGGAATCGTGATTATGAACCATTCTTCCCAAAATCGGCGACTACGTTTTTCAACAGTTTTCACCCATTTTCTCAACTTTCAACAACGCAAAATGGAATTCGTTTGAAGTGGGATGTCCAAGTAGAACATATTTCAAAAACAATCAGGCGGATTAGTACCAAAATAAAGAAAATAATGCAGTGTTCAAATAATTTTTAAAAATCGTTGTCCGACAAACCGAATTGACACAGGACCTAAAGTCGGGTTTATGGATGTTTTTAAGCCAAAATATTGAATTTCAGTCGAGATGACTTCCTCAGTTTAGACTGTACGCCTTTTGTTTAGGAATTTATATATTTGATTCCGTATTACTCAAAAAAAAAAAAAAAACATTAAGGATTTGGTCCAGCTTTTTGGGGTTCCTGAACTCTTGTGAGAGTTTTTATTTGATTCACAGATTCTTTGTTACCTTCCTTGAGAAGTAGGTAACACCAGACGTAGTTTCGAAAAGCTCTATGACTTAGAAAAACCCAACTGCTTGTCCGATGGATATAAAGAAAAAGCCCGAGATGGGTCAAGTCGAGCATCAGAGGAAAAGGGAGAATAAGAACAAGCAAAACGACTTAATGAAGATTAGCCGCGCGAGCAGGAAATCCCCTTCACCTGATGACTGGTCTGCACCTGAGGTCTGGAACGAAACGGGCGTAGAAGGAAAATTTCGTCTTTTATTGGAGGGACCAACTCAAGGTATGTTGGCTGACTTGTAAGAACTTTATAGGAACAGGAATATTAGGAGGACTTCGAAATACTCGATTACAATACTGTTAACCACATTTTTGGAAAAAGTGACTTTTATGTGATATCACCTTTTCTCGATTTTTTAAAATTTTGGGGTGGTTTAGAGCTTTGCTAAGCCTTTGCATTTCTTCTCTATGATTTCAGCTTCAAGTTGGGAACACTGTTCAGAAGATTATAACCTCCTAGAAAAGGATATTCTGTTTTGGTGTGTTATTTTCAATAATGAACCTTTGGAATCGACCTAGGTGAACAAATTTTTACACCCCCTCAAAATTTGTTGGTTTACGTTTCAAGGTCCTTTCGCCGTCCGCGGCACTTTCGTCACTTAGCATTGACCGATTTTGATGAAATTTGGTATAAGGGCTCCATTTGGGTTCTAGTTATGCCCCGAAGATTTTGGTTGAAGTAGGTCAGTTCCAAGGGTTGAAAAATAAGAATTAAAATGTTGAAAACGCCCTAACTCAAAAATTTTGATATAAAGGTATTATTTGAGGGGGGTTGAAATCAATCTTCCAATTTATTTGTTCCTAATGGTTGGTATTACAACTTCATGTGCTGAATAAAAGTTCATTCTTGTGTTTTACTTCCCTAAGAGTAAAAACTCGTTAATTTCCATTGAAATATTTAATACAGTGAGTTTGACGGATGATAAGACGTTTACATTGACTTGGAGTGTAGTGAAAGTCTACAAACCTTCCACATCCTCCATCAAGGTCAATAAGCAAAATCGATTCCATTATGAAAAAGATATAACGGAGATGAAATGATTTGAAGTAATAATGACGTGCAAAGTGACGAACAGGTATTAATTCATAACATGCTCAACGGGCTTTATCTATAGACGTCCTATGACGTCATCTTCCAGTAGCAGAGCAGTTCTGGAGGAATGTGGGATTCCTTGGGACCTTGAAGCTCCGATGGGGCTACAACAGCGGAGTTGAATGGAGTTTACCGGTTTTGTGAGGCCACGAAAGGAATTTGAAGTCACCAAAATCATCTTGACTCCGAATCAAATCAGGACAACCTAAATTATTTAAGTTATTTTCAATTTTTGAATTATGTAATTGGAAAATATCCACAATAATTACGCATACTTAATTACGTGCAAGGAATTAACTCTAATTGGACCACGGTATCACTAGTGTCACCGAAAACATCTCAGAAACACCACAGTTGTCTCAATGTGTCACCGTAGCAACCAAAATTAAAATGAAATTTTAGATTTAATGAACACCAGAATATTTTTTGGTCTACTGGAAGTCTCAAAAAGAGTTATGACAAAAATTTTCAAGGAAATCGATGAAAAAATCAGTACAATTTTTGTCATAATTAATAATAAGTCATTTTTTGACTTCCAATAACTTACTAAAAATAGTTTTAAAAAATCTGCTCTATCCATTAAATTTTAAATTGCGATTTAAATATAGTTAATCTGGTATCGGGTCCCAAGGTGTCGGGACAGGTGTGGAATTCATAAAAAAATTCGGTGACACTAGTGACACCATGGTCCAATTAGGGTTAACAATATTGGATAGCATTAAGAGTAATCTACCATCAAATTCATTATTTCAAAAAATCAACTTACCCTGCCATCCACTGGTGGCTATGTAGCAAAAGGGTGACAACATTAGTATACAAATGTGGTCATTTATTTAGTTATTATCACAATATGGTTGTTCTAATGGTACGTAGGTGCTAGGTAACTGGTTGCATAAAATAACATGTTTGAAAATATAATATGACTCACCTGAAGGCCCAGTAAATGTCGATGCACATGACGTTCAACCAGAAGAACGTCGCTAAGAAGAAAAATTGCACTGCAAAACCTGAAAAAGAAGAAAATAATTGTTGTGAAAATGTGAAAAATTTGTTGGGTAGAAAGTCAAAAAAAGCATGTCTTCCAAATACAAATTTTCACTCGCATTTTTCGGTTAACAAAAATCCTGGGGTCCCTGTGGCGACCGTGTCGATGTCACGCCAACATCTCTGCTCCTGTTCGCTCTTTTCTAGCTGTTTTTCGTGATAGATGAACTGTTTATGAGAAGAACGGTTCAATCCAGAGATGAATCAGTCGAGGTTGAAGGTCATGAGCAGATATCAAAGTGACACCTTATCTTTGGGCGCTTCGCGAAAAAAATGTCTCCGCCACAGTGGACCAACGCGGTTTTTCCGCATTCAACGTGTTAAGAGACGAACCTGTCGGTTTGTACAATTAACTCCCTATTTCCGGGTAAAACCATATGTAAATAACGAAATGCTATCACTTATCAGGTACCGTGTAGGAAAAGTCTCTGAGTTACTTGTGTTCCATTGCTGTTGGACTTAGGCCCGAAAAAAATAAGCCAAATAAATAGATGTCAGGGCCTTGACAGCCTAGACTTTGTTTTCTATCCTATTCTTTGTATCTATGATGTATTTTTGATTGCCAAATAAAGAAATGTCTGAAGACAGTGGGGATAAATCTCAACTTCAGGAAACCCATCTATCTACCTATGATGCCGAGACGACTTATGGTGTCAGCAGAAAGGTCTTCCATCGATGATGATGACCAGTAACTAAGAGAGGCATCACAAAATGTTGGAAGAAGAGGCTAAGAGAAATGGTAGCCCTTTTCTTCCCAGGACTCCACATTTGTGTTGATGTTTCTCTTTGTATTCAAAGAGGAGGAGCAGTTGAATATAGGAGAGCAGTTACACTATTGTTCCATATCGAATTGTAGTAATGTAGTAAGTAAAATTATCAACCTTCTCAGGTTGAATTTTCGTCCGACTGCCATTCCTGGAGTTGCGGTCATCAATCAATCAATCAAATTTTTTTTATTGTTGAGGCCAGAATGGCAAAAACAATCATCAAGCAAGCAGACAACAAAACAAAACACTAAAGAAGTACAAAATAAAATGGTATACTGGACGTTAAAAATAACCTACAATTCTTTAAAAATATTCTCCGGCACAACTATTATTAAATTAAGATCTTGCGTCTAGTCAACATTAAGATGAATGGAGTTTGCGCTACACCAGGTTTTCAGCAGCTGATTCGCTTAATCCTGTTGCCGAGATCAGGCACAGAACTGCCTCAACCCAAGATCGTCACATCGTCAGCAAACAAGTGCACCTTATCTGGGCGATCATCAAAGTGTCTTTAAAGTGTCTTCGATAGCTTTCACTCAATCCCAACTCTGTCTGAAAGCTGCCTCAGCATGGCTAGAGTTCCTCCACTGCACTACGCAGTATGAGAGATGGCTGACGAAACAAGCCAGAAACACCATGAGTAGTACTTCGGGGAACACAGCGTGAGCAAGTCTACGTAGGAGGAAATTGCAAGAGAACAGCTTTTTGAAGAGAGACTCTCTATGTGGCTGAGCCAAGACAATCTATTGTCAACTGAGATAACGGGTGCCATGGTGCTTATGTAGTGCTTGAGCTTGGTTGCAGTCACAACTAAAACCAGCGAGCTACACATAGTCTCCTCCCTCAGTCATCCATAATGATCGGACCCTGCTGCGGCAGGGCTGAGGGTAAAGTGGCAGTTACAGGGTCTCAATTCCTGTAACGGACCTGCGACTGATCTGGCCTCTGGTGTCTGGGAGTACCCAGGCACTCGATGCATAGCCTTGGCAACGCATCATCTGCCTGCCCCCTAATGGCGGTTGGCTTTGTGGTGGTCGTGGTTGCTTGATGGTCAAGCCTGAAAGTTGAGCGTGGGCACTCCCTTGGTAGACTTGTCTTGTAAGGGCTGTAGTAGTGTTTTGCACAGAAACTCACACCTACTTGTGCGGGGCCCCATGACTGAGTATAACAGTCTCCCACGGTAATTTACCAGGGATTAACCTCTTTGCTTGCAAAGAGGGAGGGAGGACGTAAGCACGGCTGGGACACCCCCTTATAAATCAACCTTGGGATTGATCCCAAGGGGGAACAATTTCGTTATCCACTGAGATACCCAGGAATCAACCGAGTTCTCGAGGCGGCTGTTGAGTTTCAAAACTAACTCTTGGGTCTTGTTGTTATTCAAGATCCGAGCGTTCGCAACACCACTTTTTAACCATCTTTGGAGTTAGAAACATTGCTGCCGAGGGATTCGGTGTCAGGTGCTGCCAATATTACTCTAATGTCATCTGCCTGAAGAATCAGATGACCTGACTTCCAAGTCAGAACTCTATTATTACCATCGAATCGAAACCTTTTCTGAATTCTCACCATTGAAGGACGCAACCAGGGACCACCCTCGAGAATAGCTCCCAAGGAAATCGATCGCCCCACGACCAAAGCCGTAGTAGGCCAACTTTCGTCATAAGAAAAATCATTAGGATTTGGTGATCTCACGGAAACCGGTAACGGCCGATGGTGCATAAAATATGTATATACGTCCACGTTATTCTTTATGAGAAAGCTGCACAGCCCACCTAACTTGGCAGGTTTTAGCAAATTTTCAAGGAAAATGAAGCTATTGCAATGGCCTCAAAATTTTAAGAATGAATTTTTTCGAAAACTTTTTTTTTTTTTTTTTTTTTTTTACTGAAATCCGTTTTGGAATACTCTGAAACGATCCCTGAAGTTTTTCCAAACATCATGTGTATGTACATATCATATAAGTACCTATTTTAATCATGATAATTTAAGTATAATAATATTACCATTCCAAGTATAGGAACATATATTATATGGTATATAACTTTCTCTTTCATTGTTACAGTTCTATTTATGCGGTTTTCTCGTCAAAATGGTGAGAAATTACCTGAGGAAGACTGACAGGGGTAAACAATAATCCCAAGAAGACCTTTGAAGTTTTCTTTTCAGTTTCTTTCGTTATTCAGACTTATTTTCTCGGTTAACTTATTCCTATTTCTTGATATTTCTTCCTATTGATCCTGGCTTACCTTTGTTTCACTAGTCTTGATTAGGTTAATTTTATTTACATTCCTAATTTTTTAAACTTTTTTCATTCATATTGTGATTTAGCATGTAAAAAAGCTATATTTTGATTCCTAGCATGTATTTTTATACCTAAAACCTTTAAAATGTATTCAAGTTATGTTCAAGTTCCTGTGGACTTATTAAAAAGAGTTTATCGATGTTGTTTGGTATTTTCGTTTTTCACCCTTCTTGTCCTGGTGTTGACTTGATGAATTTCAAAAGTTAATAACTCAGTGAATTTTTGTCCGATTTTGAAATTTCAATTCGCAAAATCCTTGTTGGAAGATGCTCCTTTCGGCACTTGCCCCAGCGAAAGTAGCAGGCAAGTTCCAAGCTTTTCACAGGCCAGTTATGCACTTACCCCGTGTTGACGGGGCAAGTGCGTATGTCGGACTTGAAAAACCTTTTAGATGATAATGCTAATAATTTTCAAGGTTATGGAAAAAACAATTATATATTTGAAAACAGGGTATTCATAGGTACCAAGAGCAAAAAGAAATATTAACTTAACATCAACGGCAGATTATTGAGGTCTTGTTGAAGGTGAACTTTGCAAAACATACCACGCACTTGCCCCACCTTACCTTATGTGTCATTCCGCACGATAACTTGAGTAACTGTTTAGCGAAAGTTTTAAAGTTTTCGCCAAAATGTACGTAACAACAAACAAAAGGACGAGTTCGTTAGCCGGAACAGAAATTTTGTACAACCCAAAGTCGTCCAAATTTCAAAAATAGTCCCAAAAAACGGGGTTCTCCGTTTTTTGTGGTTATTTCCTTCACAATCATACGAATATATGGTATATTTGGATTCAGCACCAAATTTCTGACATCAATGCGTTTTCCAAAAATGGAAATTGTCCAACAATTAGAAAAAGTAATGATGAAATGAATAATGAAAACGTGCGTATATTTGTTGTACCCAGAAATGCAGTAGCCGTGTGGGTACTCTATGAGCTCATAGAGACGACTAGAACATGAATATGGACTCCTAACATCTTCAAAGCATACCCGGTGCATGCATTATGTTGGTATGCTATACTGAAAATGGAATAAAACCAAGAATCGTGTAAAAAAAAAAAAAAACTTTCTAAAAGAAATGTCAACACCATTATTCCTTTTCTTGACCATACCTTCAACTGAAAGATTTCTTTGAAAATTCGCTCATTAATTCATGCTGCATGAATGGATTTTTAAGTTACTAGCGCTGTGTACCGGCAAGTATCATTAGAGCCTGAATAACGTAACTTATTCAAAATCTTAGGAAAAACTCGAGGAACTAATTAAAAGTTTTCTGAGGTTTAGCGCGCTTTGAAAATTATGCGAATCTTTATTTATCGCTTATTGAGTGATGTTAAGGACCTTCTCGCCAAACTCAAGGCCTCTTGATCCTTTAAAACTGCTCTTCGAAGACACGTGAATTAGAATTGAAGTACACAAATCACCATTCAAGAGAGGGCACGCAATCAAAATACAAACCAATAAAGAACGTTAGTGTGATTGTAAACGTCCCTCTTCCATTTCAGCCCTCCACCTTTGACCATCCAATAAAGCAATCACGCCATTGCCCGAAGCGATTCGGTCAGGATTTCAATTAGTTCTGTAGGTACCACCTAGTGATGAGTTTCAGAAACAATTAGTACTCTCTTTCTTTCGAAGCTGTCTTTAAAACGTCATCCCTAAATGTATACCACCCATAGCTTCATTAATTGTTGTTGTAACCCTTGAAAATGATAAAATAAAGGGTCAAAACGTTGGAAGTTTTACTTATTTACAATTCTACTGAAATTAAAGGCTTTCTCACTTGCCTGACGGAAAAAACGCTGCAAATTATTACACAATGGTTTATTATTTTTCTATATAGATCACTCTGCAAAGCCACCAACCATCCAACATGAAGAAAAACATCGATCGTATTTCGGCCAGCTATAATTTGAACGGAGATTAGGCCTCTTTTGCGTTCGTTATACAATCACTGGCCACTTGTAACAAAACCATAGTCAGTGCAGTGTTTGTTCAATCCAGTGTTCATCCAGTGAAAAGGACATTCTCCATTGGTTATCTACTACATTGAGGAGGCATCCTTCCATTTCAACTATTCTCAATCACAAGGTAAAGGAAGTCCATTACAAATTAAATAATCATTAAAGTTTATTTATCATGCTTGCTCACTATTCTCAGGTTTGATTGTAGGTAGGGAATTTGCCTCAACTTGCCCCTATTTCAAGAACAACAACAGTAAATTATTTCTTTTCGTTAGTTTCCGTCAACTTGATTCCTTTGTTTTTTTTTAATGTAATAATGTTATTGGGTTCGCCCGTACAAATGTAAATAAATAAATACCCAGATATGTACATATACACTTTGCGTGGTTTTTGAGGTTCGGTCATAAATGAGAGGTTTTTCCCGACGTTTCGGCAATTTATTTCGCCATATTCATGGGAGAGTTATCAGAGAAGAGATCCAGAAGATGATTTAAATAGATACTAGATACCGAACTTATATCTAATTTCACCAATCTTTCTGTGACCACAGTCACTACACAACTCACGCTCTCATTTATGACCGAACCTCAAAACGCTGCAAATTATTACACAATGGTTTATTATTTTTTATTTTTCTATATAGATCACTCGTCTGCAAAGCCACCAACCATCCAACATGAAGAAAAACATCGATCGCATTTCGGTCAGCTTTAATTTGAACGGAGATTAGGCCTCTTTTGCGATTCACACTCGTGTTTCTGATTTATCGTGCATCCAAACTTTAAATTCTCGTAGTGAGCGAACGGTTTGACCTACAGAGCTCCGGGTGGTCTCAAAAAATTCTATAGAATCTTAAATCGAAGGAAAAACAATACCTTTATATCAAAATTTTTTGAGTTAGGGCGTTTTCAAAATTTCAAAATTGATTTTGGAACCCTTAGAAGTGACCTACATTAACCAAAATCTTCGGGGCACAACTAGACCCAAAATGGAGCCTACATACCAAATTTCATCAAAATCGGTCAATGCTAAGTGGCAAAAGTGCCGCGTACGGCGGACGGACGGCCAAATTTTTATTCGATTTTTGGATTCTACGTACCTTGAAACGTAAACCATCAAATTTTGAGGGGGTGTTAAAAATTTTTTTTTCTTGGTCGATTCCAAAGGTTCATTATTGAAAATAATAAACCAAAACCACGCAAAGTATCATTGACACGGTCGAAAAACAAAGGGAAATATTCCTCCACTGATGTACATACACGTACATTGTACGTACATGTACGTACTTGTACGTACATACAAGTGTACATTAATTGTACGAGCGCAGTATGCGTAGGTACGTTAACTGCTTATGTAGTTTGGAAAAGAGCTAATTAGCTGGGGCGTGAACTTGAAATACTCCTAAACTGCCTACATCCTATTATTCATGTTTTCATTGAAAATTGGTTCATAAATACTTAACTTACTTAGGGCCGGGGGTACAATACCCGTTTAAACGTCACTCATCGATTAAACTACTGTTTAAACGGAGAATGCAGTTTAGGGCTGGGGTACAAGTTCCTAAACTACGCTTTTAGTTCCTGATAAGAGCTAAACTAAGACTAAAGTTAAACGGTCGCTGATGGCCGTTTAAGCTGAGCTTAGTGGGTAATAACGAGAAATATTGGTACCAATGTGGTGAAGTATTTTGGTTGAGGTTGAATTTTATTAAATATATTGTAGTAGCTGCTCAACTATGTTACATTATTCACTGACGATTTTAGTGTAGAAGTTAGTCTGTACAAATATTCATTAAATTTAAGGAATACCTAGTCGGAAAAAACATTCAACAATTTGAACATTAAAATAGGAAAATATTCCAGCGTTTTATTGAAGTTTCAATGAACTAAAGATAGTTATTTCAAGAACGGAATCAAGAGAGGTAAAGTCACAAAAATTATAAAAAAGGTACATTTGTGTATTTTTCGGAAAAAATCACAGTCATTTAATAAATAGATATCAGTCAGGTCCTTCACTCAGTTACACAATAATTGATACCTATAGAATAATATTGTATTGATAAAATAAAATGGGAAAGTAGGAGGAAGCGACCATTAGGAATAGGGCAGCACCCTTCGTAGGAGACGTATCTTCAGTTGAACATGGTAATCACCTGAAAAAAAAAAAGGAATGGGGGGTGATGAAAAGAGTTGTGAAGTAGGTAAGTAACTATGAAGAAGACGTGAGAAAGTACTTAAAAGAATGCATCTATAGTATTACGAGCAATTTGAGCTACATAAGTTGCTGTAGGTACCTTCTTGCTGGTTTTGTAGGAGGGCTTTTTGGTAATACATTCTATCAGGTATTCTACCGATCGTTATGATTATTTACGTACATCAACCAATATTTGGAACAAAGTTGCTTGCTAGTGAAAGAAATAGAAGTTATCACTTCTCACTTTCACATGATCGTCGCAATTATTAGGCATGCAAAATTTCTTTTAATGATAAGAAATAGTACTCACCACATCTTCGAAAAACCGGTTCTTGGACGGGAAGACTCTTTCTTGAATAACCGATTTTTGGGTCGATCATGAAAGTTAATACGTCGTTTTCATCGTTGGTTTGTTTTTATTTATTTTTCGACACTCCTTTCTTTCACCACTAGTGTATTACAATAAATAGAAACGCTAAAATGAAGGTTTTTTGAGCCGATTGAAGTAAAAGTCGTCCGAACTTTTATTCTAGCAAAACTCACATTGAGGTTTTAGGTTATCCTGATTAACGTGAAGTTGATGTTTATTCCAACTTCTGCCTTGAAATTCATCAAAAATTTGCAGTTACGAACATGGAACAGCATGGAACCTTTATAGTTCCATGCCATATTGTTCTCTTCCTCTTCGTCTTCGTCGTCTCTGGATTCCTAAACTCCAGTTTCTTAAACCGAGCTGATAAGGACTTGTACACCAGCCAAACGGGATCTGTAGTTTAAACGGTGTTTCAAAATTAAGCTAAGCTTAGCTATGTCCCCATTTAAACGATGACTTGTACCCCCGGCCCTTAATGATGTAAGTGAAATCCGCAATATTTATTGCCTAATTTTTTTCTTTCATCAAAATCCTCTGCAAAGTCCAAAACTCATGGTGGACTTAATTTTATCGCTAAATGGTCCCAAAATTCGAAATCTACGCCCCGAAAAACCTATGGGTACAAAACCCGGTCGAAAAAAAAAACAGTTTTTGATTTTTGTCCTGCTAGATTTGAATTCTGGACCACTGTGCGACATGGCGCTTATAATTTGAATTACCATTAATGGAGCACAATGTAGGGTGGTTCAGTGGATAGTCAGCATCCATGAGAGAAGCCCAGATTAGCAACGTCAGAGCTCCGAAGAACGACGACATGTAAGCGATGTTGATGCCTTTCTGCGGCATCGAGCTCCGACTGTGCGGCGCGATGACGGTCACGTACAGGATCAACGTCACGAGCAACAAGAGAGCCGAGAAGCCGAGGAGGAAGGGGAAGACTTCGAATACCAACTTCTCGGTGACGGGGTCGGCGACGAAGTTGTCGTCGTCGCGGTCGTCCTCGCGGCAAACGATGGGGTAAACGCCGTCGGACCGGATCGTCGAGTTGAGGAAATCCTCGAGGCAGTAGCTCGGCGTCGTGTAACTCCGGTCTCCTGCGACGAGTTTGAGGCCGCTCGGGGTGACGATGAGGGGCTCGCCTTCGGCGCCGACGAACCTCCCGAACTCGCAGTAGTTCGCCTGTCGGAAATTGCAATCACGCTGAACCACCGAGTCTGACCCATCAAAATCCGGATTTTCAATAATAAAACATTCGAATCGAGCAAGGAAAATTTCTCATTCCCCTAAAAGTTCAACATTCTATGTTTCAAATACGAAAAAACCTAAGAAAATTTAGTAAATCAAAAACATAACTTATAACTCAACGGTTTATTATTATAATTCAGTTTAGCCCACCAATCTGCAAAGCAATACCTGGACTTTTCCATAAGTACCTTGATAACGAAACTCGGTTCTTTTCTAGGTAATGAAGCTCAACTGAATGAACCTTCATTCGGAAAAACTAAAAAACGTCCATTTATGCAATATGAGTTAATGAGCGAATTTTCAAAAAAAACGTTCAAAGCTATGGTTAAGAAAATCGAAATATCAACAAAATCAACCCCTGAACAGAATTCCTCGCAGTGCCAACCTCTTCTTGTCATTGAACCCCGACTTTGACTTTTTCAACTCCCCTCTCTCATCAATAAAGACACTTATCACCTCCTCCCCATTCAGCTATAATTAAACTTAAAAATCTAAATTCTCATATGTAAATTTTGTTGGACCGAATTTCACTCCCCGTTAGAATGACCTACTTTTTTTTTTGGTTTATTATTTTCAATAATAAGCCTTTGGAATCGAGCAAGAAAAAAAAAATTTTAACCCCCCCTCAAAATTTGATGTTTTACGTTTCAAGGTACGTAGAATACGAAAATCGAATAAAAAAATTTCCGTCCGTCCGCCGTACGCCGTACGCGGCACTTTTCTTAGCAACACTGGACCGATTTGGTTCAAATTTGGTATATGGGCTCCATTTTGGGTCTAGTTGTGCCGCGAAGCTTTTGGTTGAGGTAGGTCACTTCTAAGGGGTGAAAATTAAGGGTTGAAAATTTCAAGAGTGCCCTAGCTCGAAAACTCTCGAAATAAAGGTATCGTTTTTTCACCAATTTTAAATAGTATTGAATTTTTAAAAATTTTTGAGACCACCCGGAGCTCTGTAGGTCCCTACGAGTACTTGAAGGTTTTCCTTCGATAAAACAGAATCATGAGTGTGAATCGCAAAAGAGGTCTAATCTCCATTCAAATTTTATCGGACTAAAATGCGATCCTGTTCATTTCTTCGATTTGTATACAGTTTTGCCTTCTGCGTAACCAGTAATCAAATTTCCATACGAAGCTTTCTGTTTTTCCAATCGAGTGTGAAGCGTTTAGTTCTTTCTAATAAACTTGATTGTGAAGGTGTGAAGCCGGTATGGTGTGGTAGGTAGTACCTAGCTGGTAGGTAAAAAAAGTTGGTAGGTAAAAAAAATTTTGGTGGGTAAAAAACGCTGCAAATCATTGCTCAAAGGCTTCTTCACTCTTCAGATCACTGATCAGCTGAGTGAGCTCCGAAGCCATTTTCAATCCTATTGAATGGAAGTGCTCTTCCAGGCGTCTCCAGCATTCGAGGAGATCTTCTTCACTCCTCAGATCACTGATCAGCTGATTGAGCTCCAAAGCCATTTTCAATCCTATTGAATGGAAGTGCTCTTCCAGGCGTCTCCAGCACTCGAGGAGATCTTCTTCACTCCTCAGATCACTGTTCAGCTGAGTGAGCTCCAAAGCCATTTTCAATCCTATTGAATGGAAGTTCTCTTCCAGGCGTCTCCAGCACTCGAGGAGATCTTCTTCACTCCTCAGATCACTGTTCAGCTGAGTGAGCTCCAAAGCAATTTTCAATCCTATTGAATGGAAGTTCTCTTCCAGGCGTCTCTAGCACTCGAGGAGATCTTCTTCACTCCTCAGATCACTGTTCAGCTGAGTGAGCTCCGAAGCCATTTTCAATCCTATTGAATGGAAGTGCTCTTCCAGGCGTCTCCAGCATTCGAGAAGATCTTCTTCACTCCTCAGATCACTGATCAGCTGAGTGAGCTCCAAAGCCATTTTCAATCCTATTGAATGGAAGTGCTCTTCCAGGCGTCTCCAGCATTCGAGGAGATCTTCTTCACTCCTCAGATCACTGATCAGCTGAGTGAGCTCCAAAGCCATTTTCAATCCTATTGAATGGAAGTGCTCTTCCAGGCGTCTCCAGCATTCGAGGAGATCTTCTTCGCTCCTCAGATCACTGTTCAGCTGAGTGAGCTCCGAAGCCATTGCTCAAAGAAAAACAAAAATTTTATGTTTCGCGTTTCAAGGTACATACAATTCGAAAAATAGAGGAAAGGTCAAGGGAGAATACAGATGGTGGTAGGTGCTATTGATGGACAACCAGTGATCTATACAGAAGGGTGATCTATACAGAAAATAATAAACCTTTGAGCAATGATTTGCAGCGTTTTAGAATGTATATTGGGCTCGCCCGTAAATAAATAAATAAGAAAAAAAAATAAGAAAAATATTATCTACTGGGTGGCTCACGAGTTTTTCATGAATTTAAGATCCCCGTTTTCTTTGGTTGCGCACAACCCGTCCAGTGATTTTGGGATTTGGATCATCTCCGCCACCTCCTCCCATCGTCCAATCCTTCAGATCGTCGTAAGCCGCGTCCACACTTGAAGGGTCACGGGGAAAAGGATCAAACTCCATTTTTTGGCCGAATTGAGAAAAGCACGCCATCGTGTAGCTTGGGAGGAGTAGAACCGACGGGTTGTTTCACTTTGTGCAAGAGAGATCGCATTCATTCTTTTTAAAGCTAAAACAAATACGGGGCTCCGGGGAAAAAGGATCAGATTCCTGTGCGCTCGCAGGGCATAAATGATCAGTGTCCGATTTAAAGACCCCTTCCCTCGCCATTGCATGAGTTGTACGGCATCACACCAAAGATTCATCAAGCACAAAAGTTCCTACTTCTGAAGATACCCGACAGTTTTCACAACCCCTTTACCAAAGCAGCTGTAACATTGGTTGTTACCTTCACAACGGCCCCATACCCATCAAAACCAGCAAAATCAAAGGATTTAAAACACTTGTGTCAGTTTCTCTGCTAACATTTTCTGAGTCACTGTCCAACAGGTTGGTGAAAGTAGGAGATGATGACGCCATTTCATATTGCGACGATCCTTTAGATGAATGATTTATTTATTGATTTTTTTGACTTTTTGCAATTAATGTTTTGTACAAAACTATATCTAATTTGGAAAATAAAGCCACTTTTTGTCCAACATTTTTCTGGAGGTGACAATAAGGTACCTACAAACCCTAATAAATTTACTGAAGTGAATTACGGGATTTGAATAAACAATAGGTAACATAGTGATATAATTTTAGGTATTATGGTGACCGAAACGCTGATATTTTTGGGGGAAAAAGATCAAAGTCCTTTGTTTGAAATTTCCAATTATTTCTGAAAATTATCTTCGACCTACTTAATTTTCTTTCTAGTCACTTGAACATAATTAAATTCCTGGTCAGGTGTCTCATACAGTTCACTTTTATTATGCATATCGTCTGTCTGGGACGACTTCAAACTTTGTTTTTCGATTTTCTCGGAATTAGGAAGAGAGGAGTTTGATCTTTTTCCCCGTGACCCTTCACTTGCAACATTCGGCCGCTCCGAAACTTGCTCCGATCCTCCGATCCGAACACCTCAACGAAATCTCACCAAACTTCGCAGCGCTCCGAACCTTGGGAGGGCGATCGGGAGAATCGAGCGCTCCTCAGTCCTCAGTCATGGTATCTATCTCCACTTCAAGTGGCCGCAGCTGCTTATACAGGGTGTCACCCTTACGGGCGCACCACCGGGCAGGGTTCGATTCTACTACTAATTTGCAACAAAAAATGTCTCTTAGCAATTTTGTTTTAGAGGCTTCGTTTTCGACTTATTTCACATTTAAGATTTTTTTCGTGTTTTCGACCTTACATCACTAAAATGGCTATAACTCCCTTAATTGATGGAGTAAATTCAAATTTGATTATATCATTGGAAAGAGCGTCAAATTTCCTTTCTCCCTAATGGGGTTTTAGAAAATTTCAAATAAAACGAACGGGTGTAAAATAAACCAAAAGTAAAAAATTGATAAAGTTTCGAAAATTTTCACTTTCTTCAAAGTTTGTTTCTCGAAACGTCGTGAACGGAAATTTCCATGCTGTAGGCCTAAAAGTTGCATGAGAATCCCAGCTTTCTAACGGCGTAGTCATTTTTTAAAAACAAAACTTATTCAGTTAGAAAATGTCGTTTTTAGGGCAGAAAACGATCATTTTAGGGTGTAAATCGGCGTTTTTCACCAGAAAGGCTTTCCAACTTAATAAATCATTTGGCATGAAATTTTACGTACTTTTTGACGCTGAATCACTTTCCGATCTCCTCGACAAGCAAATAGTACTTTTCAAGCCCTTTCCGTTGGGCGAAGGGCTCAATCTCGTTGTTCCTTTTATCCAAAATTGTCATTAAGGGAGGTCTGGGTTATTAATGACTCGCACTTTTCCACTTTGTTAACTTACCTAATTTTTGCCCTCTGTCTTGAAAATATCGTCCCGATCATTTGCGGAAAGCTTTATCTTTTCAATAGATAACAAGTTGGGAGTCGAGGACTCAGTTGTACCCTGTTCAACCGAGAAAGGGCTTGAAAAGTACTATTTGTTTGTCGAGGAGATCGGAAAGTGTTACCATTCGATTCAGCGTCAAAAAGTACGTAAAATTTCATGCCAAATGATTTATTAAGTTGGAAAGCCTTTCTGGTGAAAAACGCCGATTTACACCCTAAAATGATCGTTTTCTGCCCTAAAAACGTCATTTTCTAACTGAATAAGTGGTGTTTTTAAAAAAATGACTACACCGTTAGAAAGCTGGGAGTCTCATGCAACTTTTAGGCCTACAGCATGGAAATTTCCGTTCACGACGTTTCGAGAAACAAACTTTGAAAAACGTGAAAATTTTCGAAACTTTACCAATTTTTTACTTTTGGTTTATTTTACACCCGTTCGTTTCATTTGAAATTTTCTAAAACCCCATCAGGGAGAAAGAAAATTTGACGTTCTTTCCAATGATATAATCAAATTTTAAATTACTCCATCAATTATGGGAGTTATAGCCATTTTAGTGATGTAAAACACAAAAAAATCTTAAATGTGGAATAAGTCGAAAACGAAGCCTAAAACAAAATTGCTAGGAGACATTTTTTGTTGCAAATTAGTAGTAGAATCGAACCCTGCCCGGTGGTGCGCCCGTAAGGGTGACACCCTGTATAGTGATAGATCCCATTTTTAAAAAGAAGAATAGAAAATCGCGTCGGTGGACCACAAAGTTCTATTTAAATCTTTAAAACAACCTAATACACGAGAATGAAGTAAATACGAATGTACCTACCGAACTGTAATAATATTAAAGACAGTTTTTTGATCTTGTCTACAAACAATCCATTTAATAATTCAACTTTTTTTAATCTACAAAAAATGTCGTGGTCATTTATCTAATCTTCCAGTCATGCAGTGTGTACTAAAGTTCAAATTAAAAAAAAAAATAATGTTGAGAATTTAGAACATTTGATAGGGAATTCGGAAATTAACAGCGCTTTGAGCTAGTTCAATTCTTTTCAAATTTAGAGATAGATTTTACTTTTTCCAGTGCCCATGCTCCTTGATATTTTCGCCTTCTCCTGCGCACTCCTGATGATAGGCTTTCCATTTTTGTTCTTACTTCTGCCACTGGTTTTCCAACTTTCTTGGAAAGCTCTTCCCAGGCGTTCCGCTTCCTAACTTTATTGAAATATTGGGGTTTTTTAGAGTCCCACAGCAACCCTCTTGCCTTGAAATCATCAATCAATGAAAAAGTTTCTTACTTTGTCCACTCCATTGTGACAGCCAATGCAGTGGGGAAATGAAAAATGCACGACACTACGAAATTATTGAGGAGAGGGGGAACGTTCGGGGGAGCGGAGCGGCGCATCAAAAACTCCGTCCACACTTGGCTCACCCCGCTCCGATCATACCTTTGATGCAAGATGAAAAACCGCCAACGGAGCGATCGGACTGCGCTCCGCTCCTCATTCCTTTGAAGTTTCGCCGCCCCGATCCTACCAGAGGATCGGAGCAAGGTTCGGAGCGGCCGAATGTTGCAAGTGTGGCGCGGCTTTAGCCAGAGCAATGATTTCGTTGAGAAAATTCACGTTTCTCTGCTATGAAACACAAATTTCTGTGATAAGCCCCACTTTCAAATTTAAATGACCATACCGTTGGAAAGCTGAGCTTTTAGAGCATCTTTTAGGCATACAGGTGAACATTCACGTGCCGGATTACAGAACCTATGAAATTTTTAAAAATGTTGAAATGTCGAAGATTTTACCAATTTTGGTTTATTATTCTCAATAACGAACCTTTGGAATTGACCAAGAAAAACATATTTCAACTCCCCTCAAAATTTATTGGTTTACGTTTCAAGGTATGTAGAATCCAAAAATCTTGTTATAAGGTGCGTCGGGGTAAGTGCAGTAAGGGGTAAGAAAAGGGGTAAGTAGGGAATATACCTTTCGCAAGCAAACATAAGGACTGACATGAATATCCTCTGTGGGTGTTGTAGAGAAGTACGTCAAGTTTCACAAAACACCACGAGAGTGTGCTCATATCGGTTTTAACCTTCACAGTGAGGTTATACCACATGTGAGGTTGTACCACATGTGTTTTCATCTGTGAGGTCGAGGTGATCAACGATTTTTTAACCCGATTTTAACCTGCCTCTACTTGGGTATTAGTAATTACTGACAAGGTAATTATTATACACGTTAAATGTTACAGTTTCATTTTACATATGACATTTTGTTGGTTATTTTGAAAATAAGACCTCTTCTGACCTTCCCCCATTTTTTCCTCCTATGGGGGGAAGTGCAGAGTAAGAAACATGGACAAGTGTGAAGTTTCGCACTTCCCCCTAAATGGATGACCAAAGGAAATATGGAGTCTACACTCAAGCATAGTACTGTGTATTGCTTCCGAGTCTACCAAGGTACCAAGCTTTGTTTTCACTTTTCAAGGACTAAAAAAAAAAGTTCTCCAAAATCAAAATTTTCACTCGCGTTTTGCGTTTTAGACCTTTCTGAACAATTTTGGTTCCGTGTCTGTCTGTCTGTGTGTCTGTCCGTCTGTCATCAATTCCTTGTAACGCGCATAACTATACGAAGTTATTGTCCGATTTCTATGAAATTTTCAGGGATTTTGCGGGTTGGTGTGTAGACGGTCCCCTAAGAAAATCATCATCCTCGGACTGACACAAGCGACTGCGCATGCGCAAACGTGAATTCCTTGTAACGGCCATAACTTCTACATTTTCCATCCGATTTCAATGAAATTTTCAGAGATGTTACAGATTAGTATTTAGATGGTCCCCTATGAAAATCACCACCTTCGGATTGATAGTAGCTACTGCGCATGCGCAAACGTGAAATTCCTTGTAACGGCCATAACTTCCACATTTTCCACTCGATTTCGAAGAAATTTTCAGGGATATTACAGATTAGTATTTTAATGGTCCCCTATGAAAATCATCATCCCCGGACTCATAGAAGCGACTGCGCATGCGCAAACGTGAATTCCTTGTAACGACCATAACTTCTACATTTTCAATCCGATTTCAATGAAATTTTCAGGAATGTTACAAATTAGTATTTAAATGGTCCCCTATGAAAATCGCCACCTTCGGACTGATAGTATCCACTGCGCATGTGCAAACGTGAATTTCCATGTAACGGCCATAACTTCTACATTTTCCATTCGATTTCAATGAAATTTTCAGGGATGTTACAGAGTAGTGTTTAGATGGTCCCCTATGAAAATTATAGAGAATTGTCTTTCACAGAGGGATTCATTCATAGAGGAACGGTCTCCTGTGAGAGTCTCAAATCGTATACATGACGATGCTTCAATAGCGGAGAGGATAGAGTCTTAATTTGTACTCTAAGGATCGCGGGTTCGAATCCCAGTCGAGGCTAAGAATATTTTTGGTCCAATCACATACATCTACTCACTTAATTTTTCATCCGAATTTGATGAAATTCTCTAGGATTGTCCGGATTAGCGTGTAGATGGTCCCCTATGAGGGTAGTGATAGGTACTTAGAGATTGGTGTTTTGAGATTAACTACTATGCATAGGATCATCTATACAATCGGGTTATGGATACGAGGAAGCTATGTGCCACACCCACTTGTTTTTCATCTACTCGTGTGGTGAACTTGGGTACTTTTAATGTAACTGGGAACTTTTTACTCTTGTCTAGATAAAGGAGATGGTCCCCTATGAAAATCATGTACCCCCACCACCCCAAATTGAAAGGTTAGTGCAAGGTACTTAGAGATTGGTGTTTTGAGATAAGCTACTAGGTATGCATCGGATCATCTATACAATCGGGTTATGGATACAAGGAAGCTATGTGCCACACCCACTTGGTAGACTTTTTTCATTTCGAAGTTTTATGCAAACTTTTGCATTGTTAAGATAACCATTTGTAGTAGAAGACTGTTGAAAAACGTTCTTATTCATAAAACTTATGACCTATAGTGATTTAAACAATTTTTATTAAAGATTCATAATTTTGAATTTTGCAAGATTTCTGTGTGTTTCTCTATACCATGATTTTAACTTTTCAAAACTGTGTAACTTCATCAATATAATATATTGACATATTATGTCCGATTTTAACTTTGCCAAAAGCAAAATAATGCCTGAAACGAGCTCTTCCACACACTTCCCCCTTCGCATTTGTAACTCTAACGAAGTGAGAAATGAAGGGATGCTGTACGCTTGCCCCATTTAGGCGGGGTAAGTGAGGAGTACGGACACAAATTGTAGTATTGCTCGAAAACCCACTATAACTTAAAAAACCTTAAACTAACGACAAAACTAGTTAGAGGATAGTCCGAGGGGAGTAATGTAAGAAGGGGAAAAAAATCTAGCTTTAAAAATGAGTTTCTCAGGGTCTAAAAAGTTGAACTATGCAAATCGTACTCTGCACTTCCCCCGACGCACCTTAAAGGTATTGTTTTTCCACCAATTTAAGATAGTATAGAATTTTTAGAATTTTTTGAGACCTCGCGGAGCCCTGTAGGACAAACCGTTCGCTCCCTACGAGAACTTAAGGGTTGGACTTAAGATAAATCAGAAACACGAGTGTGAATCGCAAAAGAGGCCTAATCTCCGTTCAAATTATAGCTGACCGAAATGCGATCGATGTTTTCTTCGTGATGGATGGTTGGTGGCTTTGCAGACGAGTGATCTATATAGAAAAATAATAAACCATTGTGTAATAATTTGCAGCGTTTTTCTTCAGAGCCTCATATCCATCGTTTTTCATCAAATGGGTTTATATCCAATTAAGAAATGGCCGTGTCTCCCTCAAAACGCATACCAAAATTTCGAAATTTGTTCTTACAATCGAAAGTTCTGTAAACAAACTACTCGGAAGTTGTCTATTCCTTCGCCATGAAATTAGTTTTTCTCAATTTCCCAAAAAATATTTCAAGTGGATATAAGCCCGTTTGAAAGAAAACTCAACTATTTATGCGTGCTACTCCAGACGATAACTTGCGTAGGTAACTACTATTCATATGAAAAAAAGTTGAACTAAAACGTTTTAGAATGTTCCAAAACGGATTTCCATGAAGAATATTTTCACAATTTTTCATTCTAAAAATTTTGAGGCTTTAGTAATATTTTTATTTTATTTTTTGATAATTGATTCATTTTATTGGTAATAATAAGCCGTTGAGTAATAATTTATGCTTTTCGCCAGCCCGCAACCATTGAAATTTTGTGACCAACCATTCTTATAATGAACCGGCATTTCGGAGGCGAGCAGATGACAGACGGGTCAGACTCGGAGGGCACGCAGGTCTTGTCGGGTCCGATGGCCTCTCCGATCGGGCAACATTTCAAAATCTCGGACACCCCTTCGGTCACAGTCACATTCGTCCAGTCGGACATGTCGGACGCGACGAACACACGACCTTCCCGAGGACCGATGGTCGACTGGTCAGTTCCGCGGGCTGCGACTGCTTGGAATCCATCCCTCCCTTGGAACTTGTATTCCTTCCTCCCGCACGCTGAAGAACCTCTCCTATCTTCGCACGATTAGTCATCCAATAAATAACCTCCGCTGGAGATATCTATGGTGTTCCTTAATCATAGTTGCAGTGGATAAAATTCAAGAGAAGAAACTAATCACCGTACAACTTAACCCATTTCAAGCCACGGGTGGAAATAACAGAGAAGTGAGAGGAGGAGGATGAACTCTTTTACAAGATGGCGGCCGAAATAAGGCATAATTTTCTCGCCAATTGAGAGCGAAAATACTCCAAATTTTATGAATTTTACATTTTAATGGGATTTATGAGGCCTCAGTCTTCCAAATCGATGTGATTTATCCGACTCGTGGCCCAGAACGCTCAATCGCCTAGCGTCGAATTTGAGCCACCATAATCATGCTTTCGGCCAAAAGGCTTCCTTTTCAAAAAAAAATTCCAAAGTCGCATCGAGAATTTTTTTTACGAGTGTAGGAACAGCATGATTGAGAAAAATGTACCTACTTCTACGAAGATTTTCCACTCTTTTCAATATTAAAAAAAAGTCGATGCGAAAACGCATCAGTGGCCGGAAATGGGTTAAGTACACATAGTTCTACTAATTTGAGGAAAATTTTGGATTATTATTTTCAATAACGAACTTTTGGAATCGAGCAAAAATTTTACTTCCGAGCCTACCTAAGTAGATGGGAACATTGTTTTCAATTTTCAAAGTTGATAAAAAGTTCTCCAAAATCAAAATATTCACACGTTTTACGTTTTAGACCATCCTGGACAATTTTAGTCCCGTGTCTGTCATAGTGATGATTCGATGTACCTTTCGATGCGATATTTAACATCAAAGTAATATCTGAAGACAGTATCGATATCGATAAAATTTATGACATTGTCACTAAATTTTTTTAAAATCAATATCAGTGATATCGATAGAAAATCGAAAAATATACTGATTTCACTGATATCGAATATGTTTTTGCATCTTTTTTTTATCAATATGAGTGATATCGATAGAAAATCGAAAGAAAAATACTGATTTCACTGATATCGAATATATTTTTGCATTTTTTTTTCACAAAAATATTGATGTGACATTGTCACTGATATCGAATATGTTTTTGCATCTTTTTTTATCAATATCAGTGATATCGATAGAAAATCGAAAGAAAAATACTGATTTCACCGATATCGAATGTGTTTTTTATTTTATTTTATCAATATCAGTGATTACGATAAATTATCGAAAGAAGAATATTGATTTCACTGATATCGAATATGTTTTCGCATCGTATTTTATCGATTAGGAGAAATTGATAAATTGCGGTGGGAAGGAATATAACCATCACAACCGATAAGTTTTCTCTTTCGATATCAATATTTTCCTTTCAATATTCGATAATATCGCAAGAAATATATCGATAAAAATTTCGGAAATATCGAAACAAAATATCGATATCAATAAACATCGAAAGTATCGAATCGTCACTAGTCTGTCATGAAATCCTTGTAACGGACAAAATTTTCCAAGTTAACTATTTCGATGACATCTTCAGGGATTGTACGGATTGGCGTGTAGATGGTCCCTTTTTAAAATCATCGCTCTCATATTGATAGTAGCAGGCGCATGCGCAAACGTAAAAATCTTATAGTAGTCATAACTTTTATATTTTCCATCCGATTTTGATGAAATTTTCAGAGATTGTGAGTTGGCTTGCAGATGGTTTCCTATGAAAGTACTGGGTGTTACTTATAGGTAATACAAGCAAGCCAGCTTATAGGGACATATTCATGTCATGAAGCACAGGAAACTTTGCTATTTGAGATTTTGGGGATGGATACTGTGGGCTCCCGCCCACTGGAACGCTTCTCCAGTAGGGTGGGGCCGGGTCATCGCCACCGACCCCCTTCGGCCTGACTCGTAGGTGACGTCAACGAGATCCAATCAAGAGGCGCCAAATCACACCTCGCGCGCCCTCCCCCCTCCGGCCGGAGAAGCGGCAAGAGCTTCTCCCCCACCATCACCGCCGCCCCCGCCAACACCACCTCGCGGGAGGAGGGGGGAGAGAAGACGGAACCTCGGGTCAGGCCTGGACGACACTACTCCCCTCCCGACCTCTGCCAAGTTAACTTCCATTGAGAGCTCCGAGCCCGTGAGTTGTTTAACCGCCCCAAGCCTTCCCCCAAGCCGCCACGCTGTACGACCCACCAAGGACATCAGCCGCCACGGATCCAACCTCTTCGCCACACAATATCGAAAGGATACCTACGGGCCCCAACGTGAGTGCACAAACTAATATTACATTTCATTCCATTGGCCAATGACTAGGAGTGACGTGTAGTCATAAGAGTAAAACTTAAACAACATTAACAATATTTCGCCACGAATCATATTTTGAGATTGAACTTTAGTAAACTTTCCGATTGAACCTCTGATTTTCTGACCATGCAATGAACTTGAACTACAAAAGATTAATGGATTATATTGATGAACTAGGAAACCATACTGTTTGAAAACTGTTTCATACTTACCACGAATCTCGCCTTCAGCAAAACACCACGAACTTTGAAGTGGAGAAGTTGTCTTTTAATTTAATAAAAGTGCCATATATTTGTATTTCCGTTTACCTTTCTGTCAGAGTATACCTGGTTACCAAACTGATAGTTGAGGCTAGTGCATCGCCACACCTCAAGGTTTTGACAAGTCCCTTCAGGACCGCCACGTAAGCCCATAAGGCAGGAACACCTTTGTGTATCCAATTTGCATTTGGCCCTTCAGGCTTTTAACTTTCAGCATAAATCGCCACGAGACGCTACAGGTCGCCACGCAATTTCGCCACGCTTTTTCACCACGCTTTTCGCCACGCATCTTTAATTCTAAATTCTTCACAGGTAAATACCTTTTCACTACAATTTATCTGTGTTTCGACTTTTTGCCTTGTTTTCTTTTCAGCCAATATTCATTTTCAAATCAACCCCCCCAACAACTCGTGCGATAGCTTGGGCTGTCGAGTTCATTAACCTAGTTGGTGAGCCCGACCACCCAAGCGCCTAGATCCTCTAGGACAAAACACTGAAGATATACCTGCGAGTTGATAGCAGAGGTGAACCTTTCCCTTCACCACTGGTACCCAAGTTGCCAGGTATATCCGAAGTCAACAACTTACAAACTGGTGGCAGCTAGCGGGATCTTTGTGTGAGTTAGCCTCACACGAACCCACAAATTAAATAGTAAGGTTTTGTATCGCCACGAGTTGTTTCAAAATTTAGAGTCAAAAATTTAAAATTTAAATAAAGCGAAACACACAGTCTAACCAGGTATACTGTTAGGTTGGATGTGCATCCGTTTATTGTAATTATAGGAAAAGTGACGTAAACGCAGCCTCCTATCTCGATCGCCACGATCGCCACGATCGCCACGATCACCACGAAAATTCTTCAAAATTCCAGTAGTAACCTGTTTTTCTTCAATAAGACCGACACAGACGCAGACAGATTTTTCACCCTAGTGGTAGTAGTTAAACTCCGACACATTCACCTACACTTCTTTCTAACAAACCGACAAAATGTCTCTAAATTTGTCGGGAGCAAGCGACCGAGGAGAAGGTACACACTCCTCCGTCGGTACCGAAGCAGTAGAAGCCATGACACAAACGATGAGGGAGATGAATATACTCCTTCAGCGTTATAACACAGCCACACACGAGGGTGAACGCGGGGACTTACCACGCTCAGTATTTTTAGAACTCGAACCATGGGACCCAGACGCTTCAGGCGCACTCAGTGTAGTTTCGTTTTTTGCAAATTTTGACCTAGTGACCGCGGGCTTAACCTCTCAACAACGTTATCGAATACTGCGCACAAAAACACGCGGGATCGCGAAGCAGTTTTTGATTGACCGTGATGACGCCATGGACGTTGACAACGTCTACGAAATCGTCAGGGAGGACATGTTGCGGTGGTTCCAAAAAGAAAACCCCCAACATGCGGCCGCTTTACTATGGACAGTAAAACGCAACGCGACGGAGACGCTTCGGCAGTTCGCTGACCGCGTGAGAGGATTGGCGCGCTGCGCTGTCATGGAAGAAGGAGCGCGTCTGCGACGCCACGAACGAAACGATTGGGTGGAGAAGAAGACGATGGACGCTTTCATCCGAGGCGTCGGGAAGAACATGAGTGCCCTCCTAATCACAAACCGACCGAGATGCATCCAAGACGCTCTAAGCAAAGCCGAAGAGCTCGAGGAAACCCTCGATGACACGACCGACTTAGAAGAAAGATGGGACCTAGCGGCCGTCACGAATGATCGTCGGTGCTACAACTGCGGTAGCCACGATCACTTCGCCGCACGATGCCCACGCAAAGATGACAACACGCAGAAATACAACCGCCACAAAGAAGAAGATCACCGCCGGGACAAACAAAATGAACCACGAAACGAGGAAAAACCGACTCCGCGCTATCCCTGCATGTTTTGCGCCGATCGAACACACTTTCCCGTGAACTGTCCCTTTAGTCCGCATAAAACAATTTTTTGCGATTTTTGTGGAATGAGAGAACACTTGGAACAAGATTGCTACAAAAAGAAACGCCTACTCCCCGTATCGCAACCCGTGATGGCACCAGCACACACAATGGAAGTTGTACGCTACAAGAAACCCGCAGAAGAGGACCACATCCCCGCCGTGGAAGCCCCCATGTCACGCACAATGAAGATAACTGTTGGACTAGGCCCCGAAGATCGCGACATGATCGTTGATACCGGCGCCACGCTTTCGGTATTGTCTTCTCCCGTAAAAGGGATCAAACTGCTTCCGACGCGCACTGTCGCGTGGGGCGCGGACGGGATGCCGCTACACTTCGCGGGGGAACAACGCCTCGTCACGCGACTCGGTGGTTGCACTTTCGAACACACCTTCCTCGTGTTCGCGAGAAAAAGCGCCACACTCGATTTGCTAGGACTTGACGTTTTGAGACGCGTACCCATTACCTTTACCACGGGTCCAACCATGAAATTTCACGCACTGGAGGAGAAAGCACGACCATATACTCCTGTCGACCTACTCGACGAGCCGTATAGCGTGGAGGTGGTGTTGCGACCGGATTGGCGGGAAAACGGGACGCTTGGTAGTCAACAACCACATTTTGACACAAGCGCACCCATCCCTAGTACCTTTTCGGGAGCAACAGCCACTTCCCAAGTTGACGAACAAGCGACGCCTGTTCGCCACGCGCGTGCTGACGCCTCGAGTACGCCGACCACGCCCGCCACAAACATCAGCGGAACCGGAAGCATGAAGTTTTGGAGTAGGAATTATGGTGGCGTCACCACGCCGATAGACGCACCCGTCAATCTGTACGACCACGCATCTCGCCACGAAATCCCGAATGATAAACAGACGCCTAGAAACCCCGAAAAAGTCCCCGAAGAACCAAGAAGAGTACGTTTTGAGGACATGGTGACCGTTTATGGTGATGAAGAACCAGCCACGCATGAACAAGCGACGCCGATTCGGTTCGATACAAGCTTCGAACAACCCGAAAATTCGTCGCTTGACCAATACATTGATGCAGCTGTCGAAAGGGCCATCCGGAAACTCGACGCGCCCGTCGCCACGATGATACGGAGCTTCAACGCCACGCCCGATCGACATGAAAACATGATCATCGCCACGCCGCAGCGACTCAACGATACCGTGATGGTTACACCACACCAACATGACAACACGGTGGTCGCCACGCCAAATCGCCACGTCGCCACGGTGGTCGCCACGCCCGAAGAAATAAATACAGATCTTGACATCCTAACGATGTTGAACGAGGAAAAGACAATTGAAAATACACCCGACATGCAGATTGAGAAAATCGTCACGCAGCACCTCAACTCACTGATGCAAATTGAGGGAGCACACGCTGACCGAAGCCCGAATAATGACGCCAATGTTCAAAACGATGAAAAAAGGGGGTTAATTAACACCCTACAAGATGAAAAAGAAAATGAGGAATGGGAAGAGGTTCCCACTGACCAATGGGATCCGCCATTGCCCGAGTTTGATACCGTTCTCAATGACAAGTTGAAACATCTGAATGAAACGGACGCAGAACCGACGAGGAATTTGTTGACTACATTCCGGGACTTATTCAAGCCACCTACGGGGGAGGGGTGCAATTTAAATGAATCCCATGAGATAATCCTTACTCAACCCACCGTTACTCAACAAAAACCTTATCCGGTTCCTCACGCCCTTAGAGAAGTTGTGGAGACGCAGCTTAAAGACATGCTCGAGTCCGGAGTAATTAGCCCGTCCACTAGTCCGTGGAGCGCGCCCGTCTTATTAGTCAAGAAAAAGACGCCGCCGGGGGAAAAGCAGCTTTGGCGTTTCTGTACCGACTTTCGTCAACTTAACAAAATCACCAAAGGAGACGCATACCCCCTTCCGCGACTACAAGAAACACTCGCCATGCTCGGACAGTGCAAATGGTTCTCTACGATCGATCTTATAGCTGGGTATCACCAAATTCCGGTACATGCCGACTCAAAGGAAAGAACGGCCTTCTCTGTCCTTGGACGCCATTTCCAGTATGAAAAAATGCCCTTCGGGTTGAAGAACGCACCTGCCACGTTTCAACGCGCGATGAATGACGCCCTCGATGGTATTCTCGGAAACAACTGTCTCGTCTATCTCGACGATATAATTGTGTTTTCCGCCACGCGGGAAGAACATCTCGAGAAGCTCAACCAGGTTTTCACACGTCTGTCAGAAGCCCGATTACAAGTAAATATCGCTAAATGCGACTTTCTCAAGAACGAAGTGCGATTCTTAGGACACCGCATCACCACGGACGGAATTCTCACTGAACCGGAGAAAACAAGGGCCATTAAGGAGTTCACGATACCTACCTCAATGTTGAAATTGCAATCCTTTTTGGGCCTCGCCAGTTTTTACCGGAGGTTTATCCCTAAATTCTCTGAGATCGTTGTTCCGTTGACCGAGCTGTTGAAGAAGACTAATCCCTTCGAGTGGACCGAGAGACAACAAAGGGCGTTCGATGAACTCAAGGACAAACTGACCAGCGAACCCATCCTCGCTTACCCCGATCTGACGAAACCTTTTATCCTCGCAACCGATGCATCCGGCTTCGCCTTGGGAGCCGTCCTCTCACAAAATTTTGATGGGGAAGAGAGGCCCGTAGCTTATGCGAGTCGCAAGTTGAACCCGGCCGAAACCAGGTACTCGGTCACCGAACGAGAGCTTTTAGCGGTTGTGTGGGCGGTCCGACATTTCCAAGAATACCTGCTCGGACAAACGTTCGAACTTCAGACCGACCACATGGCTCTTACCGCCGCCATGCACCTTCGTGACCCGACTTCGCGCATCGGACGCTGGATATTACGCCTAGCAGAATACGACTTCATACCCCGATATAGACCAGGCACGCAAATGGGACACGCCGACGGTTTGAGTAGAGGTGACGTTGCGATTGTAACCCTCGAATTTCCGCGAGAACTCATGATTGCCGCTCAAGATTTGGACAACTGGATTCAAGCCCTCGTTCTCGATAGAAAACACGAGAATTTACGCAACACAAACGGCGTATGGGAAACACGCGTCCGTCAAGACGGAAAACACGAATGGGTACCATTAATTCCAACTTCATTACGAGAATGGCTAATTGATCGCTGTCATAAAAACGAATGGGCAGGACACCCAGGAGCTGAAGTCACAGAAAAACTCGTCCGAAGACTTGGAACGTGGCCCGGACTTGCGAAAGATGTTCGAGAAAATCTTCAACGTTGCGAAACCTGTGCGCGACGAAATACACCATCCGGACTTCGGAATCCTATCCAAAGGCCGTTGCTTCCCGAACGTCCCGGACAGATCGTCGGTATAGATTTCGTCGGCCCCATCTCAAACGGAAACACGACCAAGTATATACTCACCGCCGTGGATCATTTCACGAAATACGCGGAGGCGTATATTACTTCAGATTGCACGGCTGGAACCGTCGCCCGAAATCTTGCGAACAAATACATTCCAACACACGGTGTTCCCGAAAGGTTGGTCTCGGACCGTGGTACCGCTTTTACGGCCGGATCAACACGAGAACTATGCAAGAATTGGGGTATAAGACAAATTTTTACCACAGCTTATCATCCAGAAAGTAACGGAGTCTGTGAAAGATTCCACCGGACGCTAGCCAACATCTTAGCGAAAATATCCAAGAAGACGAAAGAATGGGAAAGTATGCTCCCCATTGCGCTTGCGGCATATCGCTCGACTCCGCACAAAAGCACGGGATTCAGTCCGAATTTTCTTACCTTCGGTCGTGAATTGCGAATGCCAAACGAAACACTGCAGAGCTTGAAACCCCGTGCCGATGAGACCACCACGATGAGAAATCTGAGGATCGCACGCGACGCCACCCACCAAAGCCTTCAAGAGGCGTGGCGGCGGCGTAGCGAAGCTATCAACTCACGACGAACTCTGAGGTCCTTCGAGGGAGGCGACGCCGTATATCTAAAGGACATGCAACCGCCACCCGGAGTTGTGAAGAAATTTTGGAGTCCATGGAGTGGTCCTTGGATAATACTGAAGAAACATTCCGACGTTACTTATGAAATTAGAGACTTACCAGATATTCGAAGACAAACTGTGCACATCAATCGCCTGAAACCAGCTTTCGTGTTGGGAGTACCTGACGAAACGTTCATCGATCCTCACGATTCCCCGTCGAATCCACGAGATGTTGCGACACCAGAACCCCTCGACACGACGTTGACACCTGAAACAAACAAAGAAGATTGGTATGAAAGTTACGGTTGGTCGACACCGGCAGCCGTGGCGCCAGCACCTGTACCCACCACCAGCTCGAAAGAACACACGCCGAGGACACCTCGAGGAGAGGTATCAACCCAACGGAGTATCCCTTCGGAACTGGATCGTGACATGGAGGCGGATCACAATTTCGATCGCTCCACCGAACGTGAAACGGAAAGAAGTGAAATACACCATGGAACTGACGACCCTCAAACGAGCCGTGCTGATCGCCACGAGACTCCACTCCGCCATACCAAACACCATGACGAGTCCGCCGATCGCAACGCCACTCGCAACGCTGATCGCAACGTCACTCGCAACGCCGATCGCAACGCTGACCGCCACAAGGTGCGATGTACAGAAGAAGTCAACGAAGACGGAGAGCCAATTGAATCTTCCGATGAGGAGTTCGAAGAAGCGAAGGAAGATCCACCTGCCAAGAAACTTCGTGAAGAAACAGGGGAGACACCTAGTCGCTATCCATTTAGAACAAGGCACAAACCTGTCGACTATAGGCTACTCCACTTAGGGAAAAAGACACACTGACAAACTACTCTGGCACATACACACCACACTGACCGACCCTTCAGGTCCAAATTACACTTGGACCCTTCAGGTCACCCCATTTCACTTGGACCCTTCAGGTCACCAAATTTAACTTGGACCCTTCAGGTCGATACACTTCGCTTTGATCCTTCTGATCGCCTAACTCTTATGGCTGCACTGTCCTACTACGGCCGTGCCTGAAAAGTTGAAGTACCCAAGTAGAATTCCTATTGAAGCAAGTCACTTTTCCTAGGCCAGGATGTCACATAGGATATTGTTTTGTTTGTTGTAGGATATGGCACATGAACCGAAAGATGAGTTAGGGCTCGATGGAGGTCCCATTACACCTGACCCCGTCGTTGTCATCATGCGGAAACGCTGCGAGGAAGCGAAGGAACAGCTGGCCGATCGACCAGAAGGCTTCGTCGAGACCGCGGCACCCATCGGCGACCCATTCCCCACCTTGGAGACCCTTACGAATTACGTGAGATTCACAATGTGCGGCGACACTCCCGCCGCCCGCCAGACAACCGGGCGTGCAGCGCTCCAGACGGCCCTTGACGTCGCTATGTGGCTCCCGGCCTATCAGAGGATCACCCACGAACGGAATGCCTTGCTCCGTCGGCAGAAGCAGTGGTTAGAAGACAGGCGGGCTCTGATCCTGGAGAGAAACGAGGCCATAGCAGAGGCGAAGCGGGCCAAGGCACAGGTGGAAGCAGAGCCACCTGCGGCACGGACGCAGCCATCTGAGGCACCCTCACAGGCACAAGCAGAGGCACCTGCGACGAGGTCTGCGGGAGCTGTGAGGGAGTTGGCCCCTTCCCCAGCTCCATCGGCGATGATTCTGTCGATATCGTCGAAGTCCTATTCCCCGGAGCTTCCCGACTGCGGCGTCCCTCTTCCCTCTTCAAGTCCTCCGCCACGAGCTCAGAGCCGGACCGGCATTTTCGCGGACTCGGACTGGGACCACGACGACGACGACCAAACCAGCCAACCACCACCTGAGCCGCTACCCACTCCCATCCGCGAACCTCAAGTGATCTTGCAGGCAGGCAGCCCACCCCCATCAAGACCGGGGTTGAAAGTCAAGATAACGCGGCGCAAGAAGACCACCTGCCCAGTATGCACCAGACCCGCCCCGAAGATCTTCAAGTTCCGCTGTCCTGCCTGCAAGGAGTTCTGGGAGCGGCTCAAGGCACTCCATCGAAAAGGCCAGCAATTACCAACCTGCGCCGGGGATCATACCACACGAAGAGATCCCACCCGATGCCAAGGTTGCCGTCGACACGCCTACGAGCGGGCCATCAAGAGGGCACACCCTTCCGCACCCCTGGCAATCCCCAGTGTCGTCTTTGACGACCCTGGCTCCCAGGGGGACGGGGGGTGTGGGCTCCCGCCCACTGGAACGCTTCTCCAGTAGGGTGGGGCCGGGTCATCGCCACCGACCCCCTTCGGCCTGACTCGTAGGTGACGTCAACGAGATCCAATCAAGAGGCGCCAAATCACACCTCGCGCGCCCTCCCCCCTCCGGCCGGAGAAGCGGCAAGAGCTTCTCCCCCACCATCACCGCCGCCCCCGCCAACACCACCTCGCGGGAGGAGGGGGGAGAGAAGACGGAACCTCGGGTCAGGCCTGGACGACACTACTCCCCTCCTGACCTCTGCCAAGTTAACTTCCATTGAGAGCTCCGAGCCCGTGAGTTGTTTAACCGCCCCAAGCCTTCCCCCAAGCCGCCACGCTGTACGACCCACCAAGGACATCAGCCGCCACGGATCCAACCTCTTCGCCACACAATATCGAAAGGATACCTACGGGCCCCAACGTGAGTGCACAAACTAATATTACATTTCATTCCATTGGCCAATGACTAGGAGTGACGTGTAGTCATAAGAGTAAAACTTAAACAACATTAACAATATTTCGCCACGAATCATATTTTGAGATTGAACTTTAGTAAACTTTCCGATTGAACCTCTGATTTTCTGACCATGCAATGAACTTGAACTACAAAAGATTAATGGATTATATTGATGAACTAGGAAACCATACTGTTTGAAAACTGTTTCATACTTACCACGAATCTCGCCTTCAGCAAAACACCACGAACTTTGAAGTGGAGAAGTTGTCTTTTAATTTAATAAAAGTGCCATATATTTGTATTTCCGTTTACCTTTCTGTCAGAGTATACCTGGTTACCAAACTGATAGTTGAGGCTAGTGCATCGCCACACCTCAAGGTTTTGACAAGTCCCTTCAGGACCGCCACGTAAGCCCATAAGGCAGGAACACCTTTGTGTATCCAATTTGCATTTGGCCCTTCAGGCTTTTAACTTTCAGCATAAATCGCCACGAGACGCTACAGGTCGCCACGCAATTTCGCCACGCTTTTTCACCACGCTTTTCGCCACGCATCTTTAATTCTAAATTCTTCACAGGTAAATACCTTTTCACTACAATTTATCTGTGTTTCGACTTTTTGTCTTGTTTTCTTTTCAGCCAATATTCATTTTCAAATCAACCCCCCCAACAACTCGTGCGATAGCTTGGGCTGTCGAGTTCATTAACCTAGTTGGTGAGCCCGACCACCCAAGCGCCTAGATCCTCTAGGACAAAACACTGAAGATATACCTGCGAGTTGATAGCAGAGGTGAACCTTTCCCTTCACCACTGGTACCCAAGTTGCCAGGTATATCCGAAGTCAACAACTTACAATACATACCTATACCAACTTATTTAAAGACGTGGGATTTAAAGTCGTGGGTTCAAATCTCATCGCCAGCAGCGTGCGTTTTTGTCCGTTCGGGGCTCTCACCCATCAACATCAAATTCAACAATCAGAACAAATTTCTGATCTTCCCTTTGGAAGACAGCTGATGACGTCTGCGACCCCAGGAATGACAGCTGTTTGCTTTACTTACTTATAAAGACGTGTGGGAAAATTTGAGGCCGTGGAAAAACTAGGAAAATTGGGAACCGGATAAAGGCAACGCCTGGCCGTGGGTATAGTTGCATTGCAAAAATCCACACTACCTGCTTACTTGTATTTTCATCCAGGGTCTTCACGATATTGATTGAACAAGAATCGACTCAAATCACAGTGAATTTCAGGTCTTCTCGGGCACTGACTTCTTTCAAGTTTAGGCTGGGAAACTTCGCTAAGTCTTGGAAATTGAATGAATGAATGAATGAAAAACATGCTTTATAAATATAAAAATAAATAGAAATTAATACAACTTTTAATACAACATGCAAATGACCTGGTCAAGTCTTGGAAATTATCACAACATCAATTTATTGAATTTCTCAAGACAATATTCTTGTAAATACTATTAGACATTGTAAATACTATTCTGTAATTTTTAGGAGGACCATTCCTCGGAAACAAACTTGACCTCACCCATCGATAGGGCGTTAAAAAATACACGAAATTAGTATGTATACGTAGTATTTTTTAACGTTTCTATTCCGAGTTATTCACGATTTAAGATTATTTGTTTCGTGTTATCGACTTTTTCAGATCAAATCTCAAATCTGCGGTCTGAAGAGACCGTTGGAAAGATCGTAAAATTTCCTATCTCTCTGATACCAAATACATTTTTTTCAGTTGAATTTTACGGGGAATAAAGCAACTTAATAAGTGAACCTAGCAACTTTTTTGAAAACTTTCCGTTTTTCAACGTCCATAAATTTTTGATAATGAACTATTGCCGATTAGCCTAAAAACTGCACCAGAATCTCAGCTTTCCAACGGTATACCTAATCAAATTGCATTTTTTGTGGAAAAAAAAGTGTCGCTAAAAATTCTAGACGAGTCTAGATTGTGGACTCCTCTATGAACCGAAAAAGGAAAAAAAAATCGTAATACGAGTTTTGGCCACTCAAACTTTCCAACTTCAAACGATTCAATGGGGGAAAAAACGCTGCAAATTATTACACAATGGTTTATTATTTTTATATAGATCACTCGTCTGCAAAGCCACCAACCATCCAATATAAAGAGAAGAAAAAAAAAAAAAAAATAAAAATAAAAAATAAAAAAATAAAAAAATCAAAAAAAAATCAAAATTACCAACTATCGATTGCATTTCGGTCAGCTCTAATTTGAACGGAGATTAGGCCTCTTTTGCGATTCACACTCGTGTTTTGATTTATATATATATATATATATATATATTTCAATATAAACCCTTAAATTTTCGTAGGGAGCGAACGGTTTGTCCTACAGAGCTCCGCGTGGTCTCAAAAAATTCTAAAAATTCCATAGAATCTTAAATTGAAGGAAAAACAATACCTTTATATCGAAATTTTTTGAGTTAGGGCGTTTTCAAAATTTCAAAATTGATTTTGGAACCCTTAGGAGTGACCTACATCAACCAAAAGCTTCGGGGCACAACTAGACCCCAAATGGAGCCTACATACCAAATTTCATCAAAATCGGTCAATGCTAAGTGGCAAAAGTGCCGCGTACGGCGTACGGCGGACGGACGGCCAAATTTTTATTCGATTTTTGGATTCTACGTACCTTGAAACGTAAACCATCAAATTTTGAGGGGTTGTTAAAATTTTTTTTTCTTGGTCGATTCCAAAGGTTCATTATTGAAAATAATAAACCAAAATGGAGGGCGACGTGCAGTTTGTGAATATTTCCCTAGCGTCCCAGGGATAAATTTATTATAATTTTGTTCTCGATGAGGTTGAGGAGGAATACATTCAGGTCCCATTTCCAAATATTAATAGTAAACCGTTTGTTTAACAATTTAAATCAATATAGAAACAGTTCATCTGAATCGAGAATTAAATTGATACGAATTCTCCACACAAAAGCTCTCCAGATTATCTTAATTCTGTAAAATGAAAACTGTAGAGGCGTCTGGAGATCGAGCGGCTCGTCCTCGACCCAAGCGCTCCCAGCGGCCTTCCTGCTAACTCTCTTATCTCGTTCTCGCGCTAAATGGGAGTGTGCCCTTGGAGGTTGAGTGTGAAGCTATGGTTGAGCATAAAATATTGCTGATGAGGGAAAATCAGGCATACTCGGGAAACTTAGCGAGTGGATTATCACTTTCCATGTTTTTTTTTTGCTGAAACCATTGTAAACACTCCCGGATCATCACCTGGCTAGCTGTAGGTACTTTAGTGGGGGAAACGGCACTTGGCGTTCAAAAACCTTAATCTGCTGAACAATCCACTGCTCCAGGTTTGTTTTCGTTGATTTATCCCACTAAACTGTTGAATCATAAACCCATTCAACCCTAATTTGCAGCGTTTTCTCAACCGTGATGATGATAATAGGTAGGTAGGTACTTTATAATAATAATAGGTGCATGTTGAACTTCGGTGAGGGTCTCATCAATGGTTGGAGTAGGTAGTCCGTCCAGGTCAATACAAAAACCTTTTTCCTTCCTAAGTACCTACCTAAATAAATAGGTAATCGTTTTTACAAGACAAGCTTCATACTTCGGTAACCGAAGGCACTTGTAGAGAATTTTCCAAAAAAATGAAGCTATTGCAGTCGTCTAAAAAAATAATTTTTGAAAAAAAAAAAGGAAATCCGTTTTAAGGTTGAGCTAAAATGATCATGAATTGCCCTATTCCGTAATATGGCTCAATTTCTATGTTGTCAAACAAGATTGACTTAGTTTCTTAAATATTCCATTTTCTTTCTTGTACGTAGCATTGTTCCGTGCAATAATACCTTTCGAAAGGTAAAGTCATATCTCCATTTCATAGGTATTTAGATTCAATCCTAGATTTTAACGTTCTTTTTGTTTATTTAAAATTGGGTTCGAAAATTGTTCTTACTAAACCCTTGGCTAGTTCATCTGCCAGCCAAATAGGTACAAAATAAATAGTCCAAAGTTGCATTTCAAAACTCTGAAAATGTATCCCTCAAAATGACAGCCCCTTATGAACAAAATAAGCAGGCACAACCTTACAATAAAAAATAAGGAGTGGCAAGGGATGGTAGGATGAAAACGCAAGGTATAAGTATGATTTTTATTGGCAAAATATTTTGTTATAGGTAAGCTATTTTATTTTTCAGACTTTTTCGTTCACAGCCCATGTCTAAATGTCTTCAGTCTTGGACAGAAAAATAGAAACTGGAAAATACCAGGTGTAACTTTGACCCAAGTATAAGATCATGGAACAGACAGGAACTGTTTCTAGCTTAGACGTCGAATATCATTCTTTGAACAAATAACGAAGTTAACATACAGTTAGAACTATTACCAAGAGTTAAGGATGACGATACTTATAACAGGATCCTTGTAACTGTATAAGCATAAGAGATGGACACTGCAAAAATTTAGTCCCACATTGCTGAAACCTTATTAATATCTTCCCCCAAAATACAAAAATAATTTTGAAAATCTGGTAACCATAAACAGAAACGCTCTAGTTTTGAAACCTTATTAATATCTTCCCCCAAAATACAAAAATAATTTTGAAAATCTGGTAAGCATAAACAGGAACGGTTTAGTTTTGAAACCTTATTAATATCTTCCCCCAAAATACAAAAATAATTTTGAAAATCTGGTAACCATAAACAGAAACGCTCTAGTTTTGAAACCTTATTTCACAAAATTAGAACTCACAACACAGGACTACAAACTTTAACTCTACTTAAACAGAACAAGAAACGATCGAAAACAGCTAGAAAACTAGGAACAGCAATACGACAGCGCACAGAGAAATGACAACAAACCGGGTGGAAGTGGAGTGGAGGAAAAATTGAGAAAAGAAGAGATAAGAGAGTTAGCGGGAAGGCCGCTGGGAGCGCTTGGGTCGAGGACGAGCCGCTCGATCTCCAGACGCCTCTGAAAACTGTTGTTTCTCTGTTTGTACTCGGAGAGTTGAAATAATTAACTACAGCTTATTTATCAAAACCGGGCGGGATTATCCGAACGTCGGAATGAAGTTTGTACAGATTTGCGCAATAAAAAATCATCGTCGTTATTAAAAAGGGAATTCATAATTATATTGTTTCCTTGGATGGAAAATAATTGTTTTCTCTGGCTGAAAAAATTGGATGTTTCTTCATTTTGTGATTGCCTTCAAGAATACGACTGACAAAGTCGCTGGAAATCTCGTAAATATTTTTGTAACGAATAAAAATGGCTACAAATAGCTCACTCATGCCGCACGATTTGAATTTGCCTGCGATTTATTGGTCGTCTTGCGTATCCAACTTCTAATTTTCAACTCAGGGCTCGAATTTGTCATTCAAGTACCATTTTCAACCAAAAATAAAAAAATGAAAAAATCGAACTTGATGTTTCTGAGTCAAAACTTGAAACACACGGTAAGAAAATATTGGGAGTATCGAGTTGGAATTTGAAAATTTTACCTTACAATGTTTCCATGAATCATAATTTTTTCACAACATTCTTTCCTAAATGAACTTCTCCTGAATTCGGAGGGGGCACAATAGAAATAAATATGAATGAGCTCCTCCTCAATGGTTCTACTGAACACTTATATTTTACACAAGAATACACAAACAAAGAAGAAAGATTAAGTTGATATTTCGGCTACTTGCTTTTTTTCAAAAATTAGAAAAAATGAATGGAAGAGTAGTTACAACAGGTTGTTGTGGTGTTGGTTGCTTGATTTTGAAGACGTTATTATAACCAACCAGTGCAGCGTCAACAATTTTGTTTTGGGAGGTATCCATTTTTCTCTTTTCTTCTCGTCTCGTTTTACTTGTTCAACGTCTTTATTTACTCGTTTAGATTCAGTCCAGGCGGTCTTTTGGCACCTAGAATCCTTATATGTGCCCTCTCAGACTGCTAAAGAATCCGATCATTCCCCTTTGGCGTTGTACGTAGAACCTCGTCA
Organism: Apolygus lucorum; assembly: GCA_009739505.2. Taxonomy (NCBI): domain Eukaryota; kingdom Metazoa; phylum Arthropoda; class Insecta; order Hemiptera; family Miridae; genus Apolygus; species Apolygus lucorum. The sequence goes on from CM019182.2 coordinate 41,592,032, forward strand.
AATGTGGATCGTTGGCTCTGGGCATGGATGGCTACAGGGAGCTGTCGGGTCTGGTTTACAGAGGCCCTGTGGTTGTTCATGCGAAGGTTGAGAGGCGTCATGGCTTTGCCAACATGAAAAGCTTCTGGGTCTGAACAAAAATGGTAGACACACATCCGAGACTGGCACTCCGCTGACCCGGCACTTACAAGAGTGATCGGAGTTCTTGGTGGAAACGGAGGGACTTTCAATCACCAGATTGCACAACTTATACCTTGGTCTTCTACAAGGATGTAATTCTGGGTGTTGAGGTATTAGAGAGGACGCCCAGGACTCACTCGACGCCAGCCCTAAGGGTGAGGGAAGATAAGAATGGGATGGGAGAGAAGGATGAAAAATGCATGGGTTGCTGGGGTAGGGTAATAGAGGGTGTTTTTATCTCCTCGGAGCCCTTCTTATCCCTACCCAAGTCATGGTCATGCGTCCCCGTCGCGCAACCCGGGCCCCCTGGGATGAACAGAGGTGGTCCCATTAGGTTTCCCTGGTGGACCCCTCTTGAAGTTCCAGGGGTGGCTGAATGACCCTCTGGCGATAAGGGAGGGAACCCCTGTCAACGGGTTCCCTGACCCTTCTCAATAAGCGCCCCCCAGTTATGGAACCAACAACCAATACGCCTCATAACCCCCGCCTGCCCATTGGCACGCGGGGTTTTAGGGGAGGCGCTCAGAGGCGCCCCAGGCAGGGGCGTCGGCCATCCTCACCCTCCTCCTCTTCCTCATCATCCCTACCCTCTTCCTCTTCCACAGCCTCTTTAGACCACCAGTGTGCCCATTGTGAGCGGGCATTCACCTCCAGGTCTGGCCTTGGTGTCCACGTCAGACGGAAGCATCCTGTTGCTGCCAATGAAGAAATTAATGTTGAACGAGTGCAGCCTAGGTATGCTTCCGAGGATTTGCGCAGGATGGCGGCAGATGAGGTGGTGGCTGTGCGCAATGGGGTACGTAATATAAATGTTTATTTAAGCGAACGTTTTCCCACGCGCACAGTCATTGCCATCAAGAACCTCCGCCTGAAGCCCCACTATAAGCAGCTTGTCCAGGATGCTATCCTGGCAAATAGCAGTGGGGCTTCACCCGCATCTCCTGTTGCTGGCGTGGACCAGCAGTCTGCCATTCAGTATCCCTCCCCCGGGACCTCCGGTCTTCTTGCCGATTTGAAGACCGAAGTCTTGAGGCTCGGGGGGCAGGTAGGTCGTATTGAAGGCTATGAAAGCACCTACCTGCAGGATCTGGCGAGGCGGGCTGTTGAAGGGCTGGACAACCTGGAGGACAAGGTTGCAGCCTATTTAGGGAGAATCTTCCCGCGGGTTGGGGATGCGACCGTGACGCAGCACCAGGGGGGACCTCCTCCCAGAGTGGTGTTGCGTGGAGGTCGCAGAGCAGCTAAGCAAGCAAGGCGGCGGGAGTACCACCGGGTTCAGAGTTTGTGGAGGAAGCATCCGGCACGTGTAGCTGCGGAGGTACTGGAGGAGCCTGGGGAAGTTCAAGTTCAGCCCCCTCTTCAGGAGTTTGTGGATTTCTGGGAGCCACTTTTGAGTGCTCCCAGCCACAACCCTGGGGAGCGAGTGGTTCCCCCAGTCTCCACCAGGGATTCCTTACGCAGCATCTTGTGTTCGCCGGTGCTACTTGACGAGGCACATAAGTGCCGTGTCAAGAACTCCACATCCGCTGGACCTGATGGTATTTCTGCCCGTCGCTGGAATAAAGCACCAAATACGATTAAGCTGCTCATCCTCAACCTGCTCATCCTTGCGGGAAGACCCCCGAAAGCGTTAACCCGTACCCGAACCGTATTTATTCCTAAGAAAGGGGGAAGTGGGCCTGGAGGCTATCGACCGATCTCCGTGTCCTCGGTAGTCTTCCGCCACTTCCAAAAAGTACTGGCATCTCGCCTCCAGGTGGCTGGTGTCATTGGTGACGTCCAGAGAGCGTTTCGGCCAGCGGATGGCACAGCGGAGAACCTTACAGTTCTCCAAACTGTCATCTCGCTGGCCCGTATTAAACGCCGGCAACTCCATCTCGCCGCTCTGGACGTCGCTAAGGCCTTTGACACAGTCAGTCACCTTGCCCTGACCGATTGCCTTTGTGGTGTCGGGGCCCCATCTCGATTAATTGAGTATGTGGCCTGTCTGTACCATGAAGGCGTGACGGTCCTCGAGGCAGGAGGTGAGGTGTCAGGGGATATACGGATAGGGCGTGGGGTACGCCAGGGGGATCCCCTATCACCACTCCTCTTCAACCTGGTCGTGGATACGGCCTTGGGTAAGCTGCCCACAGAAGTAGGGTTTGATCTCGCCCCTGGGGTGCGAGTAGGAGCATTGGCCTTTGCTGATGATGTTATCCTACTCGCAGAAACCCGCGAGGGCTTGCAGATTGCAGCTATCCAGGTGTGGACTCGTGGTCAACCCCGATAAATGTGGGTCGGTCTCCTTGGTCCCGTCGGGTCGCCAGCATAAAGTGAAGGTTGTGGATGGGGGTTTTGTCATAGGACAGGCCCCCATTCCTTCTCGATCTGTGTTGGAGGTCTGGCGGTACCTTGGAGTCGACTTCATGGGGGTGGCCACCATTACTGCCAGCCGTGTGGACCTTGGTAGGGCGCTAGCCCGCATCACCAAGGCTCCATTGAAGCCACAGCAGAGGCTGCGCCTCCTCCGCACGTACTTACTGCCGAAGCTAACCTACGGGTTAGTCTTCGGTAGGCTTACGGCGGGGAGGCTGCAAGAATTAGATAGAGAAGTCCGCTCTGCTGTGCGCTCTTGGCTGAGGTTCCCACCTGGTGTCCCAAGTGCATATATTCATGCACCGGTCAAATCCGGTGGGCTTGGTATTGTGTCTCTTTCCGCATGTATCCCTTCTCTGCGCCGCCAGCGCCTGCTAGCCCTTCAGGGGTCGAGCTGGGAGGTCGCCCGTGTTGCTGCTGGTCTTGATTTTGTCAGGCAGCAGTTTCATGGTGCGACCGAGCAACACCATCTGCTCCAAAACCCAGTTCGTCTGCTGAGTTTGCTGCTGCCCTGCATGAGTCAGTAGATGGTAAAGAACTCCGACAGTGCTCCGAAAGCCTTATCTCATCCCATTGGGTGGATTGGGCTTCGGAGGGCATTGGGGCCCGCGACTACCGGAACTTCCACGCCGTCCGCGTGGCAACACTGCCAACAGCGGTACGGTGTTCTAGAGGTGGTTGTGGGATGACAGATACCCTTTGCCGTGCCTGTCGGAGTGGAAATGAACATCTGTATCATGTAGTGCAGCAGTGTCCACGAACTCACGGGGGCCGCATCCTACGTCATGATGCGGTCGCCAAGCAGATAGCAGGTGCCTTGTCATCCAGCGGCTGGGATGTTGAAAGAGAGAGATTATACCACATGCCAAGTGACCAGGGCAAGAAGCCTGACATTGTTGCCGTCAAGCCCGACAGGTCTTGCATTATCCTGGATGTCCAGGTTGTTAATGGCAGCATGGACATGGAGCAGACCTGGCGGGCTAAGATAAGAAAGTATGATAGAGATGATTTACGGCAAGCAGTGTCAGAGCTAAAAGGAGTAGCACCCAACAACATCAGGGTGATGGCTGCGACCTTGTCGTGGCGTGGAGTGTGGTGCGGGAAAAGTGCCACGGAGTTGCGCGAGTTGGGCATCTCAGTAGGTGTACTCCGTGGTGTCACCCGCCGCGTACTGCTCGGCTCATATTTAAACTGGTGGTCATTTTATAGAGGCACTTCCCTTCATCTCTCTCTCCCACCCCCACCTTCCTCATCATCCCTCATCCCTAGGGCCGGCGTCGGGTGAGTCCTGGGCGTCCTCCCCATTATATTTGTTTTATTTATTTATTTTATTTTATGGCGTGCCCCCTCCGTCACCAAAGACATTTTGTCTTGAGGGGAGTTAAATAGAAAAAAAAAAAAAAAAAAAAAAATAGAACGACCACCAGTCAAGGTATGATCCAAGCAGGACGCGGGTGGTGACACACCTGCCGAGATACCCAACTTGAGGAACTCCGTGGCACCTCCATCTCAGTAACCTGTCCTGTTGGTATATTAACCAACCCTCAGGAATCTTATGAATACAGAGTGAAATTGTGAATACCGTTATTTTAGTGTATAATATATCGCTTTGCTTTAACGTTATGAAGGCTTTCCACTCATTTTTACCATAAAATTTCGAATTTAAATTTGCACATTGATTCAATTATATTTCTGATTTTCGGAAAAATTGTATCTGACAAAACGTTGCATATTGGAGCATTTATCCAAAAATTTTCCAAAATCTAAAAAAAATTAAAAAACTCGGTCCTTTGGGATTCGCATTACTGCTTAGAGCGTTTGGCTAAAATTCAAGGAACATGGGACATGCTTCAGTCGCGCTTTTCGGCAGAGTAGAGATGGAGAGGAGAATAACACCCTCCAACCTCCCCCACCCCCCGCGCGAAATGTTTTCAGGTGGTTAATCCAAGGCTAAAGCATGTTCCATGCTGATATAATATATAAAATTCGAAGTGTTGCTAAAACTTCAGTTGTTGCAATGTTGAAATGTTCAAAATCTCGGAAATATTACCAGGAGAGGCCGCTACTTGTGCAACGGTGTTCTCTCCTATGGGTAATGATGCAATAATATAGGTTCCTATCATTTCATGATCGAGTTTCTCCAATGTTAACCCTAATTGGGCCGTGGTGTCGCTAGTGTCACCGAAAACAACTCAGGACCTCCACAGATGTACAAAAGTGTCATCGGAATAACCAAAATTGAATTGTAATTTTAAATTTAATGGTCAGAGCTGAATTTTTGAACTATATTTTATAGGTTAATAAAAATCAAAAATTGCAATGCAAACATTTTCGAATAATTGTTCATTGATTTCCTTGGACATTTTTGTCATAACTCTTTTTAGAGACCTCCAATAACCCACAAAAATTTTGCTGTCCATTAAATTTAAAATTGAAATTTAATTTTGGTTACTCCGGTAGCACTGTGGGACAGCTGTGGAGTTCCGAGATGTTTTTGGTGACACTAGTGACACCATGGTCCTATTTGGGTTAAAGATCCTTCTGACGAATAGAAGATATAGTAACTCAACTATATCTCAACCTAACTCAACTGTATAAAATCTCGAAAAACACATTTCTGTGCGTTATAACAAAATTTAAAATATTTTGCAACAAATTTACTGTACAAGAATAATTCTTATACTAATTATTAGTAAGTTCACCCAATCAATAACACCTCGAGACCGATTTATTCAGTAACAAAACACCATATCGACACCTGAGCGCTCAAAGGGCCAAACTGCTTTTTCTTGTACAAAGGACCAAACTCAAATCGGTTTCAATGTCAGAAGTCCGAAGGGCCATGATTCAAAAACGGTTTGGAATTCAATCTTACATAGATTTTCGGACCAATTACAAAAAAAAAAACTAGTTGACTTCATGTACACTGGCCTCGCTACAATCGCTTGCGTTTTAGAATAGTAAGTAGTTCCGAAAGCAGTTTGGCCCTTTGTGCGCTCAGGTATCGATATTGTTTAAAAGTTAGAGATAGTTTACGTACTTCGGGCATTTTGCATACGCACTACATAATTCACAGTCTCTACCAATGAAATATTTTTCTGTTCAGAATCTGCAAAACTGGCGGGAATGAGTGACTTTCGAGTCGTTGAAATTCTTGCGCTTGATGGACGATTAAATCACGCTCTATAAATTATGCTCTATTCCCTTCGGAAAACCGAAGCTTTTACAGGGCGAATTCGTTTTTCCCGAATTTCACTCCCTTTTCAATGCCTTCCATTTCATTTGAGATGTTCAAAATCGGATTAGAGAGCTCCTTTAGCGAAACTTTTAGCACATCATTATAAAGTTTCAAGTCCGCGATTGTATATTGGACAATTAATTATTTTTCAAGAGCTTTTGGTTGTGAATGAGATTGACTAAGTATCTTAGTATCTTGACTAAGGTATCTTTGTACAGTTTGTTATCGCTTGGTAGTCCACTCAAAATGTGTTCAAGACCCTCTCAGGAAAGTTTTGGAGGGTCTCTGATTTCTTCGATTTCTTGTGTTTTGTGGGGAGCCGAATCCAAATCTGAGGTTTGCCCCCTAAATTTCATGACAAAACATTGAAAAAAGTGCAAAAAAACGCAAAAAAAGTTATTTTCTACAAATTTTATTTTGTACGTTTTTTTTTTTGGGCAAACCATTTAGGCCTTACGCTGGTTAAAAATATGCGTATTTTCGCTTTCACCAAGAAAATTGCTCTTTTCCATTCAAAAACTATAATAAGTACGTACTAGTTATAATAAATGTGTGAGCTCCAGCTTACTAGAGACCCCTTCCCAGTGACGGAGCTAAATTAAGCAATTAATTTCCTTCCGGCTCAGCTCGTAGGTGACGTCACCACCTCTGAGACAGAAGACACCGCCCACCACCCAGCACCTCCCCCCCCCCTTCCGGCTTGGGAAGCCAACGGCTTCCCCCCCACTCGACCAGCTGTCCCCACCAACACCATCCGGTGGCGCTGAGGGGGGGGGGGGGAGGGCTGGAGGTCCCAGAGCAAGACAGGAGATTTTAATCCCCTCCCAGCTATCATTCAGTACAGACGTAGAGAGCTCCGAAATGAAAATACCACCTTTGGACTGATAGTAACCACTGTGCATGCACAAAATTGAATTTCCTTGTAACGGCCATAAGTTCTACATTTTCTATCCGATTTCAATGAAATTTTCAGGGATGTTACAGATTAGTATTTAGATGGTCCCCTATGAAAATCACTACCTTCAGACTGATTGTAGCTACTGCGCATGCACAAAATTGAATTTCCTTGTAACGGCCATAACTTCTATATTTTCCATCCGATTTCAATGAAATTTTCAGGGATGTTACAGATTAACTTGTTTTGATGTTTTGAGATTAACTACTATGCATCGGATCATCTATACAATCGGGTTATGGATACGAGGAAGCTATGTGCCACACACACTTGGCAGACTTTTTATAAAAATAAATGACGTATCATAGTTATACATTTGTATATTCCAATTCTTTTAATAACTTGGATTTTTCAGGATTCGCCACTGAGTTCTCAGTGCATGAATGACTAAATCAGAGTTTACCTATGAGTAGAGAAAAGGTTATGTTTGAGGTGATAGTTTAAAGATGCATACTTTCAACAAGCTCTACGGTCTAAATGGTTTGTCTAACCAAAAAATGTGCAAAAATTAAATATGAACCAACTTTAAAGTCCTTTCATTTTGCGTATGATAGTTTTCCGCCAAAAGATGGTCGTTTTAAAATAATACACAAAAAACCCAAAAAAAATCAATTTTTAAAGCTTTTTTTGAATTTTTTTCAATTTTCCATTACAAAATTTGCTTTTTTGGAACATTTTTTCCATTGTTCCGTCACAAAATTTTCCTTTTTTCTCCATTCTTTCCAATTTTGCCTCACAAAGTGTTGGTGACAAATCTCAGATTCGGATTCAGCACACAGAAAAAACATAGGGAATTCCCCCAAAACCCCTCAAAACTTCCCTGTGATAAACACATTTTGACTAGGCAATGAAAAATTAACCCAAATTCAATCCTAATGAAAATGCAAAACATAAATGTAATATTTTGCAATATTTGTCTTGAGGGCGCAACTTATCGTACCTTAGTCGAATGAACATTGTTCTTCAGCAACAGTGGTCAAGGTTACTCACCTTGGAGTACGCAGATTGTCAAAGGAAGACGAAAGATGAGTATGATTCCGTAGCAGAGCTGCCCGCAGAAGAGCGGGAACAGGAAGAAAATTGCCAGGCGTTCGAAGGAACTCGGTTTCACGAGCGCGAAGGCCGAAAGCGTGGCGAGAATGAAGGCGCTGGAGAGGAAGTAGCAGGCGGCGAAGAAGTAGTGAGCCTGCTGAGGTTTTTCCGTCCAAGCGGCGGTGTCTGTGGGGATGACGTGATCCGGGAAGCAAAGGAAGGCGTGGACGCCCAGGGAGATGTTTCTCCTGGTGAGCACCTCTTCGAGGCAGTAGTCGGTCGCGTTGTACTCGACGCCGTTGCCGTGTATCGCGAGACCGTCAGCCTTGACTTGCCAGCTCTCGTTGTCGAAGAGGCCGTACACCTCTTCGCACATCAACTGCAACGGATCGTCATGGATAGACTAAGAATGATGTTCAACTTCAGGTTTCATCGAGAAACCATCAGACAAGACATGAGAGTTGAACATCATCAAAACTCACACAGACAAGTGAGTCCACGACCCAACCTTCGTGAGCAACTCAATCTCTTTTGAGATGAAAAGCAACTGAGGACTGAAGAGTAAAGCCAGTGACGCAAAGAAGAGTGAATGGAGTAATTTGAGAGATGAAATGGAAGGGTTGTATGAGTAGTGATTGAATCATGCTCATAACAATCTAGACTTTGTAGATCTAAAATCAGCCAAAATACCATACAAATAAGAACAAAATAGGAAATGAGTACCTAAGTAAATAAGTAAGTGAAGGAGCTGTTCAAGACAAGATAGAGTGCTACAGTGGGCCAAGAGAGAGAAGTGGAGATATTGGAGGAAAGGACCAGTTTCATCATTTAGGGCTAGTATGGGAAACCGTTTCAAATTCAAGTATCAGATGACTAGGAACAAGTTGAACCAATTTACTGAAAAGAAGACCTTGTGGGTACTTGAATTGAATTGTTTTTGGTTTATTATTTTCAATAATCGACCAAGAAAAAAAATTTTAACCCCCTCAAAATTTGTTGGTTTACGTTTCAAGGTACGTAGAACCCGAAAATCGATTGAAATTTGGTATGTGGGCTCCATTTGGGGTCTAGTTGTGCCGCGAAGCTTTTGATTGATGTCAGTCACTTCTAAGAGGTGAAAATTAAGGGTTGAAATATACAAGAGTGCCCTACCTCGAAAACTCTCGAAATGAAGGTATTGTTTTTCACCAATTTAAAATAGTATAGAATTAAAAAAAAAATTTGAGACCTCTTTGAGCTCTGCAGGACAAACCGTTCGCTCCCTACGAGCACTTGAAGGTTTTCCTTCGATAAAACAGAATCACGAGTGTGAATCACCAAAGATCTCCAATCTCCGTTGAAATTGTAGCTATTCAAAATGCGATCGCTGTTCGTTTCTTCGAGTTGTATTCAGTGATGCTTACTTAGCAACCAGTAATCAAATTTCCATAATATGGAAATTATTATGAAGCTCGATATTTCTTCGAATCTGAGTGTGAAGAGTTTAGTTCTTCCTAATAAACTTGATAGAGAAGGTGTGAAGGCAGTCTCATGTTTCTCCCTGGGAAACCGAGTCGTTGCAATTCGACTCCGGAAAAGGTAAATCGACGGCTCCCAGGGGAAACAATTCGTAAGGCCCACGTCGCCAAAAAGCACGGCACGTGGAGTCCCCTCCACGGTAAAATTTACCGCGGCCTGATTAGCGGAAGTCTAATCAGCCGAAAAATTAACGCCCAGGAAAACATCTGCACCCAATCAGCGAGGAGAGGTGGAAGGAGTGCAGGAAAAAATACCGAAAATATTCAGCCACAAATATTTCTGAAGACACGCCCCCAGCTGTGCAGCAAAACCATTGTGTGCCGCCAGAAACGGGGGTTGTGCATCATTATCCGGGATCAAGTGCTCTACGATCCAAAAGCACCCAGTTCTGCTGCCTTCCGCTGAGTGACAGAGAGCGGTATCACTACAGGCTGCGTCGGTCCGAGAGAACCAGCCGGCTCCAGGAAAGAAGTGGGTAGCTGCCACGTCAACGCCTCCTGGGACAAATCTCCAAAGTCTATCCAGACCCGAAGAAAGGATCGCCAGGTCAGTCCTAAGTACTTAGCTTCAGCTTACCCGATCTCGACTTCCGCAGTCGCCGTCGCGAACCCGCGCCTTCCGAAACTCCGTAATCTCGCGACGACATGCGGTCAGGAGGCACATAGGTAGAGGCACATAGACTAAGCTACCACCTAAGGCTTCAATTTCAAATTTATATTATCAAAATTCAATCCCCTTTTCCAATTGTCAAATAAACCCGTTGCTCGTTCAAAAATCCAAACAAGTGTTTTCTCTCAAAGGTCCACGAAGCCCGAAGGTATCAAGTACTTAGGAACAAGCAGATAGTCAAATATTTAGATCCGAAGGCAATAGCCCCGGATTTACCCGATCCCCGGCTAGGTTAGTTAGGGAACTTAGCGCGTAGGCAGGACATTATCGCAAATTCCAATCCACGAGTAGGCGCAGAAATAAGTCAGGCCTAACCACCGAAAGCGCGGAGGAGGCGAACCGCGGAGGAGGCGAACCTTACAATTTCCATTTGGATTCCAAAGCTAGGGGTTGAAACTTTCAAAAATGTCCTAGTAGGTAGGTAGTAGGTACTTATGGTGGGTAGGTAAAAACAAACAATAAATAAATAGTGACAATGGCAAAGCTGTGATCTTTGCAGACGAGTGATCTATATAGGAAAATAATAAACTTTTTTGAAATAATTCGCAGCGTTTTCGACATCGAGGAATGTGTCAACTCTGATTGAATTAACTCATCCTCCAACTGGTTGTCGAAAAACTAGCCTAATATTTTGAAAAAAAAACTTTTTATTTATTTAATGGTTAATGAATTTATTGAATGGTTATTCATTTATTTTATGACTATTCAAGTTGTGTTACAAACTTCAACATTCCGGGATGGAATCGCTCATACAGCAAATATAAATTCCTCTCAATCACTTCCAGTGATATTCAAGACTTAGCGCACTGAGGTGAGCTGGAGAGACCGCTCTAGTGATTATTTTGATAGGGGAGGCTAGTAATAGAACAAAGGACAGCTCTACGATCAACCCAGTTTCATGGTAGAATGAGTACTGAGACCCGTTCAGGATTTCGATTTGATGGAAACCTTTCGTTCAAACGAATATTGGGAGCCCTCAGAGGGAGTCGCCCACATGACCGACGAGGCGAGGTTAGATTAAAACCTTCTCGACTCTTCGGTCTTGCGGTTTAACCTACTCAAAGCGCCGCACAGTGATACGAGGGAGAAAAAAACGCATGTCAAGTACCTATGGCACTTAGCCTTCTCGTATATAATAAGAATTTCTAGATGATCCGAAACATAGTGGATCTTTTTTTTTTATACATCCAGTAACAAAGACCTTCCCTCCAAATTTGATGAAGAGCTGGCGATGGCATTTTTTGTAGGAAACCATCCGAAATTTCCATTGAAATTAAATAGGAACAGCAAAGAGTAACCAAAGAGTAAGCAAAGAGTTAGTTAAATTAAAAGCAGTTACTCTGACACCTGATTGGTGCTTTGATGGAACAGTTCCTTTGTTCCACCAAACTCAGGGATTGCTCCCCAGTTCTAATTCGGGGATGGGGGAGGTCACTTTCGTCCATGGCGACTGTCCGCGACAGCGATATTTCGCTATGGCTCCACAACAAATTGGGGATGTCGAACGATTCTTGGACATTCGGCTCGATCTGTTCCCAACTAAACAATGAAGTGCTCAGGAACATCAAGGGATGGCAATGATATAGCGATATATGAAATACATCGATAGATCACGGTTGATATATATTTATTGATATTATATTTATATCGATATAGAGAACCGATAATATCGATATATTGCGACTGGTTTTCAACAAGTAAAAATTAAATATTGAAATGAATGGATGAGAAGGGACGCCTGTACCTGTAAAAGCATCAAGTAATTTTATTCCAAATTTTGTAGGTACCTACGTGATGGGTAGATTTCAGACTGTTGACTTCAGCTCAGACATGATTGCGTACATAGTTTACACCTACAGTGGCTCTCAAGACTCAATTACTTGACTTGAGCCAAAATTGATGAAGGCTAGTCTAGATTAAAATTACCTACTATACGAAGTGAATCAGGTTTTCACAACAATTATTTTCTATTTTGAAGGATCATGATTGTCTACAGTAAGTATACCTACCCCTGTCAATTAAAAAATGAATTCAACATTGCAATGACATTTTCGCACTTTTATTTTTTCGTTTTTAAACTATGAATTTCGATAATTCATATCCAGTAACTTTTGAAAGTAGGTTAATACTTATTTCATCCGGTTTTTCCAAATAGATCTTCCGATATGACGGATATATCGATATATTTCTTCCAAAATGATGTTAGAAACGTTTCAATTCACCTACCTACTTACTTCTTCAATTTCTTCCAAGTACATCTTCCGATATGTCGATAAATGCATTCTTAAATTAATTTTTTATATTTTTAAAACGTTTTAATTCACCTATCTATTTTAACACTTTTTTGAAGTCAATCTTCCGATATATCGAACTATTGATATAATATATCAATATTTCGATATATCGGAAGATATCGATACCTACGATATTTCATTAGCGATATATCATTTGATCTATATATCGATATATTTTATTCGATATGCCATCCCTAGGAACATCAAGGACTGTTTCACGGACATTCAGACGCAAGTTAAACTCAAACTGCTTTTGTCGTTCTTCCACATACCTCGTAGGAACGTTGAAGAGTGGAAAACTGAGCTTGAACATTGGAGGTGGCCCAAGTTGACAGTGAGCAATGGGTCTCTATGTTAGCTGAAATGTTGAAGACCCTGCCAGCAACCGGATCTCTCATCACAGCTGTTACGGAGAATGATCAGAATGAACGGATTTTTTCTGACTTATACAATGACCTGAAAAAGATTGTTCGTAAACAGAGTGAGTCCTCTTCCCCAGGAGTGCCACTACTTTAATAAGGCAGCGTTGTGTAATTTAGTTGGCTCCGTGGCTACGCCCACAAAACATTTCACGCTGAAACGAAAACCAAAATCCACTGCCCTGAGAGCGGAATTAATGCAGAATCCAACGATGCCAGCAACCTCAAAAAGTCCACTGCGCCTACAGTTCCTGTCCGTTCAAGAGGGATGCCACGGAAAATGACTGATACCACCCCATTGAAAGGCATTCCTAGTCGGGTGCCTACTGTAGGATTTCAGTCTGGTCTGGGCACCAACGCACTTCTCTCCAGACCGTCTCTTCCGCGGAGTACTCTCCCTCGCAAGGATGGCGGTATCAAGCTGTCAGACATCAACGAACAACCAATTGCCATGTCGCAGGCTAAGAAAAGAAAACAGATGCAAGAACTGGAAGAAAATCAAGCCAAATAGCTTAGCAAAACTTCGACTGAAACAGTATTGTTCTAGGGGATCTGGAGAATCTGATTAATTAATGAGAATAATTTAATCGTTGCTGTATTCCACCAAATTTCATCAAAATCGGTCAATGCTAAGTGGGGAAAGTGCCGCGTACAGCGTACGGCGGATGGACGGCCAAACTTTTATTCGATTTTTGGATTGAAACAAAAACCAACAAATTTTGAGGGGGTGTTAAAAAAAATTTTTTTTGGTCGATTCCAGAGGTTCATTATTGAAAATAATAAACCAAAACTAAGTCGGAGGTCCGAATGTGTCCACCATGTTGGAGGCTCACTGATTACAAGCGCGCATGCGCATACCGAAGAAAACGTCTTTACTTGATATTATCTCATGTCACTTTGGAAAATCACTTGGAGCTGAGTATTCGTTATCCGATCGTTCCGTCAGAGTAAACGGTGTGCAAGAACTAAACTCCCAGATTTTCGGATAGAAGAAGGAAGTTACCTATATCTAGTTCAAGTTTAAGCAAATCTTGAAGTCAGGATCAAACTCTTCTCGTTCCATCTTACAACACTCATAAATTGTGAACTTCTAACTTTATGTTACCCAAGGAGTTTCAAGGTGGTAGAGTTAGTAAGCTTTCCTTCTGGTTATATACGGCTTCCTGCTAGAAGGTTGTATTGGAAGCTTATTATGACCTGTCACCTTTTTTCGAAATAAAACTTTTCGATTTTTTTTTTGTATTTTAATTAATTGACCATTGTTATTTCTGGGGTTTTTTGTTCTATTTATTATAGTCATCTGCATCAAAACATTAATCTCTAACCCGCACAAATTTTCATCGAAATCGGACAATAACTTCGTATAGTTATACTCGTTACAAGGATTTCATGACAAGTCGTCGGACACACAGACACGAAACCGAAATTGTTCAAAAAGGTCCAAAATACAAGTGGAAATTTGGGTTTTTGGAAACTTTTTTTCTTAACTACCTTCGTAGACTCAGGTAAGATTTTGCTTCCAAGTCTACGTAGGTAGCGGAAACTACAAGGTTAAAAAAAATGTTCTCCAAAATGTTTAGACCTTCTTGAACAATTTTGGTTTCGTGTCTGTCTGTCTGTCATGGAATCCTCGTAACGGGCAAAACTGTAAGAAGTTATTGTCCAATTTCGATGAGATTTTCGGGGATTATGTGGGGCTGGTGAAGATCGTCCCCAAGAAAATAATTACCCCCGGATAAATAAGGTGAAGAAATAAGGTAGGTTAAAAACTATGTAACAATTGTAAATGCTATATTTTCTACCAAAAATTCGAAAAATGTTCAAATATTGTGCGAGTTGGCGTGTAGATGGTCCTCTATAAGGGTAGTGGAAGGTACCTATGCGTCGGATCGTCTATAAACTCGTAATTGGGTTATGGGTAGGAGGAAGCTATGTGCCACGCCGATTTGGAGACTTTTTCAAAGAAAAGATCAGAATTTGTTCAAATTTTTGGATTTCAGTGTGAAATTATAACAGCTCATTACCTGCCTAACTGCAGAAATTGACACAGACAGACAGACACGAAACCAAAATTGTTCAGGAAGGCCTAAAACGTATAAAAGCAAATGGAAATTTGGATTTTTAACCTTGAAAAGATGTATCTATGTGTCTTAAAAAAACTGTAGTTATATTTCGAAATAATATAATGAAAAGAAAATAAAATTTTTTATATGTAATTTTGATTAGCCTGAAAGTTTGAGTCACACAGTGTTGATGAAATCCACGGTGAATTCGGTAATTTTCAACGTTCTAAAAAGTAGAACTTCGAAAGAAACTCCATTTATTAGGATAATACAGAATTAGGTTGGGGAAAAAGTTAGTTTTAAAAATAAAAATCACAATATGGAATGAATTTCGTTGAAATATTGCAGAATAAACTTTTGCTTCCGAGTCTACCAAGGTAGCGGAAGCTTTTTTTTCACTTTTCAAGGTTGAAAAAAAAAGTTCTCCAAAATCAAACGCTGAAAAATTATTACACAACGTTTTATTATTTTTCTACATAGATCACTCATCTGCAAATAATACGGCTTTGCCATTGTTAAAAACAACCAACATAAAAGAAAAATATCGATCGCATTGCGGTCAGCTAAAATTTGAACGGAGATTTAGGCTTCTTTTGCGATTCACACTCGTGTTTCTGATTTATCGTACGTGCAAACCTTAAATTCTCGTAGAGAGCGAACGGTTTGTCCTACAGAGCTCCGGGTAGTCTCAACAAATTTCAAAAAATCTATAGAATCTTAAATTGATGGAGAAACAATACCTTTATATCGAAATGTTCTGAGTCAGGGCGTTTTCAAAATTTCAAAATTCATTTTGGAACCCTTAGACGTAACCTACATCAACCCCCTTAATTCTCGTAGGAAGCGAACGGTTTGTCCCACAGGGCTCCGCGTGGTCTCTAAAAATTCTAAGAATTCAATAATATCTTAAATTGATGGAAAAACAATACCTTTATATCTAAAATTTTCGAGCTAGGGCGTTTTCAAAATTTCAACCCCTATTTTTCACCCCTTAGTGAACCTATATCAACCAAAAGCTTCGGGGCACAACTGGACCCTAAATGGAGCCTACACACCAAATTTCATCAAAATCGGTCAATGCTTAGTGGGGAAAGTGCCGCGCACGGCGGACGGAAGGCCAAATTTGACCATGGTATCTAAAGAAAGTACGGCGGACGGACGGAAAATTTTTTACTCGATTTCGGATTCTACGTGCCTCGAAACGTAAACCAACAAATTTTGAGGGAGGGGTTAAAAAAAGTTTTCTTGGTCAATTCCAAAGGTTCATTATTGAAAATAATAAACCAAAATGTTCCGTGTCTGTCTGTCTGTGTGTCTGCAATGAAATCCTTGCCACAGCCCCAACTTCTACAATTTACATCCGATTTCGATGAAATTTTCAGTGATTGTGCGGGTTGGCGTGTAGATGGTCCCCTATGAAAATCATCGCCCCAGACTGATAATTGCCACTGCGCATGCGCACATTTGGATTTTCTAGTTACAGCCATAACATCTACATTTTACAACAACATTCAGAGATTGTGCCGGTTGACTGCAGAGTCCCCAATGAGAGTAGTGCAACTTATTTAGAGATTGATGTTTTGAGATTAACTACTATGCATCGGATCCTCTATACAATCGGGTTATGGATACGAGGAAGCTATAATCCACACCCACTTGGCGGACTTTTTTGTTCTCTGTGGTACCTACCACTCTGCATAGCTTGAATCAACAATACGTTCTAACACACTCGGATCACCGATAAAACTCTCAACTTCCAACTGGTGATTTCCAACATGTAAGTAATTAAGCCTGAAGCGAACGCAAATATATTCCCGAGGGACGCATGCTGATGAATACCGAACTTTAACCGCGAGAATAATCACCGGTGACTCATCGGCGGTCAATGAGTCAACGGTGTTTTTCAGACCCTGGGAAAAGTTTGAGGGGTTTGTGACTCGTTAAATGTAAGAAGAATAAATAAAACTTTATTTATTCGTTGTGACCTAGTGTAACCCTAATTGGACCATGGTATCACTAGTGTTGCCGAAAACATCTCAGGAATTCCACAGCTGTCCCAAGGTGTCACCGGAGTAACCAAACTTACATTGCAATTTTAAATTTAATGACTGCAGAATTTTTTGTGGGGTGTTGGAAGTCTCAAAATAGAGTAATAAAAAACATTTCAGATAAATAATTACAAAATTTTTGTCATAGCATCATTTTGCTTCCGAGTCTATCAAAGCAGCGGAAGCATTGTATTCACTTTTCAAAGTTGAAAGAAAAAGTTCTCGAAAATCAAACTTTTCACTCGTTTCATGCCTTCCCGAATAATTTTGGTTCCGGGTCTGTCTGTCTGTGAGTCCGTATTCGTCTGTCATGAAATCCCAATCCGATTTAGATGAAGTTTTCAGGAATTATGCGGATTGGCGTGAAGATGGTCCCCTAGGAAAATCATTGCCTCCAGACTGATGGTAGTCTTTTGAGTTCTAATTACTTACGCTGCAAATTATTACACAAAGGTTTGTTATTTTTCATATAGTTCACTCGTCAGCAATGAACTCGGCTGTGCCATTGTCACCACCTACCAAACTTAGATACTACCTTCCTGACACGTACCGGCAACGATCGCATTTTGATTCACACTCGTGTTTCTGTTTTATCGTAAGTCCAACCCTAAAGTTCTCGTAGGGAGCGAACGGTTTGTCTTGTAGGGCTCCGCGTGTTGAAATGTTAAAAAATTAAAATGTTAAATTATTTTGAAATTAAAGAAAATTTAAATTTAAATTCAACATTTCAAAAATGACAGAGAATTGAAATGTCAGATTATTTTGAAATTATAGAAAATTAAAATGTTAGATTAATTTGAAATGATAGAATTTTGAAATGTTAGATTAATTTGAAATGCTAGACAATTAAAATGTTAAATTATTTTGAAATTAAAGAAAATTGACATTTAAATTCAACATTTCAAAAATGACAGGAAATTGAAATGTCAGATAATTTTGAAATGATAGAAAATTGAAATGTCAGATTACTTTGAAATGCTAGACAATTTAAATTTTAGATTATTTTAAAATGTTCAATTTTTTTCAAAATTTTCAATTCTTAACAATTTAAAATGAATCAACATTTCAAAATTTTGAATTGATTCTCCGATTATTTAGGGGAACAAAATAATCTAACATGTTAATTAGATGCTTTTTGGTTTATTATTTTCAATAATAATTAACCTTTGGAATCGACGAAGTCAATTTTTTTTTTAATTTCCTCAAAATTTGTTGGTTTACGTTTCAAGATACGTAGAATTCAAAAACCGAATACTTATTTGGCCGGCCGTCCGCGCACTTTCCCCACTTAGCATTGACCGATTTTGATGAAATTTGGTATGTAGGCTCCATTTGGTGTCTAGTTGTGCCCCGAAGATTTTTGTTGATGTAAGTCACTTCTGAAGGTTAAAAAATAAGGTTTGAAATTTTGAGAATTCCCTAACCCGAAAAATTTAAATATAAAGGTATTGGTTTTCCATCAATTTAAGATAGTATAGAATTATTAGAATTTGTAGAGACCACGCGGAGCCTTGTAGGACAAATCTTTCGCTCCCTACGAGAATTTAAGGGTTGGACTTACGATAAATCAGAAACACGTGGAAACACAGAACACAGAAAATGTGGATAAGTATACCTTATTATGGGAAGATTTCTGACAAAATGATACCATCT
Source organism: Apolygus lucorum (assembly GCA_009739505.2). NCBI lineage: Eukaryota > Metazoa > Arthropoda > Insecta > Hemiptera > Miridae > Apolygus > Apolygus lucorum. Next base: position 41,610,459 of record CM019182.2, read on the forward strand.
AGAGGTTTCAAAGTAGGGTTTAAAAATAAAAATAATCTTAAAGCTTCGTTGGGTTCTGTTGAAGATAAAATTAGCGTTCATGATAAAAGTGGGGTTTTTAAGCTGAAATGTTCTTGTGGGCTTGAGTATTGTGGTCAAACTGGTAGGAAATTTAGGGAAAGAATAAAAGAGCATGAGAAGGATTTCAGGGATAGCAAAGGTGATTCTGCTTTTGCGAATCACCTAAGAGAATCCAATCATAACTTTGGTTTTGATCTAACAAACGGACAGTACATAGAATTTCCTCATTTTTGCCCGAAGGGAGGTATGTTGGATGAGCTTGAAAAGTTCGAGATTCTTAAGAGTGATAGGTCTGGTAAATGTCTGAATGAGGTGGTTCCTCAACATGTTTCACCGTTGATAGGTTCCTTCCTACAAAAGCTTGGTCTCCCCTTCACAATTTTACCCTCACCAATGTTTGAGCTCTCTTTTACTTTGTCTGCCTTGATTGGCATTGGATGATCCTCCCAGGTCCCTTCATTTCTCTGAGCCAATAGGATTCTCCTTTCACTTATCTGATTGGGTATGACTTTCACTTTCTCGTCCAATAGGATTCAAGTTCCCTTTCACTTGTGACTATATAAGCTATGCTCTCTATGATGTACCTTCAGTTATTGTTTGTAACTGATGATGAACTAACCGTCGAAATCGATTTATCTTGTAACTCATTATTTTCGTGGAAATAGACAACGTTTTACTCAACTCCGTTTTTGTTAGAAACACGAGTGTGAGTCGCAAAAGTTCAAATTTTAGCTGACCGAAATGCGATCGATGTTTTTCTTCATGTTGGTTGGTGGTAACAATGGCAAAGCCGTGTTCTTTGCAGACGAGTGATCTATATAGAAAAATAATACACCTTAGTGTAATAATTTGCAGCGTTTGGTTCTTGAAGTACGCACCTACTCGTACACAGCCATGTTTGTGAATTTGTTATTTGTCAACACTCAACGATTCTGTCTTAAGATCTTACAATATGATTATTTGATCCAGGGAAGAAAGACGAGAAGCTTCCGAAACTCAATTACTCGACTGCTTTTGTCGATGAAAGTCACGTCCAACCTCCGACAAGCCATCGTCACTAGTTTTTTTTCTGACTAAGAACAAGATTCCGACAAAGATCGTCCGCCTTGTTTGGGACACATCAGATGATCTGGTTTGAAATTCAATCGTTTTTCGAGTTTCAATAGTTCTTTCTTCACTACAAAGTGTAGTACTTCAACTACCGTAAAACGAGTAATGAAAATATCGCAGTGATTACCGACATTACGAAGTCGATATCTGAAGGTACACAGATTACCACCGCAATTATTATAATTTCATCTAAATATTAGAAGGTAATAGAACTGAAAATCAGTACTAGAGATACAAAGCAATACCTTAAAGCACAGAGGGGCTGTGTTATATCCATCTTTCACATCTTGGTTTATTATTTCCAATGATGAACTTTTGGGATCGTCCAAGAAAAAAATGTGTTTACCCCCCCCCCCTCAAAATTTGATGAATTACGTTTCAAGGTACGTAGAATCCAAAAATCGAATAAAAATTTCCGCCGTACGCGGCGCTTTCACCACTTAGCATTGACCGATTTTGATGAAATTTGGTATGTAGGCTCCATTTGGGGTCTAGTTGTGCCCCGAAGCTTTTGGTTGATGTAGGTCACTTCTAAGGGGTGAAGATTGGCTGGCGGGGGAGAAAAACCAGGTAAGTCATTTTTTGGTGAAAATCGAGATATCTCCACTGTAGACGTTATTTTGTGTGAGCTTTCGTTTGCGAGTATCAGAGTATTGCGACTACCATGCTTTCTATTGGCTGGGGCGGTAGTGATTATTCGGTTAACTTTCATTTCCGAAATTTCTGTTTCGAGAATAGATCGGTAACTGAGCTTACCAACTTTTTTCCAGTACTAAATTGTGCTTAACCAAGAAAGTAGGTTTTCTTATGGTGGATGAGCAGGTAAGTCTGAAAATTTGGTTGCTCGTAACCAAGTATGGAAATTAAACTGCACGTAACCAGGTAACTCGACAGTTTTTAAAAAACCATTGAATATACCATTGAGATGTAATTTGAGGGGTAGTTCGAGCTATCACTTGGGTTTTAGGATACTATTGTGAAAAAATGTCAGGGTTAAGTATCAGTTATTGTGGATTCCTGAATTAGGAATACAATTTGAAACATTAAAATGCTCTCCTGTAAAATTCCATTTTGGTTTATTATTTTCAATAATGAACCTTTGGAATCGACCAAGAGAAAATTTTTCTAAACTCCCCCTCAAAATTTGATGGTTTACGTTTCAAGGTACGTAGAATCCAAAAATCGAATAAAAATTTGGCCGCCCGTCCGCCGTCCGCGGCGCTTTCCCCACTTAGCATTGACCGATTTTGATGAAATTTGGTATGTAGGCTCCATTTGGGGTCTAGTTGTGCCCCGGAGCTTTTGGTCGATGTAGACCTAACTCAAAAAATTACATTTTTGCCATCAATCTCTTAGTACCCTGCACTACCCTCATAGGGGATCATCTACACGTCAACCCGCACGATCCCTGAAAATTTCATCAAAATTGGATGTGAAATGTAGGAGTAATAACTGTGGCAAGGATCTAATGACAGACGGACAGACACACAGACACGGAACCAAAATTGTTCAGAAAGGTCTAAAACTCAAAATGCGAGTGAAAATTTTGATTTTGGAGAACTTTTTTTTTCAACCTTGAAATGTGAATACAAAGCTTCCGCTACCTTGGTAGACTCGGAAGCAATAATAAACGAAAAGTATCAATAATTACTCGTATTATCCCACGTCGCACATAATGTTGCAATTACCCATGTCTGTCTGTCTGTCAGAGATGGGCGAATTCTTATTCATAAATACGATTATGAAGACAAATCATATCTGCGATTTTATTATTATGAATACGAATACAGGTATGAATATGAATACGAATACAATCGTATTCACACTTTGATTACAATTTTCCCCCGTATTCGTATTTTGAATACGACTTTATGATTTTTTCTGTAAGTAATTTCCCTAAAAATCAATTTTTTACGATTTTCCCTGAAAATCACACTTTTTAAAATGATTTTCCCCCGAATAATGGACATATTTATGACCTAACATTGTCAAAATAATCAATAAAAACGCTGCAAATTATTACACAATGGTTTATTATTTTTCTATATAGATCACTCGTCTACAAAATCACCAACCATCCAATATGTAGGAAAAAATATAAAAAAATACAAAAAAAAAAAATTCAAAACAAAATTCAAAAAAAAATCAAAATTACCAACCATCGTTCGCATTTCGGGCAGCTCTAATTTGAACGGAGATTAGGCCTCTTTTGCGATTCACACTCGTGTTTTGATTTATATATATATATATTTCAATATAAACCCTTAAATTTTCGTAGGGAGCGAACGGTTTGTCCTACAGAGCTCCGCGTGGTCTCAAAAAATTCTAAAAATTCTATAGAATCTTAAATTGAAGGAAAAACAACACCTTTATATCGAAATTTTTTGAGTTAGGGCGTTTTGAAAATATTGATTCAAAAAAATTGATTTTGGAACCCTTAGAAGTGACCTACATCAACCAAAAGCTTCGGGGCACAACTAGACCCCAAATGGAGCCAACATACCAAATTTCATCAAAATCGGTCAATGCTAAGTGGCAAAAGTGCCGCGTACGGCGGACGGACGGCCAAATTTTTATTCGATTTTTGGATTCTACGTACCTTGAAACGTAAACCATCAAATTTTGAGGGGGTGTTGAAATTTTTTTTTCTTGGTCGATTCCAAAGGTTCATTATTGAAAATAATAAACCAAAATTCGAGTACGCTCACAAATTCTTACAGGATTTTTCACGCAGAATCGAATGAGAAAAACCCCAGGTCGCCACGACCAACCGTATGAAAACTACGACGTAATTTCTACTGACCTTTTTGTTTTATTACAACTTTCATCGAACGTTGTTGACGCTAAAAACATGATTACAAAAAAGTCAGTGGAAATTACGTCGTAGTTTTCATACGGTTTGTCGTGGCGACCTGGGGTTGGTCTCATTCGATTCTGCGTGAAAAATTCCATGAGAATTGGTGAGCGTTTCGAATTTTTATTGATTATTTTAACAATTTTAGGGAATGAATACGACCAAAATTCCGGTAAAAATCATCAGTTTTTAATGATTTTCAGTGCAAATTGTAAAAAAATACGATTTTTAGCGGAAATGTCGTCGTAGTTTCTGTAGGGTTTGTCGTAGCGACCCGTGGTTGGTCTCATTCGATTCTGCGTGAAAAATCCTATAGGAATTTGTGAGCGTTTCGAATTTTGATTGATTATTTTGACAATGTTTGGTCATGAATATGTCCTTTGTTCGGGAGATATCCTTCGAAAAAGTATAATTTTCAAGGAGAATCATTTAATAAATTTGATTTTTAGGGAAATCATAGAAAAAATCAAAAATTGTATTCAAAGTGTGAGTACGACTGTATTCGTATTCATAATTATAAAATCGCAGATGTGATTTGTATTCATAATCGTATTTATGAATAAGAATTCGCCCATCTCTGGCCGTAGTGAGTGCCTTAGATGAATTTGAAATTGTGGAACCAAATTCAGTTTTAGTCGCTTCAAGCACATCGAAGACTTTCACTATAGGCTGGTCAGGGAGTAGTAGGAGTTGACTGTGGTAGTAGGAGTTGACAGAGGAGGAGTTGACTGCGGGTAGTAGGAGTTGACAGAGGAGGAGTTTAATGAGCTCTGACCGGGCGATAAATGAAAGTGCAGGTTCTGGAGCAGACTGGCAAGCGGTTGACGGGGACGCAGGACGCGTTCGAGAAGTCGAGGTGGGCGGAGACGGGCGAGACGAGCAAGACGCGGTCCGACGGGCAGCACTTGTTGAGCGCCGAGACGCCGGCGTCCAAGTGGACGGCCGGCCACTGGGGCCCCGGTGACATGGACGGGTCTGCCGTGCGCGCCGCACTGGAAGTCCCCCTGCGGGAAATCTCTTCCCCTCCCGAAACACCTGGCGGGAAATTCTTCCTTTCGCGCCGTCTCCGATTCGCAGCTTCCCCGCCATCATCAATTCCTCCCTCCGTCGTAACTATTCTCCCTGATTTCAGGAGCTTCTACTTCCCTGTCTGTCTGTCTGTGTGTCTGTCAGAGATGGGCGAATTCTTATTCATAAATACGATTATGAATACAAATCATATCTGCGACTTTATTATTATGAATACGAATACAATCGTATTCACACTTTAAATACGATTTTATATTGCTTACGAGTCTACCAAGGTAGCGGAAGCTTTGTTTTCACTTTTCATGGACGAAAAAAAAGTTCTCCAAAATCAAAATTTTCACTCGCGTTTCGCGTTTTAGACCTTTCTGAACAATTTTGGTTCAGTGTCTGTGTGTCTGTCATGAATTCCTTGTAACGCGCATAACTATACGAAGTTATTGTCCGATTTCAATGAAATTTTCAGGGATTGTGCGGGTTGGTGTGTAGACGGTCCCCTATGAAAATCATCATCCCCGGACTGATAGTAGCCACTGCGCATGCGCAAACGTGAATTCCTTGTAACGGCCATAACTTCTACATTTTCCATCCGATTTCAATGAAATTTTCAGGGATGTTACAGATTAACTTGTTTTGATGTTTTGAGATTAACTACTATGCATCGGATCATCTATACAATCGGGTTATGGATACGAGGAAGCTATGTGCCACACCCACTTGTTTTTTCTATAATTTCCCCAAAAAATCGAATTTTTTTTACGATTTTCCCTGAAAATCGCACTTTTTACACACATATTTTACGGACATATTTATAACCTAAAATTGTCAAAATAATCAATCAAAATTCGAAACGCTCACATATTCTTATAGGATTTTTCACGTAGAATCGAATGAGACCAACCCCAGGTCGCTACGACCAACCGTATAGAAACTACGACGAAATGTCCGGTAAAACTCATAATTTTTTTATGATTTCCAGTGCTAGTCGTTTTAAAAGAATACGATTTTCTGCTTTAAATTCGGTTGGTTGTAGCGACCTGGGGTTGGTCTCATTCGATTCTGCGTGAAGAATCCTACAAGAATTTGTGAGCGTTTCGAATTTTGATTGATTATTTTGACAATGTTAGGTCATAAATATGTCCAGTGTTCGGGATTTTTAGGGAAATCATAGAAAAAATCATCAAAATTTGATACGATTTAATCGTAATCAAAATACGAATACGGGGGAAAATCGTATTCAAAGTGTTGTATTCGTATTCATATTCATACATGTATTCGTATTCATGATCATAAAATCGCAGATATGATTTGTATTCATAATAATTATGGGATGGGCGAATTCTTATTCATAAATACAATTATTGTATTTATGAATAAGAATTCGCCCATCCCTGGTCGTAACTCTGTACCTCAGAGGTCGATTATCGTAAGTGACATTTCGACGATTTTACAGCAGAGCCAAAAGAAGTTGTGGGCACACCTATTTTGACCCCTATGGCCCATTCTGATGACTTTATCATGCTCAAATTAATTCTGTAGAATCTGTTTATGCCTACCAATACAATAGAATACAAAATACAATAGAAAGAATGCACATACAAAACAAAAATCTCGAAAACGAGAATTTTGGACATACGATAGTTGACCTCTGAGGTACAGAACTATTCTCCCTGATTTCAGGAGCTTCTACTTCCCTCTCTGTCTGTCTGTCATGAAACCCGTGTAACAAGCATAAAAACCTTATGGTTTATTATTTTCAATAATGAACCTTTGGAATCGACAAAGAAAAAAAACTATTAACACCCCCTCAAAATTTGTTAGTTTGCGTTTCAAGGTACGTAGAATCCAAAAATCGAATAAAAACGCTGCAAATTATTACACAATAGTTTATTATTTTTCTATATTGATCACTCGTCTGCAAAGCCACCAACCATCCAACATGAAGAATGATTTTGGGCAATGATTTGCAGCGTTCTTGTTTTATGTGTCAAATTAAAGACATAAATTCCCAATTAAATTGGAAATTAACTCATGGAATCTTTCAGAATGGCCTTATAACCCTATTAATTTAAAATCAGCTCTCAATAGCTGTTAGAGGATATCTAGTTCTTAATTTGGGATACTGAGGTATTTGCCGAACGCCTTCTGCTATCTAATGCTTGCATACGAGTCTGCAACACAATGGGACATTTTCATGTGTGTTTTCTTATTGTATTTATTACTAGGTAGTATTACTTATTGTATATATTACTAGGTACAACAAGGTAGTGAAGTAAGGTTGTTAGTTCATGTACCCAAGCATCAAAATAAGAAAACAGTTGATTGTTCTTTACGCGACACAGTGAGTCTATTTTATTTATTGGTATCGCGTGAGCAAGTTTTCGTGACGATTTTTCAGTTTATGTGCCAAAGAGACATGAAAATGTCAAAACCGTTGAACGCATTTCGGTCAGCTAAAATTATACCGGAGATTAGGCCTCTTTTGCGATTCACACTCGTGTTTCTGATTTATCGTATGTCCAACCCCTAAATTCTCGTAGGGAGCGAACAGTTTGTCCTACAAAGCTCCGCGTGGTCTCAAAAAATTCTAAAAATTCTATAGAATCTTATATTGAAGGAAAAACAATACCTTTGTATCAAAACTTTGTGAGTTAGGGCGTTTTCAAAATTTCAAAATTAATTTTTTGACCATTAGAAGTGACCTACATCAACCAAAATCTTTGGTTTTTCTCTTCTTTTTTTTCTTAGTTGATTCCAAAGGTTCATTATTGAAAATAATAAACCAAAATACATAAGGGGGTTCGGTGAATTTTCGGAAATATGTTCAAAGGGTAAGCGTTTTCTTCAGAGCGTGGTGTAAACACAGCTGGCGCGACCGACGGAAGGTGACAAAGATGTAACCGTTCCAAATTACCGGTACAGGCGGTCAAAAACATGGATGAAGCAGGCAGTCAAATCCCTATCGTCCTTCTTCCATGCTTATGATCTCAACTTGCAATACAATAGCATCATTTTCCTTGAAAATTCGCTAAAAGGAAGGAATTTGAACAAGTGTTACAAAAGAGACAATTTATTATAAATGATAGGTAGTGACCAAACAATTCAAGGAAAGAATAATGATGTTGCAGTTTAAGATCTTAACATGACAATAATAAATTAATAATACTGGAGACGACTTCCATGCTAACCAGTCCAGAAGATCACTTCCCGCTCCAGAGCCATTCCCTGATACTATTATATTCTCAGTCCATGGAAGTAGTAAGGGCGCTTCCAGGTATAACATGGAACAGAACTGAGTACAAGATCCATGCTTACCGGTCCAAAGCCCTTCCTGGTCCAGAGCCATTCTCCATGATAATATCATAAGATATTATCTTATCGGTCCGGTTCCATCCTTACCGGTCCGAATGATCCCTTCCCGGTCCAGAGCCATTTCAAAATATCTTATCGGTCCGTGGAACTGAACCGGTAAGGGTCGAGTTTTTGTCACTGCGTGGAACCGTTCCAAGTTGATACTCGGTTCCACAGTCCCGGTACAGCTGTACCGACACACCTGTAATGGAAAGTTAAGACAGAGCCAATTCCTAATTATTTTGTTTCCACGCTAATGAACTATTTTTTGGTACCAAACAACCCCCCTATAATCGTATTCTAACTGTGCAATATTTTAATTTTCCACCTTTCAGGTGGGTCGAGGAAAGTAATGACAAAATAACAACTGTGTCGTTTGATGGGGCGAGGGCCGATTCCACGGCCAACCGAACCTTTCCAGGTTGATTGGCCTCACGTATTGGCCATCGAAAGGGGGTCGTTAAAAGAAATAACAACCTTTTTCTCGCTCTCCAACTCATCATAAACACCTTCTGAAGCTGGCAGTAACTCAGCCGACCTCAGTTGTACCTTCGAACGGCTCGCGCCGTAATTGCACGTCGATTTGAACTTTACAAATCGGAATCTCGGGTCGGCACTCGTAGGCACTTAAACAGGTTAAACATAGCTTCCCCCGTGCGAGTAAGTAATAGTTCCTTGGGGGCTGCCTTTTGTGGTTTGAATATCGAGGAATAATCCGAGTAGATGAATGATATTAGGTCGACAATGACCCTCGAACCCTTCCGGCTTATGTTGCTCACTCAGTCTCCGACAGGAAACAATGGTTAAACATCCATTTGTACGCACTTTCAATCAAGGACTTTCAAAAAATCAATTCAAGTAAAAACTAAAAATTTAAAAAAGTGGGTGTGGCACATAGCTTTCTCGTAGGTATCCATAACCCGATTGTATAGATGATCCGATGCATATTAGTTAATCTCAAAACACCAATCTCTAAGTACCTTCCACTACCCTCATAGGGGACCATCTACACGCTAATCTGGACAGTCCCTGAAAATGTCATCGGAATCGGATGGAAAATGTGGAACTTATGGAATAAATTTAGAATAAAATTACTTGATGTTTTTACAGGTAAGGCATTTTAATATTTAATTTTTACTTGTTGAAAACAAGTCGCGATATATCGGTAAATATATCGATATTGACGGATAATATCGGTTCTCTGTATCGATATAAATACATCGATATATCAAACGTCATATATCAATATATCGTTGCCATCCCTACAGATAGCCAAGCGGTCCAACATTGGTGCAATATGATGACAGAACGTAGTGAAATAGATACAAATTTGAGTAAAAAAAGCTACAAATTATTACACAAAGGTTTATTATTCTTCTGTATAGGACACTTTCCTGCAAAGAACTAAGCGTTGCCATTGCCACTACCTTCCATCCATATTTCCTCTTGACAATCAGTTGTGGGTGCTTTCATTAGGAAATTTTATTACTGGTTACTAAGGACACAAAACATAGTAAACAACTCAAAGAAACGAACAACGTTCACATTTTAAACAGCTAAAATTTGCGAGCGAACGGTTGGCCCTACAGAGCTCTGGGTGGTCTCATTCGATTCTAACAATTCAATAATATTTTCAATGTATGAAAAAACAATACATTTATAGAAGTACCTAGTTGGCTAGGGCGTTTTGAAAATTTCAGCCCTTAATTTACAACAAACGAAAATTTCATCAAAATCGGCCCATGGTAAGTAAGAAATTATTCAATTTTCGAATCCTACATACCTTGAATCGTAAACCAATAAATTATGAGAGGGGGGGGGGGGAATTTTTTTCCTGTTCGATTCTAAAGGTTTATTGTCGAAAATAATATACGAAAATTAGTTTTTGAAAAATCTGGCAATACTCGTGAAATAGTTAATCACAAAGACCACTGACGTGGACTTCTTCAGCGCTACGGCGTTCTCATCACTATTTAGCAACTTACCCAATCCCCAAGGATGTTGATAGATTTGCTTTCTCAAAAAAATTTACCATCATCAACCCAGATAAGTTTCCTTGCATGTGTACCCCACTAAACATTATTGAGAACATTGGTGAATTTTAAGCTAAAAATAATTAAGATGTACTCCATAAAGGTTTTTAATTCCCTGAGTGATTGTAAATTTTCCCATATTTTTTCATGTTGTGGGTTCTGCAGGTATAACATCAGGGCTGTTAGGCAGGCAAGGGCTAGGAAGGAACTCATCCTAGTCCTTGATAACACCTCAGTTTTTGTTTCACTATGGGATATCACCAATAGAATACTCCGAGTTGAACGTAAGACCGCTAGAGTGCTCAGGAGGTCGAAGGACCTCTCCCTTGTCATCTCGAAGGTGATTACTTATACGAGTTTTTTTCTAAATAGCCGAAACAAACGGTTCGGACGCCTTCACCTTCCACTCTGAATCGAAATGCCCCTCGAGGGTTCGCGGCCTTGGAGTCCTTGAGAGCTGACTGGGAAGGGGCCACCTGAACGCCATCCTGAATCACCGAGCTACGACCTGCAAGGATATTTCACTGTGAACGCCTATTGAGAGTTTCAAGGGAGAAGCTGGGGGGACATGAAAAGTCATAATTAACCATTTTTGTGAAGAGGTCATGATCGACTCACATGAAGAACCACAATAGGGTGTGCGCATCAAACGAAAATCGAGGGAAAAACGCATGATTCGTGTTCTTAGGAACCCTCTGATTCGGAAAAGTCAGAGATAACTTAAAATGTGTTCATGAATAAGGGTTTGCATTCAGAAAGTTTGGCAGTTTGCATTGCCGCCAAAGTGCTTGTTACATCATTTCAAGCAGAAACTAGAGGTGAAACGACCGCTCGGGGCTGTAAATCCGCACACCGAAAATGTGGGATTTTTGGTCTGATGAAGTTGGCATTTTGTTTAAATTTCACGTCCTGCCGTTGTTTTCCGTTTCTCGTCTCTACATTCCTACATTAATAAATTAAGGAGATCAGTACTCGCAAATTTCAGCTTCCAAAACTATTTCTGTGACTTTTCTGTACCATTTTGTGGTCCTTTCCAAAATCCTTTTAAAAAAACACTGCAAATTATTACACAATGGTTCATTATTTTTTATTTTTCTGTATAGATCACTCGTCTGCAAAGCCACCAACCATCCAGCATGAAGAAAAACTTCGATCGCATTTCGGTCAGCTAAAATTTGAACGGAGATTAGGCCTCTTTTGCGATTCACACTCGTGTTTCTGATTTATCGTACGTCCAAACTTTAAATTCTCGTAGGGAACGAACGGTTTGTCCTAAAAAGCTCCGCGTGGTGTCAAAAAATTCTAAAAATTCTATACTATCTTAAATTGATGGAAAAACGATACCTTTATATCAAAATTTTTTGAGTTAGAGCGTTTTCAAAATTTCACAATTCAATTTTTGACCCTTAGAAGTGATTTACATCATCCAAAATCTTCGGGGCACAACTAGACCCCAAATGGAGCCTACATACCTAATTTCATCAAAATCGTGGTGAATGTGCCGCGTAAGACGGACGGACGGCCAAATTTTTATTCGATTTTTGGATTCTACGTACCTTGAAACGTAAACCAACAAATTTTGAGGGGGTGTTAAAAATTTTTTTCTTCTCGGTCGATTCCAAAGGTTCATTATTGAAAATAATAAACCAAAAACAAGGAACTAGCGAGGGTAATCTATCACATCTATAATAAATCATCTATCTATGATAAATCATAGATGATGTAGAGAATGATGTTACTCGGATTATGAACAATCCAGATTTTAGAATTTACAAAAACTTGATTGGGTACTGATGACAACTTGTTTCGCATCAGATTATCCAGGACATCCCGGAATGAAATCGTGGGAAGAAATCTTTCCTTTCTACTTCATTACTTAACTTCTCTTTTTACAACTCACTGGAAATGTAAACCTGACACCAGACAGCCAATTCGAAGTGGGAATGAAGTAAATACGAGATGAAGTATTGACGTGGAGGAAGTACGAGTTGAGGAGGCAGGGAATATCGTTGGCGTAAGGTATTATGAAAGGAGTTTAATTTGAGATGGATTTTCACGATGTTGGCTACATCGCGACAGCCAACCAATCATATTCTTCAGCGTTTTTGACGTGGCGTATCGTGGGATTGTTAAACTGGTAATTTTTCTTACCACCTGTAAGTTTTTGGGGGCTCTATTTTTGTGTGGGAGCCAAATTTTGTTTCTTTCTAGGCATTATCTTTAAGAAAAAAATAATAATAAAATAAATACGTGTGCACACCTTATTAGGAATTATTCTGAGCAGAATTTCCATAGGTATCCTGAAGTCAAAACCGAATTTAGCGCTCCTGAAAAAAACCCTATTCCTAATAAATTTACCAAATTAAAATTTACCAGACCTTCAAAAGAAAAAGATTTGCTAAAAATTACTTAGTTTCTTATTAGTATGACCGATTGGAATGAAATGACAGGAGAGAGGATCGTGTGCTCCTCATCTTTTTGACATTTTGGTTTTTCTTCATCTTCATTTGTGGCCAAGCCACTGGACCTTGGATGCTGAAGTGCAACTTTAATGAAGTGAAAGTCATTGGACTAACACTTGCATGAGAAATGCGTAATATATATGTGAAGTAAATATCTAGATAGTTACCAGATGTACAATACCTCAAATGTAACTAGTTGATATATTGACAAATATACGCTCTTAAAAAAAAATCTTCATTTGTGTTTGTTTAATTTTGATTTCATTGTTATTCAGTTAGATCAACATGCCGACCCCGGGCTTTCGGCGCTACTCGAAGGAACAAATTGAAAAGAAACAACCACGAACCCATCCTCTTAGATCCCACACGATTGTTTATTATTGTATTATTGCATGCGATTGTATAATCCGAATTAAATATTTTAAAATGTGGTCAATTTATTATTTATTGAACATACCTATACCTTTTTTTTCGGCAGGCAGGTGAGAAAATCTTTAAGATCCACAGGTGGAGTTGGATCTCGTAAGATACCTTGAAGGATCCGCGACTTCAAGGTTATGTGGGATTCAAACCCACTAAAAAAACACCTCCTTTTCTCCCACGTTGGATGCTCAGCCTGGAACTTTTTAACACATTACTTCAGGCTGAGTCCTGGGGCACTTCATTAGTTCTGGATGGCAGGTCGGACCAGGTGTTCCCTTCTCTGTCTCTCTCGTTCTAACAATGTCTTCCTTGTCAGGATACTCTCTGCGTACGCTGCCACAAGACTCCAGCTCCTTTCACCTTCCAGCATCTTGCTGACGACAGCTTCTGGTGTTGAAATTTGGGGAGTTAATCCCAGCTCTGACAGCAGCTGGCTTCTTTCAGCCGCCCATTTGGTGCATTTGAAAAAGGTGTGTAGCGCATCATCATCTTCTCTCTTCTGGCAGTGCGGACATGTTGGGACAGTTACCTTTCACATTTTATGTAGATAGGCATAAAACAGTCCATGTCCTGTGAAGAATTGTGTGAGGAAAAAGTTTAATTCTCCATGCTTCCTGTCCGTCCATATCTGGATGTTTGGCACTAGCCGTGCGGTCTACCGTCCTCTATATTCTCTTGTCCATATCTCTTGCCAGCTTACCATTGTGCAATCTCTTTCTTCCTTGGCTATGCGGGACCTGTCTCCTTCATCCCTTCTGTCGAAAATTCTTTTTCTCTCTGAAGCCATCAGATGGATCGGTATGACACTGGTAAGCACAAAGATAGCGGGTTCTGACACTGTTCGGTAAGCACAGGCGATTCGTAGAGCTCCTCTTCGCTGCACAGCTATCAGTCTCTGTCGGAGATACGCCACGCTCAGTGCATCCGCCCACACCTCCGCTCCATACAAGAGAATTGACTCCACCACTGTCATCATCAAGCGTCTCTTGCATGGTCTGGGGCCATTTATGTTTCTCAGAAGGTGACAAAGAGCTGCCGATTTTCGTGCAGCCCTGTCTGCAGTCCTTTTTAAATGTTCACCAAAAGGGATTTTTGTGTCCAACATGACTCCTAGATATTTGGCTGCTGGTTTAGTTGTTATTTCAGTGTTTCCGATCCGCATTGGGATGATGGTAGGTATGCGCTTACGGGTGAAGGTGACTACCTCTGTTTTTGATGTAGCTAGTGCCAGGCTATCCACTCCGTTCCATCCACTCCGTTACTCGTGTCATGATCTGCTCCAACTTGGCTTGGGCTGAATCCATTGTCCTTGCGAGTACTACTGCTGCCACATCATCAGCATATCCAACAAGGAAACAGTCCTCAGGCATTTCCAATCGCAGGACACCATCGTAAGATGCATTCCACAGTTGAGGACCCAACACTGATCCTTGAGCCGCTCCTGATGTGATCTCTTTCGTTCGTACCCCTTGAGCAGTCTCATATGTTAGTGTTCTGTTCTTAAGGCAACTGTACATCACTGCCAATAGGTAAGACGGGACCTTGAAAATATTGCTCAGGGCCTCCATCATATCAGTCCATCTTGCAGAGTTGAAGGCATTTTTTACGTCGAGGGTCACCAGTAGTGCAAGGTTTCTTGAATGCCTACTGCCTTCCTGTGATTTTCTTACTGCAGTTACTACATCTGTTAGTGCATGGACAGTAGAGCGACCAACATACCTATACCTAGTACCTACCTAATGTCCATTTCATATTGTTACTAAAAATTATTAAGTACATAAGTATTTAAAACAGGGGAAATTTTAATGAGGAGTTGAAATTTTGGCATCGCTCCACGACTGGAGCAAAATATTCCAACTTAGGAACTCCCAAAATTTTCAGCGTTCCACTAATGGTACAAAACAAGTAGCTGAGCAAAACTGATTATTATAACAAAAACCTACTTTTAAAGCAATTTTCAGACATTCTACGTGAAGGGGAAGATTTGCAGGAGCTATTGGTGTCTTCAGAAGCTTTTGATCTGAAAAATTTAGAAAAATACCAAGAAAACCGATGCAATGGAATTGCTAAGGACCTTAAGCATCCCAGCATTGGTGCTTTCACCTTAACTTAAAACGCTTCAAAAGACTCCTGAGTTTTGATGTGTTTTTAAGATGGTCAAAGAACCCGGTGAAAAGCTGAATTTATTGCTTACACAGATGATGTCTTCCTTTTCTCGTGAGCAGCTTCCTTCCGTAGAATAACGAAACATGACTTAATGGACAATTCTTCTTCAATAAATCGATTTGTTTTCTGAAAGAATCGAATGTATGGCATTTGTTATAAGAGTGAAATTTTGCTTTCATGTACTGCACAGGGCCGTTGGGTAATAATTCACGGAAAATCGATGTTGGACGCGTGATGTAGTTGGCAGATGAATCAACAGATTGCAGGGTCGAACAGAGCCGATTCCACCCTTCGCTCGGTATATTCGTTCCTAACTGAAGGACCGAACGGAATACACTGTGAGGGTGATGAGGAACTGTTGTAAGGTAGTGAGAAAATATACAAACTGAGGGCAGGACTATATGAATAATTTCGTAGGGTTCATATTGAATCAGTAGGTATTGTACATACCCGTTACGATAATTTTTGGACGTTCCTCCTCTGTGAGAGAGGGACGCAGACACTGCATTGATAATAAGTTCAAAATGCTCAATGTTAAGTTCAAAATGAATCAACCAAGAAACAAAAAATTTTAACCCCCTCTCAAAATTTGTTGGTTTACGTTTCAAGGTACGTAGAATTCAAAAACGCTGCAAATTAATACACAATGGTTTATTATTTTTTATTTTTCTATATAGATTACTCGTCTGCAAAGCCACCAACCATCCAACATGAAAAACATCGATCGCATTTCGGTCAGCTGAAATTTGAACGGAGATTAGGCCTCTTTTGCGATTCACACTCGTGTTTCTGATTTTCCGTACGTCCAAACTTTAAATTCTCGTAGTGAGCGAACGGTTTGTCCTACAGAGCTTCGGGTGGTCTCAAAAAATTCTATAGAATCTTAAATTGAAGGAAAAACAATACCTTTATATCAAAATTTTTTGAGTTAGGGCGTTTTCAAAATTTCAAAATTGATTTTGGAACCCTTAGAAGTGACCTACCACAACCAAAATCTTCGGGGCACAACTAGACCCCAGAAGGAGCCTACATACCAAATTTCATCAAAATCGGTCAATGCTAAGTGGGGAATATGCCGCGTACGGCGGACGGACGCCCAAATTTTTATTCGATTTTTGGATTCTACGTACCTTGAAACGTAAACCATCAAATTTCGAGGGGGTGTTAAAATTTATTTTTTCTTGGTCGATTCCAAAGGTTCATTATTGAAAATAATAAACCAAAATCGAATAAAAATTTGGCCGTCCGTCCGCCGTACGCGGCACTTTCCCCACTTAGCATTGACCGATTTTGATGAAATTTGGTATGTAGGCTCCATTTGGGGTCTAGTTGTGCCCCAAAGATTTTGGTTGATGTAAAGGGTTGAAATTTTGAAAACGCCCTAACTCAAAAAATTTGTATGTATTGTTTTTCCATCAATTTAAGATAGTATTGAATTTTTGAGACCAGGCGGAGCCCTGTAGGACAAACCGTTCGTTCCCTACGATATTTTAAGGGTTGGACTTATGATAAATCAGAAACACGAGAGTGAATCGCAAAAGAGGCCTAATCTCCCTTCAAATTTCAGCTGACCGAAATGAGATCGATGTTTTTCTTCAAGTTGGTTGGTGGTAACAATGGAAAAGCCGTATTCTTTGCATACGAGTGATCTATATAGAAAAAAATAAACCTTTGTGTAATAATTTGCAGTGTTTTCCATATTTATTCACAACAATTAGCATAATATCTTGGTAGGAGAAATAAAAATTGTAGAAGTACACTCCAATAACCCCAGTTAACGGTACCTTCTTTATCTCGAACAATCCCCACCCCCTTCCTCAGCAGCATTACCACATCACACACCGACAGATCTCATATTCTAAACAACTCCCCTTCACCTAAAGCCAGGAAATATCATTCATCAAAAACGCTCCAACCTCCAAAAATCCCAATTAAAATACTACGAAGAAACGAGGAGTGTTCGAGCTATTCTTATCAAATCGATTCGGTCCAGAAGAAAAACCTTGAAAGAATCGTGGGAATCGGCAGCCCGTCCCAGGACAAGATTGATAGCTCACTTCTTGGGCGTATCGATGGCTGCACCGAAAATTCTCCCTGAGGCCTCAGGAACTCGAGATATTCTGTTGGGTCCCTCGGAGAGCTCTTTTAATTGAAACCAATTCGCTTCATTCTTAATTATGAATTTGCTCTAATGAGAGTCGGTCAAATGAAGATCGATTACAAGATGAAGCCTAAAACCTGGCCCAGAGCTTACCCATAATTATGAACATGAATTTAGCCTCCTAACTATTTATGAAGTTGGGCTTCGTATCTGTAAATTGGTTGAACCGAAACCAAAATTTTAAAGCACATTACTGTGTCTGTCTGTGGAAAATTCACAGTTAATTAGATTTCATTGCATTCGGACCGAGGCAAAAGTGGGCAAGACCCAAACTTCCTTCAGTAGGTTAGAATCCCAACGCGATTTACTTGGGCTAGACCCAAACTTTCTTCAGTAGGTCAGAATTCTAACGTGACTTACTTGGGCTAGACCTAAACTTACTTCAGTAGGTCGGAATTCTAACGTGACTTACTTGGGCTAGACCCAAACTTCCTTCAGTAGGTCAGAATTCCAACGCGACTTACTAGGGCTAGACCCAAACTTCCTGCACTAGTTTAGAATCCCAACGTGACTTACTTGGGCTAGACCTAAACTTACTTCAGTAGGTCAGAATTCTAACGTGACTTACTTGGGCTAGACCCAAACTTCCTTCAGTAGGTCAGAATTCTAACGTGACTTACTAGGGCTAGACCTAAACTTACTTCAGAAGGTCAGAATTCTAACGTGACTTACTTGGGCTAGACCTAAACTTACTTCAGTAGGTCGGAATTCTAACGTGACTTACTTGGGCTAGACCCAAACTTCCTTCAGTAGGTCAGAATTCCAACGTGACTTACTAGGGCTAGACCTAAACTTACTTCAGTAGGTCGGAATTCTAACGTGACTTACTTGGGCTAGACCCAAACTTCCTTCAGTAGGTCAGAATTCCAACGTGACTTACTAGGGCTAGACCCAAACTTCCTGCACTAGTTTAGAATCCCAACGTGACTTACTTGGGCTAGACCTAAACTTACTTCAGTAGGTCAGAATTCTAACGTGACTTACTTGGGCTAGACCCAAACTTCCTTCAGTAGGTCAGAATTCTAACGTGACTTACTAGGGCTAGACCTAAACTTACTTCAGAAGGTCAGAATTCCAACGTGACTTACTTGGGCAAGACCCAAACTTCCTTCAGTAGGTTAGAATTCCAACGTGACTTACTAGGGCTAGACCCAAACTTCCTGCACTAGTTTAGAATCCCAACGTGACTTACTTGGGCTAGAGCTAAACTTTCTTCAGAAGGTCAAAATTCCAACGTGACTTACTTGGGCTAGACCCAAACTTCCTTCAGTAGGTTAGAATTCCAACGTGACTTACTAGGGCTAGACCCAAACTTCCTGCACTAGTTTAGATTCCCAACATGACTTACTTGAGCTAAAAACAAACTTCTTTCAGTAGGTTTTGACTACCAACTTGACTTAGTTGGGCTAGACCCCAACTCCCTACGGTGAATTGAGTACGAATTTTCCTCGCGAAGCTAGACTTATCAACTTATTAGGATCACCCCAATTTCCCTCGGTGGGCTGTATCCCACTTTCCCAAGGTTTTCCAAACCCTTTAATTCCCTTGATGTACTGGAGTCATCAACGTCTTGCCTAGAACCTATACTATACTAACTACCCTCTCTCCAACCCCAGGAAATTTTTAGGTTATCTAGGATCCCTTCTGAATTCTGAGGTTGGAAACATAAAAGCCTCTATCATTCTCTATTATGTATCAGACTAATAAACTGTCCATAATTGACCGGAGTGAATAATGTTGAGACAATATTGTAATTTAGTCTTTAAATCCACACACGATGACTAAGAAGTTGGGAGTTAGAACTCACCGTAAACAATCATTAAAATTTCAACGAAAGCAACACTACTAAAATTATGGGTCACGGAAAAACAAAGTTCCAAAAATGATTAACGAGGTGATCAACGTGGAGTCACTTATCTCTATAATTATCATCGATCGATAAGAAGATAAGTAACCCTGTCAGCCACCGCTTATCGCTGGCCATCTGTCGGATTTACACGATCTTCTAATTCACGGTAATAAAACTTCACTGCGGGTTATCGAAGAATTATGCAAATGAGGGTGCTCCCAATCACACCCCGCTTCCCAAGTACGAACGCCTTATCGGAGCGATCAGCCGTTTTTAGGCACGTCCCATAAAAGGGGAACGATCCTTTCGGATTATTCAATGAGAATTGAAGTTTATCGTTCGCTGGATAATAGAATATCGAATAATATGAAGTGAGGCAAATTTCTAAGATTCGATTTCAACAGATTTGCAGCTGAAACTTGTTGGAGCGATGAAAATTGTTAAACTCTTACAAGTGGGCTATTCATACATGAATGGTCACACTGATTAATAATATATTGGAATTCTTCAACTCATCTGGAGCTTCAACTTGTCTTCTGTTCGACATTGAAATTGAAAAGATATTTCAATTTTTTGGGAGAATAGCAATGAATTCAAAACTATACCTTGAGGTATGATTTTTTTTCGATATTTACCAGATTTGTCAAATAAAAATTATCTCGAGTGATCTGGGAACTTACTTAACTGAAGGAGGGGTAGTTTTGAATGGAGAGAGGGAGAATTAGTCAAATGCACCATGTTAGATACTACAGTAACAATTGTATGTTTTGATGTTGCTAAGTTAACGATCGTTGTCAAGTGAGATTTGTCTTGAATAAATTCGTTCATTGAATGAACTTCATTCGTGTTCTAGATCAAACCAATGTAGCTTTATTTCATGGTGTCAGGTGAAAAACATTAGAGAATATGAAGAAAGTGGAGAGAGAACTGCAAAGGCTGGCCGAAAGGCAACGCGAACTGGAGGAGGAGCTACGGAGTCAGCAGGGTAACCGTGAAGAAGAAGGAAATGGACGACGGGGGAACAAAAAGTTACCAAACTTGAGGACCGTTCCTCAACCAGCTCCAGTATCACTGGAAGGAAACATATCGGAAAATCTCGAATATTTTGAGAAGGCGTGGAAAAATTACTCAGTGGCCAGCGGACTGGAAGAGTATCCGGAAAGGGTGCGCGTGGCAATTTTGTTGTCAGTGATCGGAAATGACATGCACAAAGTGTATGAGAAAATACAACAAACGGAAACAGAGGACGAAACCGCAGAGGGGGTGATAGAGAAACTGAAAGAAAACTTAACTCATAAGATAAACAAACGCTTTGAGAGGTTCAAATTCAACATCGCCAAGCAAGAAAAAATGGAAACATACGCGCAATATTTTTTAAGGCTGAAGACGCTGAGAAAAACTTGTAAGTTTGGAGAAATAGAAGACGAGCTGCTGCTGGACAAGATAATATGTTCGATAAAGAATCCAAAAATACAAGAAAAGTTATGGTTGCGGAAAAACATTACGCTGACGGAAGCTATAGATATATGCATCGCAAGTGAAACGGCAGAAAAACAGCTAAAAGAGATATCTGAAAGAACGGAAGAAGTGATGAAGATACAAAACAAGCCAGGACAGTGGAGTGGATATACACGGAGAAAAGAAGAGCATCAGATGAAAAGGAAGAAGTGTTCGTACTGTGGATTAGCGTACCACGAGAAGTTAGAAGAATGTCCAGCCAGGGAACAGGTATGTAGTTTTTGTAAGAGACGAGGACATTTTGCACGAGTTTGTTACAGACGTAGTACGAAACAAGAGGTAAAAGCAATAGATGAGGAAGACAGGGAGATGGAAAATGAGGAGGAACAACTGTTAGCGATAGGAGGAGGAAAACGGACGATAACGGTAAAGCTGGGAGTAGTACAAAAAAACGATAGAGTTGTCAAGCAAGAATTTCAGCTTGACACAGGGGCCACTTGCAACGTAATGGGGGTGGACGCCGCAAAAAGATTGACGGGAGTAGAGAAATTAGAATTAAAACGAACGCAGACGAGGTTGAAAGTGTTTGGGGGAGAGATCAAGAGACCAAGAGGTGCCATACATATTGACGTTATGCACAAAGCGAAAAGGTACACGTTACAGTTTGAAGTGGTGGAATATGACCACGTACCAATATTGTCAGCACAAGCATGTGAAGACCTTGGATTGATTAAAGTATGTAAAAAAATTGAAGAAACAGGAGAACAAGGGAACGAAGAAGCTACTCGGATTGTGGAAGAGTATGAGGATATATTCCAAGGAATAGGGAAACTGGGGGGAGAGGTAGAACTAGTAGTAGCCAAAGATATGAAGCCAGTGAAAGAGACACCGAGACGCATACCATTACCGTGTGTAGCGTTACTGAAAAAAGAACTGGACCAGATGGTGAAAGACGGAATCATAACGCAAGAGCCAAGTTTTACTGAATGGGTGAGCAATCTAACTAAAGTGAGGAAAGAAGACAAAATCAGGGTGTGTCTGGATCCAAGAAGGCTGAATGAAGCTCTAAAAGATACAAAACAACAGTTACCAACAGTAGAGGAGATTCTCCCTCAGTTAACGAACGCTAAAGTGTTCACGACAGTGGATGCAAGAAAGGGGTTTTGGCAGCTGGTACTGAGCACAGAAAGCAGTAAACTGACAACATTTTGGACTCCATTCGGAAAGTATCGATTTCTAAGATTGCCATTTGGAATCACTACTGCTATGGAAGTATTCCAGAAAAGGATATTAGAAATCCTAACAGGGGTTCCTGGATGCGCAGTGATAGCAGACGACATACTTATCGTAGGTAGGGGAGAGACGAAACAGAAAGCAATGAAAGACCACAATGAGAACTTGCGAAAATTGTTTGAGAAGTTGAGAGAAAAAGGCCTGAAACTGAATAAAGAAAAATTAAATCTATGTAAAACAGAAACGAAATTTTTCGGGCATATACTTACGGAACAGGGAGTGAAGCCAGACAAAGAAAAGGTGGAGGCGATAAACAACATGCCGCAACCAGAAGACAAAGGAGAGTGCAGAAGAGAGAGCAAGAAGTATTATGACAGAAAGACGGTGAAGAGAAGAGATCTGAACGAGGGGGAGAAGGTATATTACAAGAAGAAACCGGAGGATAGAGAATGGGAGAAAGGGATCATAGAAAAGGCAGAAGGGAACAGATCATATACTATAGTCACAGAGCGAGGAACCAGGATACGGAGAAATGAAATTCATATAAAACCCAGAGGAGAGGTTGCACACAAAGGAAGTCAAGAAGAAGGGAATGGGAATCGAGATGTGCCGAGAAGATCGACAAGGACAAGGCGCAGCCCAACGTACTTAAACGAATATGCATGAAAGGGGGGATGTTAGATACTACAGTAACAATTGTATGTTTTGATGTTGCTAAGTTAACGATCGTTGTCAAGTGAGATTTGTCTTGAATAAATTCGTTCATTCGTGTTCTAGATCAAACCAATGTAGCTTTATTTCACACCAGGTGAAGAAAAAAGAGTTTTGAGTGGGTTAAAAGAAAATTGCTACGAAACACTTTTTTTGGAAATACCTTGAAGAATCGAATCCTGAAATTATGCTCATCTTAAGTGTAGATACCCTGTGTATCTATCTCGGATCTCATCACCAAGCAAGCTAGAAAAGGAGAGTAGCAGCATACGATACACGAACAGGACCGATAGAAGCCGAGTACCGTAACTACCCACCGCATTCTTATAAATTGATCATAGAGACTCTTTGAGGAAAGTTAATTTCTCTCTCAATTGCAAGATAGTTCATTTCTTATTGTACTTCCTTTCTTCTTGTTTTTGAAAGATGAGGAATAATTAATTTCAAGTTGTACTTACAATCTCATTCAGAGCCTAGAATAAGTCTGCTGTACTAACCTGAAACATAGCAAAATCACACTACATGAGAAGGTAGCTAGATGTATAATTATTATAAACCAATGAAGACTAGCAAAACATAATAAAGTATCAAACATTCTAGTATCTGGGGTAGCCATCGATGTTTTCCACAAAAGAATTGTTTACCCTTTACATCATAACCACACCGTCAAATGCACTACCTTGGATCTAATATTAATTTTATGACAAATTGTTTGTTGTAATAAATCGGTTTGTTGGGCCTGAGGAAGAACATAAAGCTGCCTGATTTGCCTTCACAACTCTGATACGCACTGGGATTCTTTGAGCTGACTCTTAGCGTCTTCGGAGAATCTTGGCTGCATCTACGCTGCGCAGACTCATTGTTGCAATGAATCAATGAATTTCAAAATGTCCTTGAAAACCAGAATTTTGAGAAATTATGATCATATTGAAGCACCCTGGAAAAAGTCGTAAATTGACCCTGGAAAACTCAGGGAATTTTTTTCTGGAAATAGCTGGACACCCTCGTATAGTAGGAAGATAATCTAAGAAATAATCTACTGTACATATTATGTACAGTAGAGTCAAGAGCTCTGTGCTTGTCACCAAAATTCATATCTTCGTTATTCTGCATTGGGATGCGTCAATTTGACTCCATTTGAACATTCATTCTGAGAAAACTTGCTTAAATAGGCCACTTAAAATTCATTTGAACTGACATCAGTTCTTAAAAACCTAAGAGTACCTAGTCATCTCATATTTTTCAAAACACTGTGAAGTCCTAGAGTTTACAATCTTACTAGGCCGACCTCCAAGGCTTGGTTAATGTGAGACACGAAGATGAGTTATTTCCTGTTCATATCCATTAAAAACTGGGAAACCTCATGTTATTATATTCCCATCCCAGCCGGATAATCGCCGTTCTCTATATCAAGGTCGAAAGCTCTTTGTCGTGTTGAAGATATCACACGTATTGCGTGATGTGGGTTTTTTTTTCGCTAGAACCCGCTCTACTTGTTACGCGATAGTTATGTCAATTACCAGTCACTCCGAAGCCGCCTCCAATTGTTTTTCTTTCTTTAATTAATTTTTTTTTGAAGCGGATATTAGGTAGGTTATGTCTCCTAACTTTAACCTGCGACTTTTTTTTAAGCGAATTTTCAAGGAAAATGAAGCTATTGCAATCGCCTCAAAATTTTTAGAATGGACTTTTTATAAAAGAATTTTAGAAATTCATTAGTGCACGGCTCTAGGCAATTGAAAAACTAAAATATTGCCGCTCGAATCATCAAAATCGAACAATAATTGCCAAACAAAATTGGGAAAACCCGTTAATTCAGTTAAGTTTTTCTCACATAAAATGTAGCTAAACTTGAAATTTTCAACGATTTTAGAAATTCATTACTGCATGGGGCTTGGGAATTGAAAAACTGAAAGATTGCCGCTGGAATCATCAAGATCGAACTATAATTGCCAGTGAAATATGGAAAAACATGGGAAAACCCGTCTATTCAGTAGTTTTTCCCATTTTGGTGTATTATTTTCAATAATGAACCTTTGGAATCGACCAAGAAAAAAAAATTTTATCACCCCCTCAAAATTTGATGGTTTACGTTTCAAGGTACGTAGAATCCAAAAATCGAATAAAAATTTGGCCGTCCGTCCGCCGTACGCGGCACTTTCCCCACTTAGCATTGACCGATTTTGATGAGATTTTGTATGTATTAGGGATGGGTGTCGATACTCGATATTTCAAAATATCGATACTTTCGTACCGATACTCGATATTTTAGTATCGATACTGCACTATCCGATATTTTTGGATATCGATACTTTGGATCCGATATTTTTAAATATCGAATATCGATACTGTTCTCGCGGAAAATTCAACATAATGGCTAAAAAATGAAGAAGATAGAGAGGCTTTTGGGTCATTACTCTTTGGTTGCACAAATAACGTTTATATCATGGAAAAAATCACTCTGCTTGGACTCTTAATAGTGAAAAATGAATAAAAGTTGTTGAAAAAATTATTTTTCTTGAGAAAATTGGATGATATTGATAGTTTGTGACACTAAAGTATCGATACTCGATATTTTAAAATATCGATACTCATGCTCAACGATACTTGGGATATCGATACTCGGATACGATACAGTATCGATACAAAATATCGATACTTTTATAACGATACCCATCCCTAGTCTGGTTGTGCCCCGAAGATTTTGGTGGATGTAAGTCACTTCTAAGGGTCAAAAAATAAATTTTGAAATTTTGAAAAAGCCCTAACTCACAAAAATTTGATATAAAGGTATTGTTTTTCCATCTTTTTAAGATAGTATAGAATTTTTTGAGACCACAAGGAGCTCTGTAGGACAAACCGTTCGCTCCCTGCGAGAATTTAAGGGTTGGACGTACGATAAATCAGAAACACGAGTGTGAATCGCAAAAGAGGCCTAATCTCCGTTCAAACTATTCAATACCCTAGGGCCGTGCACTAATGAATTTCTAAAATCCTCTAAAATTTCAACTTTAGGAACAACTTTTTACGTTTTTGCGCCTTCAATTTCCCCAAATACTAAAATCGAACGGCGATCGAATGAGACCCCCTTAACTACTATGCATCGGATCATCTATAAAATCGGGTTGTGGATACGATGAAGCTATGTGCCACACCTACTTCTAAAACGATTTTTGTTACGTATTGAAAAATAGGACCCCCGCAAAAATCACCAGAGTCGTTATCGGCCAACCCCATATAGATCTACCACAACATCGTCGTACACCTCCACTGTTTTATCAGGAATCCCTAATCCATCGAGTCGTCACATTGTTTTCACAACTGTTTACTAGAGATAAGTACCCCATTCCTAATGACAATCATTCGCTGATGAAGGAACCCCTTAATCGCCTACCAATCTTGTGAAACCCACCAACCAAGTTGTTGATATTCTGTAAATCGTTGGTTTAGAAATTTGAAAGATTTTGTGAATAGGGCCGACATGATGAGTAGAACTTCTTAGGTACCCCGTTTGAAGTATTTTTGATTAATAAAATACTGAAGAATAAGAGATAAGTTTATTACAAAAACAGGACAAATTCTTACACAAAATACAATCATTTCAATAAATCTTACAGCTTGGTTATAAAACTGTCCACCGGAAGTTCAAACCTTAACAATGCTAAATATTTTAATGCTATATCAGGCAACAAGGAAAAAGGGAAAACAAGAAAATAACAAATGAATTAAATACAATAAAATTAAACACTTAAAAAAAATAAATTTGTTAGGTAATTCAAAAATTAAATTCTTTGACAGTAGCTCCATGGCAGTCTACCAAACAAAGCCACTCTTGCCCATCCCACACCCCCATAAGTACATACGGAAGTTGATTCATCTAGCGAGAGTGCCGCAGTTGAAGGCTATCCACCTGAATTCACGAAGAATTGGGCTCAAAAACGTCCTCAGGCACTCACAGGTTGCACAGGGAACACACCTCGCTAGGGCTTCAACTGTATGGTCTAACGTTTACGTTAGAAGTTTCCCGCGCAACCTAAATAATGGTTCATATTGAAAATAATGAACCTAAAGCCACCGAGCCTCTTTCAGCTGTAGGAGTTTTACAAGAAGTTCCGATGATCTTCAAATACCGTTCAGTGGTGCCAGAACAGTACTAAATGGTGGGCTTTAATGTTTTTTAATGATCCCTATGTTCGATCCAGAACGCTCGAACACGTATTGTGATTATTTTTATTTACGAAGTTACTGTTTCATTTTTCCTCCATCTATCGATGATCGAAAGTTCAGAAGATGAGAAGCTCGCTTCAACGACTCCCACCCCACAAGATCAGCGTTTCGCTTGCCCCGATCCGGCTACTGTCTCCTACATTTCCACCTTTTCGTTCCGTGTGACATCGAGTCAGCAGCATCTCACCGTCATACTTTCGAGATTCAACTACTGGTACCCACCCGTTACGTAGGCAAATAAGTGGGTAAAGAGGACTATACTCCGCCAAGAACGGGAATAAGCCGGGATTCTATATTGAATTATTTTTTGTAAAATTGAGTGGAATTCGTGGAAGCCAGTCTAACCGACGTCACCCGAATAAATCGGACCGCCTCCAGTGACTCCTCCCGATTTCCATCGACCGCCTATCCATCTACACGGCCACGATTTTGTATATAAACCCAGGAGGGACCGCCGGACGCGCCCACGGGTTCGAATCCGCCCCAAGGCACTTTATTTTTTATTTAACTAAAACCCAAAACACATTTTATTTTCTAAAATTTATACTATCTTGAATCTAGGTGGAGCTCCAATAGGCACATTCACAATGTTGTCTTCAATAAATTATTGTATTAAGGTATTTACATTTTTATTTTTCAACCATTTAAAATGTCCTATTTATTATTGTATGAATTTTTAAGGTCTCCTAAAGCACTGTGCTCATACACCCTAAGAAATTAAGACACCAAAAAAGAAAAAGTTTTAAGCATACGGTTGATGAATTTCTGTACAAGCTTGCTCAATACAACTATGATGAATATTTTGAAGCTAGCATGATTTCTACAAGTATTACATGATTTAAAATTAAAAGAGCAAAATCCATTTCTATTTTAATGATCTCTGTTTTTGTTAACTTATTTGTATGACGTGGTGCTACTTGAAGGAATTTATGAAAGTACTCAGTACAGCCTAGCTCCGAATTATTTATGTATTTATTTAGTTGATTCAGTGCTTGTTGTTGGTAGGAAAAGGGTTTCGAGTGAATATGAGTCAGCTCAGCAGCAGTCAAAATGTGTCTTCCCTTGATTGAACAGGGAAAAGTTTCAGTGATAGAAACCAACTTTCACATTCAAAACACTTTAATAAGGTGATCTGTACAGTTATTTTCAGAATGAACTCGATATAAAATAAATGTTCTCTATCTAATGATTAGTACCAACTTATCGGTAAAACGTGGTAAAACCACAAAAAAAAATAATAGTTTAAATAACAGTATTTTGTTCCTAAAGGAGCTCCTCCTACCTCTGATTCTCAAAGACAATTGAGGAGTTTGATTCCAAAAGGTACTATATATAGTACTATATGGATTTATCCATTTTGGTCAGGTTTCGGACACTGCAGCCCTTCGTCTGAAGCCAGCCTTCTCAACTTCCCGATAACTCTCAAAAATCATACATACGGATTTGGTTTCAGCTGAGCACTTTCAAAAATAAAATACCGTATATTATGGAATTTACAATAATAAATTTAAACATCAAAATTTTAAATCAGATTTTGGTACTATTGCATCCGAGTCTACCAAGGTTGAAAAAAAAGTTCTCCAAAATCAAAATTTCGACTCGCGTTTTACGTTTTAGTCCTTCTTGAACAATTTTGGTTCCGTATCTGTCTGTCTGTCATGAATTCCTTGCCACAGCCATAACTTCTGCAATTCTCATCCGATATTGATGAAATTTTCAGGGATTGTGCGGGATGGCGTGCAGATGGTCTCCTATGAAAATCACCACCTCCGGACTGATAGTAGCCGCTGCGCATGCGCAAACGTGAAATCCTTGTGACAGGCATAACTTCTACATTTTCCAACAATATTCAGAGATTGTGGAGATTGTGGTGGGTACTTGAAGATTGATGTTTTGAGATTAACTACTAGGCGTCGGATCATCCATACAATCGGGTTATGGATACGAGGAAGCTATGCGCAACACCCACTTGGCAGACGTTTTTCTTTTCTTTTGGTACAGTAGACGACAGACTGTAAATCTTAAAGTTACTGCGAGGGCCATAAACGGGGTAATAAACCTCACAAGAAGCCCTCTTTGGTAAAATCTCTTCAATAACACTTTAGGCGGAAGCAGGAACTACCGAATTGAGGATATCCACAACAGTAACCTACAATAACTGGAAACCCATAAAGAAAAAAAAAACAATCTTAATACTCGTCGAAACAGCTTTTGCTCTTCAACTCGTACACGATTTGGGGCCAGTCTCGTCCTTGCGGGCTAAGTGAACCCGAACGGTTTTTATCTGGATCGATCGTCCTCGGGTGAAGAAGAGACATCTTCAGTCTTGTAGTCGCATTTTATAATTCGCTGGTGAGTCTTCCTGTTGTGAACTTAATTTCGTCGATTTTTGCAGGGAGATGCGCAAGGTTGAGACCTTCTTTTCTGAATTTTTCGCCTTTAAAGGTCTTTGTTCCGGGATATGCCATTTATCCAAGGTGAATCATGCCTAGTGGGATACTGTTTTGAGCAATACCAACTAACTTCCTCTTGAGGATGAGGTCTTGCTATCTACAGCACTCTTGAAAGGGCGCAAGAATTCAGTAGCGCCCCCAGCGGCAGGCAGACTGAATTGCCACAAAAAACACAGCTTATGATCGAAAACACTGCAAATTATTACACAATGGTTTATTATTTTACTGTATAGATCATTCGTCTGCATAGAACGCGGCTTTTCCATCGAAACTACCGCCTAACAATCGAGAGTTGTGGGTGCCTTCGTTATGAAATTTGATACTTGGCTGCTAAGGACGCACAAGTAAGTTCAGCACAAAACTCCATTCAAAGAAACGGAAAACGACCACATACGCTTAGCTGACATTTGAACGTATATTAGACAAATTTCCGTCAGTGAATACTATTGAGATTCTTACTCAAAGCATCCACCACCTACTCGTATGCCCTGAATTCCCTCTTCCGGACTTTGTTATCCCCCGGAATATCTCTAAAATACTCGAGAACGATCCGAGATTAAAAAATACAAAAAAAAAATTAAATTATTAAATAAGTACATTGAAAAATCTATCTCTTTCATGAAATCTGATTGTGTAATCATAATAAGTCACCTGTAATTATATGTTCAAGTTTGGCGCCCATAACCAAATCGGTTGAAAACGTCTGAATAAAAACGCTGCAAATTATTACACAAATGTTTATTTTTTTCTGTATAGATCATTCGACTTCAAAGACCTACCAAACATATTTTCGCTTCACAATCAAGTTTATTTTGAAGAAATGAACGTTTCACATTCAATTCGAAAATTCTAAAGGTTCATTATTGAAAGTAATAAACCAAAAATAGGAAGTTGTGGGTAAATACCTTCATTAGGAATTGATTACTGGTTGCTAAGGACGCCAAACTGAGTACAACTCGAAGAAACGAACAATTGCATTTTGGTCAGCTGAAGTTTGAATGGAGATTAGGCCTCTTTTGCGATTCACACTCGTGTTTCTGATTTATCATAAGTCCAACACTCAATTCCTCATAAGGGACGAACGGTTGGTCCTACAGAGCTCTGGGTGGTCTCATTCGATTCTAAAAATTCAATACTATTTGAATGGAACAAAAACATTACCTTTATATCGAAATTTTTGAGCCTGGGCGTTTTGAACATTTCAAACCTTATTTTTCAACCCATTCAAGTGACCTACATCAACCAAAAGCTTCGGGGCACAACTAGACCCCAAACGGATCCTACATACCAAATTTCATCAAAATCGGTCCATGCTAACTAAGGAAAGTGCCGCGTACGGGGGACGACCGGCCAAATTTAATTCGATCTTTGGATTCTATAAACACCTTGAAACGTAAACCAACAAATTTTGAGAGGGGGGGGGGGTCATTATTTAAAATAATAAAGCAAAAAGAGATTCTCACCCGTTGATTTATCGTAAGTCCAACCTTCAAGTCCTCATAGGTAGCGAACGGTTGGTCCTACAGAGCGCTGGGTGGTCTCATTCGATTCTAAAAATTTAATCCTATTTTAAACTGATGAAAATCGATAACTTTACATCGAGAGTTTTCCAGTTAGGGCGAACCGAAATTACTACTCCTATTTTTCACCCCTTGAAAATGACTGGTACTAACCAAACGCTTAGCGGCAAAATTAACATCAAATGGAGCCCATTTATCAAAATTCATCAAAATCCGTAAATAAGGAAAGTGCCGCGTACGGTGTACGGACAGATATTTAAAATTCGATTTTCGGATTTTACGGAAACATATACCATCAAATTTTGAGGGGGGGGGGGATTTCTTGCTCGCTTTCAAAGGTTTGTTATTTAAAATATTACACCAAAAAGCGCATTTTTACTCTAATCTAGGCCAGCTCTTCTATTGTCATGAATTTGCGAAATAACCCTATCTCACAGTTACGTTCGTGTCTCACATCCCACCAAATTTGAGCGAAATCGAACAATCAGGAAGTAGGAAATGTACCTGGGTTATTCGAATAAAACGACTCGCGACGAGATTGTGGAAACCGATTTTAACTTTAATTGGACCATGGTGTCACTAGGGTCACCGAAAACATCTCAGGAACTCCACATATATCCCAAAGTGTCACCGGAGTAAATTAAATTAAATTGATATTTTAGATTTAATGGACAACAGAATTTTTTAGGGCTATTAGAAGTCTCAGAATCGAGTTATGACAATAATTTCCTAGGAAATCGATTAAAAAAATTTTCGTACTTAACATAATTCAAAATTTTTGTCATAACTCATTTTTTTTCTATTAACTTACAGAAACTGCAGCTCTGCTCATTAAATGTTCAGTTGCAATTTAAATCTTTTTAATCTGGTGACACCTTGGGACAGCTGTGGAATTCTCAAGATGTTTTCGGTGACACTAGTGACACTATGGTCCAATTATGGTTAATAAGAAACGGAATTAAGAAGAACGTTGTCTATTCCCACGAAAATAAGGAGTTACAAAGTTAAATTAAATAAAGGCGGTTAAGACCATTAATTAATAGTCCAACCTTCACAATCCCTGAGAGGTAATTGGAGAATTTTACATGTTAGAGTGAGTATCCGAGCTGATATTCTTAAGAACCTACGGTCTAAAATTTCAAATTCAAGTGGAAACTTTGATTTTGGAATTAACAAAAATCTCACCTAAAATTTGCATTGCTTCTGGTACATTTGGTTGATTTGAAATCAAAACCACCCATAGCATTTCGGGTTTATTCATTTCTACGGTAATGGAACGACTACAAGTAGGTACATTTTAAATTAACAACCGCATCGGTATGATTAGGTAGTGATAGTATTGTTCTCCTTAGGATAGGGTTTATCGTCATTTTTGCAGAAATTGCAAAGTTTTTCGCCCTTTTGAAAACAGTGATTCTTTCACACTGTTCACCTGAACGAACGAAATTAATTTGCAGAGGGTTTTTCCCCGGCGTTCTTTCACCCTGTCTCACAGCCCTAATGCGATCCGGACATTTTTGGTAATAACGAGCCTCGGGGAAAATAGAAAAAAAGAGAAAACGTCTAATGAAGGCTATGAGACGTTACAAAGCCGTGTCACAAATGAAACAAGCTTGTCCTCTTCAGGCGGTCGCTGTTGCCTACAGAATCGGTCTAGCAGTAGACAACTTCGACTCCAAGTATTAAAAAAAAAGTCCCACCTCTTCATAATAAAAATTGTAATCTCCGGTCGTATTAGCACAGTTTTTTACTACAAGTTTATTAATTAAAAAGGTGAAAAGGACAATTTTTAGTTCGTAGAGAACACAACGATTGGAGATGCTCTATTTGAATTGACACACGTTCACATTTTCTTTGGTAATTAAAATGAGTAATTCATGTTTTTAGAAGGCAAAAGAAATTAGCAAATTTTTGGGAAACATCAACATAAAAGGAATATCGCTGTTTGGCAATGAAGTCAACAAGCTCAAAAACAGTCTGCCAAGTGGGTGTGGCACATAGCTACCTCGCATCCATAACACGATTGTATAGATGATCCGTTACTAGTACCTAATCTGAAAACACCAATCTCTAAGTACCCTATACTACCCTCATAAGGGACCGTCAACCCGCACAATCTCTGAAAACGTTATCGAATTCGGGTAGAAAATGTAGAAGTTACGGCTGTGACAAGGAATTCGCATTTGAGTATGAGCAGTGGCTGCTATCAGTCCGGGGTGATGATTTTCATAAGTGCCATCAACACCCCAATCCGTACAATCCCTGAAAACTTTATCGAAGTCGGATGAAAAAAGTGGAAGTTATGGATGTGCAGGGATTTTACATTAGCACATGCGCTGGAGCTACTGTCAGTCCGGGGGTGATGATTTTCGTAGGGAACCATCTACACGGCAATCCACACAACCCGTAAATTTCGTCAAAATCGTACTATAACTTCGTTTAGTTTTGCCCCTAACTAGGATTTCATGACAGACGCTTGGACAGACGAACGTTGAAACCAAAATTGTTCAGGAAGGCCTTAAGTCTAAATGTCACAAGGTTTTAGTGAGATTGTGAGATAAGCACCATCGGGGCCAAATTTAGTTTACTCCTCATTTGAGAACGGATCGAGACATTTTAATTCCGCAAACGGATTTCTCTTCAAGATTACCGTAGAATTGTGGGTAATTGGCTTAGAAAGTGTGCACAAATTTTTTTGTACTCTGCTTCAAAAAATTGTTCAAATTTTGAACATTTTCAAAAAGTGGCCTTATAGCCACTAGTAGAAGCTATATCAGAATACGAATCCGTTTGCGGAATTTTTCTAACTTGATCATAGCCATCGGATTCTCGATTCTACAATATTGAGTGCAGGCAAGGGGGCTATTGCAGGCTGGGGAGGAGGGCAGCGTTCAAATTCCCAGCCTGACCTTCACCTTCTCTCCTACATTCATGTTTTGATAGTATGCACCCTTTGGTCACTATTCTTTTTCCTGGCCAGTTAATTGGTACCATCACCCTTCCCATTTCCAACTTCTCTGTCTTGAGGTTGAACGAATTTGGTGAAATTGCCATAAGAAGCAAGATTCTATACAATAAAATTAACTTATACCTAAGGAAGATTCTGTGTTAATTTGATACTGATAATGGTTTTCAATAGCATATTATGCAGAGGCTACTTGAATGATCTCAGGGCGACGATTTTCTTAGGGGATCATCTACACGTCCACAAATTGTTTATCGAAATTGGACAATAACTTCGTATAGTTTCGACGTGTGACTCGGAACCAAAATTGTCCAGGAAAGTGTAAAACGTAAAAATCGAGTAGAAATTTTGATTATGGATAAAAACTTGGCGCTTTGCGCCTCGGCGGGGGGCTCCGCCCCCCTGCACCCCCCGGTTTATTTCTTTTTCCATACTCTGTATGAAATCATAGGAACACAGAATGTGTTTTTGCGATACTAGTCATCCGTTAAATAAAAAACAACAATAATAAATGTGGAGTTGACATTAACATGACAACCAATAAACATATCACCAGATGTTTTTTCTGTCGCTTTTTCGTGACGATTTTTTTTCGGTAGGTCATCGCAAAAACACATTCTGTGTTAAAATTTAACGCCGAAAAGTGAAAACAATACTTCCGCTACCTAGGTAGACTCGACAGCAAAATTATAATTCATGGTTTCCCAAAAATTGTGCAGAGCACCAAAGAAGGTACCTACTCATTTCTTCTTACTTCCGAGTCTACCAAGGTACCGGAAGTATTGTTTTCACTTTTCAAGGTTGAAATTTCAATTTTGGAGATTTTTTTTCACCCTTAAAAAGTGAAAAAAGTGCTTCCACAACCTTGGAAGCACTAGACTCGGAAGCAAAAAAGTTCCTCCCAATAACTTCCAGTGGTCCTCAAGAGGATGTGTACCAAATCTCAGCATTCTACTGAGCACTGGAGATCAGATTGGGACAACACAGAAAATCTTTTTGGTATTATTTACCTCTCTCAGTTACTCTCCTTATCTCTACTTTTCTGTCACATTACTCGCCTTATTTTTGACAAATTGAGATAAGGACATACCTAACCATGTACAATTTTCTTGACCTGCTGCACTAACACAAAGCTGTCTTACTTCTGTAAGGAGGAAGCAAAACAATAGAGAATTACATATTTGTATTCTCTCTATTGTTAGGTGTTCCTATTGTTTGCGCACATGGGTTATGCATTAATTGCCTCCGTCAATTGTTATGCGTTTCAATTGTTATGCGTTGCCTCTGGAATCCAACGCGATTCACGATTCTATAAATACCAGCTCTCGGATGTAACAAATCATCCAGAACTAGTTCGAGCTTTTTCGTCCTCTTTTTATCGCTTCACGTTGTTTACTACGGGGGAAAACGCGGAGAGGCGGTAAGAGGAATGCGTGCCCGTAAACCGGTATGCCCTGGGTCGAAGATGGTCTTCAGGGTGACCCACGCGACGCGGCGCCACGATTTCCCAACACGCTTATTTTGGAACATTCCATTTTGAGACTCGAGTTGACGAAGTTGAAGCAGGCGCCAGGAGGGTGGATGTCACCATCGGATAAAGAGGAATTTTTAATCCAAAATTAAGCCTGTTTTGTACTACATTTTGCTTTCAAGTCTACCAACGTAGCGGAAGCTTTTTCACTCTTCAAGATTTGAAGAAAAATGTCCTCCAACATCAAAATTTCCACTCCCGTTTTACGTTTCAGGCCTGCCTGAACAATTCAGGTTCCATGTCTGTCTGTCTGTGTACCTGCCATAAAAACCTTGTAACGGGCTAAACTATACGAAGTTATGGGCCAATTTCGATGATGATTCCAGGAATTGTGTGGGTTGGCGATCAGATGGTCCCCTATGAAAATAATCGCCCCGGACTGACAGCAGCCACTGCGCATACGTAAACGTGAATTTCCATCTAACAGCCATAAATTCTTCATTTTTCATCCGAATTTAATCAATTTTTCAGGGATTTTTCAGATTGGCGTGTAGATGGTCCCCTATGGAAATCATCAACCAGGGACTGTTAGTAGCCAACGCACATGCTCAAACCTGAATTTTCTTATAACAGCCATATTTTCTACATTTTCCTCCGATTTTGACGATTAGGGATTGTACAGGGTGCTGATGGTCCCCCACGAAAAGCATCGCCTCCGGACTGATAGTAGTCACTAAGCATGCGCAAATGTGAATTCCCTGTCATATCCTTAACTAGTGACGATTCGATGTACCTTTCGATGCGATATTTAACATCAAAGTAATATCGGAAGACAGTATCGATATCGATAAAATATTGATATCACTAATATCGATAGAATATCAAAACAAAAATATTGATGAATTTTTTTTTTAAATCTTCTTTTTCATCAATATAAGTGATATCGATAGAAAATCGAAAGAAAAATACTGATTTCACAAATATCGAATATGTTTTTGCATCTTTTTTCATCAATATAAGTGATATCGATAGAAAATCGAAAGAAAAATACTGATTTCACAAATATCGAATGTTTTTCTTTTTTTTTTGTTTTTATCAATATTAGTTATTACGATAAATTTTCGAAAGAAGAATATTGATTTCACTGATATCGAATATGTTTTTGCATCGCTTTTTATCGATTAGGAGAAATTGATAAATTGTGTTGGGAAGGAATATATCCATCACAACTGATAATTTTTCTCTTTCGATATCAATATTTTCTTATCAATATTCGATAATATCGCAAGAAAAATATCGATACAAATATTGGAAATATCGAAACAAAATATCGATATCAATAAATATAGAAAGTATCGACTCGTCACTATCCATAACTTCTACATTTTTGACCGACTTCATCTATTCTTCTAAATTCGATGGAATTTTCAGAGATTGTGCGGGTTGACGTGTAGATGGTCTCCTATGAGGGCACTGCAATGTATTTAGAGATTGATGTTTTGAGATTAGCTACCACTCTTCTGACCTTACACAAACGGGTTAAGGTTAATACGAGGAAGCTATGTGCCACACACTTGCCAGACTTTTGTTCATCTGTTGAGTGTTGACCTCCTTAACCCCAGTGTCTCACTGTGAGACGTTTTCTCCAGTAAACATAATTTGGCCGTTTTTCTTGTACTCAAACAACTGTGACGTACACTGATGAGTAAACGGTGAACCGGCTAGTTTCTCAAGAAAGTTCTTATCAATAAACCGGTCGGCATACGCGAACGGGGCAGGTGGGCGTGGTGTGCTAATATCCCATGTTGTTCCCCTTTTACTCGCTTAACCTTCAACCGACCTATCACATGTGCAGTCGGTTTCATGAAAGTTAACCGGTTTCAACATTTCAAATAGTTTCAACGGAATTCAGTTAGTTTGATGGACAGCAAACCCCAACAATTTTCGGATGCAGTACAGATTTTGAGTTCCGTAGGTAGGAACACTTTCAAACTTATTTGTGACAATTTCTAAACTGTGACCCATCATGTTCATTACACCAAGAACTTGTTAATTGGTTTTATTACTTTTGTCCCTCTTTTTAACACTCCTATGAAGCTTACAGACACTTTCGGTATGTAAAAAGGCAATTGAGGAAGCAAAATTTCGACGTTTTTGTTATAATTTTCCTGCCTTTTGGTTTATTATTTTCAATAATGAACCTTTGAAATCGACAAAAAAAAAAAATTTTAACCCCTCTCAAAAATTGTTGGTTTGCGTTTCATGGTACGTAGAATCCGAAAATCTTATAAAAATTTGGCTGTCCGTACGCCGTACGCAGCACTTTCCCCACTTAGCATTGACCGATTTTGATGAAATTTGGTATATGGGCTCCATTATGGGTCTAGTTGTGCCTCAAAGCTTGTGGTTGATGTAAGTCACTTCTAAGGGTAGAAATTTAAGGGTTACGTTAAATAAAGTTATTGTTTTTTCACCAATTTTAAAAAGTATGGAATTTTTAGAATTTTTTGAGACCACACGGAGCTCTGTAGGACAAACCGTTCGCTCCCCGAGAACTGAAGGGCCAGACTTACGATAAATCAGAAACCCGAGCGTGAATCGCAAAGAGGCCGTTAAATTTTTCAACTTCAGGGTATGATTATTGTAATCTTCTTGGATCTCAATCGAAATTTGGGTTTCACTCCCCTCTCACCCGTCCTGGTTTACCAAGTATTTATTTAGGTTGCTAGACATGGTATCCACTTTCCTACTCTTATAGGTATAAGCCAAGCGTGTCACGGGGGTTTTATTTTTTAGCGAATTTGCGAGAAAAATAAAGCTATTGCAATGGACTCTTTTTTTTCCACCGAAATCAGTTTTGGATCATCCTAAAACGATTCCTGAAGTTTTTCCAAAAGTTATCTCACATGTATTTTTTTCATCATTTTTTTGTGGATGTTACCATCATAATCATAGTTATATGATAAATTATGGTATATTCGGATTCAGCACAAAACTTCTGATACAGATAGATGATTTACGGCAAGCGGTGTCGGAGCTGAAAGGAGTGACGCCCAACAACATCAGGGTGATGGCTGCAACATTGTCGTGGCGCGGAGAAAGTGCCACGGAGTTGCGCGAGTTTGGCATCTCAATAGGTGTACTCCGTGGTATCACCACTCGCGCCCTGCTAGGCTCATATCTCAATTGGTGGTCTTTCTATAGAGGCACTTTGCCATAGTCACTATTTATTCTTTGTTTTTTACCTAGGTACTTCCTCAAAAATCAAGGAATTTTTGGAAATTTCAACTTTTGTCACTTCCAATGGCTTCGGATCATAAGTAGAAGATTAGGTAACTATTGAACTTCTTTGGTTTTAACAGCACTGTATTCTTCTTTTGAGCAAGCCATACTACCCACTCATCTTCATTTCCTACATTTATTGGAATTTTTGGCAACTCAGGAAAGTTGTACGATGCCCCGAGGGCTTCTTCGGCTGAACACCCGGAAGCCGACTCGGAAAAATTACATTTCAATTCCGACTTATTCTGGTAGATTTTTTTTCGACCTTTAGGGTCGCGAAAGGCAATATCTGACGTCGAGCAGAGGCGAAAGGTTTGCGAAGGCGAACTAGTTCGGCCGGCCCAGGAACATTCCTTCGACTCCTCCGCTTTCAGGAAGCGTCTCTGTAATCCCGAAACAAGGTGGCACGTCGAATGAGACCAACCG
Source organism: Apolygus lucorum (assembly GCA_009739505.2). Classification (NCBI taxonomy): domain Eukaryota; kingdom Metazoa; phylum Arthropoda; class Insecta; order Hemiptera; family Miridae; genus Apolygus; species Apolygus lucorum. The sequence continues at coordinate 41,649,700 of CM019182.2, forward strand.
CTGCTTTCCAAATCTTCCGTTCGGATCATGGGTGACACAACACGACAAATCGCATTTTTGTGGATAGTGACAGTTTCTTCCCCGGAAAACATTTTTTTTTCAAAATATTTAACTTGAGATGATTTACTACATACAGTCATGTTATATAATCATCTAACAGATAAAATCATATTTTTACATTGCCTTTTTTTATTTAGACATTTTATGTATAAATTATGTGTTTAAGAAACGCTGCAAATCATTGCCCAGAGGTTTATTATTTTCTGTATAGATCACCCTTCTGTATAGATCCCTGTATAGAACCAAAAGCTTCGCGGAACAAAATCCGTAAAACATCAAATTTTGAGGAGTTACAATTTTTCTCGCTCGATTCCAATGGCTTATTATTGAAAATAATAAACCAAAATGACACTATCGTATTTTTATTTATTTAATTTTTTTCACCATTGTGAAGGCTATCATGAACGTCGGTTGCCGGACTGCCGAACAAGTCTCGGAATACTTTAGAGGACGACTTCTATTTGTGACCAAATCACGTTATCCACAAGGTATTGAGTTTCTTCAACCAGGCATCAAGTGTCCTGCCAAAAATAACGGAAACCGAGCTCAGAAAAGGGAAAGGTCTTGGGGAATCCCAGTCGGATTGCGTCGAATTTCTCCATGTCGTTGAACAGCCATCTTGGTAGTTACTCTGGAGAATATAAAAAGTCCACCAACTGAGTGAGGCACTTAGCTTTCTAAAACCCACAGCAACGATAATTCGACCTCCAAGTTTGAGCAAAATCGGTAGTGAGAAATTATTGATTTTTATCACGATTATTCTGCCTGCAATGAACCTATTAGATCACCCTCGAAGGCCCATCCCAGTCGTTAAGTAAACATTTCAACTCACAAAAACTTGATAAGGTGTCATCTCCGAGACCAAAGTTAAGCCTGAATTACATCAAAACGTAAGCCTTGTCACCCTAGAAGCCATTGCTGATCAATTGGTAAAAAAATGAAGAGAAAATGTGTATAGGTTTTTAACTGATTTTCATAGTACCTTAAGTACAATTAAAAAAAAAAAACTTGTAGGCCCTAATTATTTTTTGGAATGTTACTTTTTATGGGTGTGGCACATCCTCGTATTCATAACCCGATTGTATAGATGATCTGATACATAGTAATTAATCTCAAAATATCAATCTCTAAATACCTCCCACTACCCTCATAGGGGAACATCTACACGCTGATCTGAACAGTTCTGAGAAATTTCGTTGTAATCGGATGGAAAATGTAGAAGTTTTGGCAGTTGAAAGGAATTCACGTTTGCGCATGCGCAGCAACTACTATTAGTCTGGGGGAGATGATTTTCATAGGGGACCATCTACAACCTAATCCGCATAATTCATGAAAATTTCATCAAATTCGAATGAAAAATCTAAGTGGTATGACTGTTACAAGGAATTCACGTAGAATCCAAAATAATAAACCAAAATTTGGCTGTCCGTACGCCGTACGCGGCACTTTCCCCACTTAGCATTGACCGATTTTGATGAAATTTGGTATATAGGCTCATTTGGGGTCTAGTTGTGCCCCGAAGATTTTGGTTGATGTAGGTCACTTCTAAGGGTTGAAAAATTATTTCTGACATTTTGAAAACGCCCTAACTCAAAAAAAATTGATATAAAGGTATCGTTTTTCCATCTATTTAAGACAGTAAAGAATTTTTTGAGACCACGCGGAGCCCTGTAGGACAAACCGTTCGCTCCCTACGAGAATTTATGGGTTGGACGTACGATAAATCAGAAACACGAGTGTGAATCGCAAAAGAGGCCTAATCTCCGTTCAAATTATAGCTGACCGAAATGCGATCGAAGTTTTTCTTCATGTTGGATGGTTGCTGGCTTTGCAGACTAGTGATCTATGTAGAAAAATAATCAAATTTGCCGCGTTTTGTTTGGGAAACCCCACTATTTCTAAGAACAGCTTCACGTACCCAAAGCGAGTTTTCACGGTTGTTGTGGTTTGAAAGAGGCTTTCAGGTGGCTTGTTTCTAATTACGATCGTACGGCGAGCTACAAAGGACGGAGGTGCGGGGTTATTTTACTAACAAGCCCCTTCAAATGACCGAAAAACATTTTCCATAGAGCTCTCTGGCGATGAACGAGAATACATTTCCAACCGATTTTCAAGTACCTTTATTCCTCGGGGTCGTTTTCCACGTCATTATTTCGATTTTTTATAAAGATTTGAGACTACAAGAGGTTTTTTTTGCCGAAGATGTTCAAAGGACATGTTTAGGTAAGGGCTCATGCTAAAAAAAACATTGTTATTGTTTGTTATTGGAAGCGAATGAACACCACTTGGGTCGTTTCAATTAGTATCAAACGAGTGAGTGAGCGAGTGTAGAGTCAACGACTCTTCCCCTAACAAGATGGTTCGATAAGAGGTTGCGAATAATTTATTCTCTCGTGCAATGTCGGCTTTAATACAATAATAGTTGTAGTAAGTGATATTAGTGCATAGTTGTAGTAAATGGTATTTGCTCAAGACTTTTACCTGGACGATTACAATAAACGCAGCCACACTTCAACACAGTCTATGCAGCTTCTACCAACCTTCTCCGACAAGGAGAGGAATCCACAGCCTTCAAATCAGAAACTATCCAATGGGGAATTTCCCTCACAATTTTTAATTTTTTTCTTCGAAAGAGGGTACACTGATATGGAAGAAATAATGTGCTGCTCGAAAATGCATCCAAATAATTTAGAGAATTTAAGGAAGATGTAAATTTTAAATGTAGTGGCAATCTGTATACAGGGGCTGCTATGTTGTGACGTGATGAGCAGCCTCTTACGAAAGTAGTGCTACCTCTGGAAGCGTACATGAAACTATTAGCTTACATGATCGAACACAGGAGTGCGCTGAAAGAACACAGACGCATAAGTGATCAAATGAAGCAATTTTACTAACTCATTCTGGTTTATTATTTTCAATAATGAACCTTTGGAATCGACCCAGAAAAAATTATTTTTAAACCCCCCTCAAAATTTGTTGGTTTACGTTTCAAGGTTCGTAAAATTCCGAATTCCTAATTCTGAAGAATGTGCCACACAGGCCGAGCAATGAAGAGTTCCAATTATCCCGCAGCTACTAGCGAATGTATGATTACTATGAGCAACCAAGTTTTACATAGTATGAAGGTTTTACGGGTTTCCAAGTACAATGTACTTATGTCATACTGCTAGCAGACCATATTAGGGATCAAAGGTTTCAAGTGGCTTTTGTGGTTAACATCCAGGAAACCGAAGATGGAAATGATAGTCGAGAGGAGATTTATTTGATTTCATCGAGGATTTACCGTTTTGGGTTGTCGGTACGCGGGGATAGGTCACTCCAATTAAATTCTCATTCGATAAATTCTTTCGATTACGAGGAATTTCTCCTATATGGCGCTATGGTTGTTTAAAGGTCGATTCGCTTCGTAGAAGAGTCATTGGAAATGAGTGGACGACCATCGGTTTAAGTTGAAAGAAAACCTAGTTGGTACTTTCCTTGACTCGAAGAACTGAACAAATTCATAGCCCTCACTCAAGTCTGAGTTAGCAAAGAAATGAACTTACAAACATTGAGTACTTCGGCGAAACGCGAAAATCTTGAGTACTTCGGCGAAAATTAATAGTTGACAATTTCCGTATATAACAAAGAATTCTCATACAAAACAAAGACAACAATTCTCAAGTCAGTTACTTGAAAGATATACGAGTATAAATGGCACCTTGGTACCGTAAGGGTTGGTCGTGAAGATCAGCAGCCTCTATGCACCCAATACTGAATAGCTTGAATAATTGAGCTATGTTGAATAATTATGTTAATAATAATACAGATATTGATAGCAATAATAACGCTTGTTGATGTAACATACGATTGTTTTCTACACTTTTGACAAGCCAATGACGAATAAATCTCAAAATTGAATTATTTGTGTTCATTTCTTTAGTTCACTGGTGGGCCGAGCTTTCTTTACTCCAATTTAGCCATTTTTGTCATTAACTGACTTGGACCGAGTTTTCTTTTGACGATTGATATTGAGGCAGGCCGCTATCGGGGCTGGGCCGACTTTTCCTGCCGTCGGAATGGTTTGTGCCGAGTTTTTCATCGCCCCTCAATTGTGGAGTCTACCCCTGGCGCAATTCATAGACGTGCACTTAAGTGTGAGGACTACGAATAGAGCCCTGAGGGTTCTTCTGCTGAACCACAAAAATATGCTTTTAGCTACTCAAACACCGTATCACATAGGTACAGAAATATACGTAGTATATGATTTGCAACCCTTACTGAAAATGTAAAAAACGACTTGCCTCTGATCTGAATGTTCCTTTAAGAACGATACATTAAAATTTTATGTAAAAATGTGTATTGTCATAGTTTTTAAGGAGAATGTTCACAAAAATATACGTTCTTCTGTTACTACATACGAGTATGTAATACAACAATGCCATGTTTGGATTTTTTAATTTTACAAAAAAAAAAAATATATATATATATGGAACATCGCGAAAGTTAAGTTTGCCAAACGGGAATTTCGTTGGAACCTTCGTCGTATCTTGTGGTGGTAATTTGTCTCTGTTAGTCTCCAGTAACCCTCGTATGGAAACATCTGGATCTGCCCTGCTTGATACTCATCATTTTGTGTATTCTGAATTGAGGGGTGAGTGGAACGTCAGGAGGCTTCAAGTACCTACAGGTACTTTTGGTTTCTTATTTTCAATAATGAACCTTTGGAATCGACCAAGAAAAATCTTTTTTTAACCCCACCTCAAAATTTGTTGGTTAACTTTTCAAGGTCGGTACTTAGAATCCGAAAATCGAATGAAAATTTGGCCGTCCGCACTTTCCCCACTTAGCATTGACCGATTTTGATGAAATTTGGTATGTAGGCTCTATTGGGGGTGTAGTTGTGCCCCGAAGCGTTTGGTTGACGTAGGTCACTTCTAAGGGTTGAAAAATAAGGTTTGAAATTTTGAAAACGCCCTAACTCAAAAAATTCCGATGGAAAGGTATTGTTTTTCCATCAATTTAAGATAGTATAGAATTTTTAGAGACCACGCGGAGCCCAAAGGACCCGTAGGACAAACTGTTCGCTCCCCACAAGAATTTAGGGGTTGGACGTACGATAAATCAAAAACACGAGTGTGAATCGCTAAAGAGGCCTAATCCCCGTTCAAATGTTAGCTGACCGAAATACGATCGATGTATTTCTTCAAGTTGGTTGGCGGTAAAATGGCAAAGCCGTGTTCTTTGCAGACGAGTGATCTATATACAAAAATAATAAACCTTTGTGTAATAATTTGCAGCGTTTTTCATTTTAACTTCAGCCTTGGGAGAAACAAGAAGTCTTAGAGAGTTCAGTCGCCCCTCAAATTTCCTTGTTAAAATTTTGGTGAACATCGTCAGGGTTCGTGGGACTCTATTTTTACCTAATAATAAGATGAGTATAAACAAATCACAAATAAAGATGAGTATAAACAAAATTAGATGCTGTAAGGTTATCACACTTTGTTTTGAATGAATTGATGATGAATTGAATGAATGAATAAAAACAACTATAACAACTTTTTCCACTATCCTCTAAGGTATTCATGTTAAGCATTCAGTTCTTCATCGGCTGTGAAGCCTTAAGAAGGCAATTAGAAAGGCATACTGATGAAAGCTGGCATACGGATGAGTGGATAGAAGCAAAAGGTAAAAACTATTCTTTGAAATTTGACGTGATGAATAACATGTAATCTATAGAAAATGCTCTTGTCCAATTATTTCTAAAAATAATATGGGAAGTTTTAATAAAGGTATCTACCATTATTTTGTTAGGTAGCAATCATTTTATTTTTCCACAAATGAAAAATAAAGATTTATAAAAATTAAAACGAATTTAAAAAACCAAAAACCAAAAAAATTAAAATAAAATAATAAAGAACGTGATAAAAATTTACGTAATTAGGTCTATAAAACCCAATGTTACCATAGGTGTAAAGAAAAAAATTATTTAAAAATGTAATAAAATTTTTCGATATAAAATTATATCCAGAGCTAGACCGTAGGTGTCGAATAAATTTATGTTACCACAGGGTTCGATCCTGTGTCGATTCAGAAGTATAATTATGGTCGTGAACTAGATCGGAATGCTTTAGCAGTAGTGAGTGCTAGGTACCAGTATTGGGCATACATCGAATAAGAGATGTCTTTGGTTCCTCATCGCCAAATATAGAGAGGCTTTGTATTTTGTGCAGCAGGTCGAAAAATCAGGCCTCTCAAAATCAGAATTCAGCTTTTCGTTCAATTTCTTACTGAGATAAATTTTACCGGACACAACCCTGGTCATTTCAGGTAATTCAGCTACACGCAATTCCATGTAATTAAATACAATTTTATTCTGTATGAGTAGCTTATTATACTTCCTACCCAACTTGAAACATGTTAGAAATTATTTCTGAGAACCCCGATGATAATTTATTTAGCGGATCACCATGTAATAGGTAGCCTCTAATTCGTACGGTGTTTGTTCTCCATAAAAGATACTGCCAGAGGCTGTGGGGCGGGGCCGACATTGTCTGTTTGCCTTGGCGAGCGGTAAACATCGAAAAATATGCGGTAGCTCACGGAGACTCTGCTCACTATGTTTATTAATTTGGAAATTGGTGTCGAGGCAACTAAGCACATGTCAAATGAATACTAAATTTACAATTATGTACGAAACCGTAGGTTTGACTTTATAACTTACTGTTCAATGGAGTTATACCTACTTTGTGATTTGGTTAAATATTAAAGCTGAAACTACACTGGTGTGCAGTGAGCTTCGAATCAGAAATTTATCCAACAAAAGTTTCGAGCATCACATCACCATCTGCGGGATGGTTATACAGGGTGTAAGCCTAACTGGTCTGCCATGCTGTACCAGTCAATTCTACAACTATTTTGCAACAAAAAATGTCTCATAGAAATTTTTTTTTAACCCTTCGAGTTATTTTAACTTTAAACTTTTTTTCGTGATTTAGACCTTATGTCACTAAATTGGTAATAACTCCTTTAATTTGCTGTGTAAAGTACAACTTGAGGATGCCGTTGGAAAGAGCATTAAATTTCCTACCGGATAGATGCCTAAACTTTCTCTTGAGTCAAGGTTTGAGACATGAAAACGTCCTCTAAAAAGAGAATTTTACGTAATTTTGGAAACCTCTCATTTTTTCAATCGCAAATTGAACTACGAAAACCCATATTGGTTTATTATTTTCAATAATGAACCTTTGGAATCGACCAGGAAAAAAAAATTTTAACACCCCCCTCAAAATTTGATGGTTTACGTTTCAAGGTACGTAGAATCCAAAAATCGAATAAAAATTTGGCCGTCCGTCCGCCGTACGCCGTACGCCGTACGCGGCACTTTTGCCACTTAGCATTGACCGATTTTGATGAAATTTGGTATGTAGGCTCCATTTGGGGTCTAGTTGTGCCCCGAAGCTTTTGGTTGACGTAGGTCACTTCTAAGG